>CM031241.1:251946260-252191260 GCA_018340775.1 Taxus wallichiana var. yunnanensis | reverse complement strand
AAAGGTGATTTCTTGTGCATATGATTTGGGTGTTGAGTCGGTGATAATTGGGGTGAGAAGGCCTATTTACATCTACACCATATATGTTATGCATCTTAAGCGGTGTGCGTGTCAAGGATGTTAGCTATATGTTATTAAAATTAGTGACAAGTCGAGAGGATGGGACTAGTGGGCCTTCACTTGATGACCACCCCATTTGACAGGAGTTTTCAGATGTTTTCCCTAGTGAGTTACCTACTCTACCTCCCCCACGTGAGATATATTTTCATATAGATTTGATTCCTAGAGAAGAGCCTATCTCACATGCACCATATAAGATGATTTTTAGTGTGAAATCACAACACCCCCAAATGAGTTATGGATCAGCTTTTCTAAGGCATGGTCATTTGGTGTGAGTTTCATAACATTGAATCATTCCCCAAGCTGTGGGACTTGAAAATGGGAATAAACCTCCAGAGAAGGTTGGTTCCTCTTCCTAATCTACCTACCACAATCTATTCTAGTGAAGGCAAGCTAATTTAATCCTAATTTAACTTCCAAGGAGAAAGGAGAGAAAGAAAGTGAGTAAAAAAAGAGCCTACACTAAAACGGTGATACACTAGAGAAGGGAAATGTTGATCATCTATCAAAATGTCCATGGAAACAAAGATAGGATAAGTGAGCAATGGAGAGGATGGATAACAACATCATAGACCAAATGTCGATTCACACGTAAATCCATTTTCAATCCCCACAAACACACTCCCAGATCTGCAAATGAAATGTTTAAAACATGCACAGAATACTCTAGAATGATGAGAGGCAAGAGTATGCAATGAAAACAAGCAAAGTATGGACAAATGCATAAAAAAATGAGTTTTCTTGCTTCATAAATTTACACAGAGCATCATACATGAGCAAGAGGCAAAAAATGCCATTTTACAGAAGCGGGGGGAGGAGATTCAAACTCCATTTCAACCCTGGGGAAGAAAAGAAGGGGGAGGTAGAGAAGAAGAATGAACAACCTTTTACAATGAATCCTACCCCCATATTTATAGATTTGATTAGAGAGAAGAATTGAGAGAGGGAAGTGGGAATAGTGGGTTGAAGATTAATCACTCCTATTAATGCTTCGATAAAATATGTCCCCAAATCCATCTTTGTTACATCAATCCTTGATTCAACACCTAAAAATAAGAGGAAACGACGGAGTAGATCAAGGACAAGATCTTTCCAATGATGTTAGATTCATAATATTTCAAGCCCGAGTTGAAAGTATGGCCCTTCAAAATTTGTATCGACTTTGTACAGGAGTGCGGGGAAAACAACTTGAAAAATGGGTCCCCTTTTGATGTGGGACATGTGGCGGTCTTTTGTTGCACTCGGGGAGATGTGTTTCCATATTTTTGTTTGTGTCCCTTTTGAAAAAATGAAAAATTTCACCTTTTCCTCCAACTCCCCACTTTGGCTTTAGCTCGTGCTCAAACGCCTGACTTTTTCCATTATTTATTTGAGAGCGTGACCAATTTTGTCAAATAGATTTAAGACACGGATTCGTGCAACATAACCTTTTTTCTCTTTCTTCTCACATAGGGTTGTTTAAACTTTCACAGGCCCTGCCATTCCATTGTAGAGTCCCTTTGCAACCACTTTGCAAGATTTAAACGTGTTTTCTCTGATTCTTTCTGTGTGGGGTCATGGCTGATCCAATATTTTCCTACAGGTGAAATATGGATAAAAATTTGGTGACTCACGGGGACATCTACCTACTAGATGAAGAGACCAGTGGCCTTGGAGCATCCATTGGGAATGGAGTCTACCGAAAAACATGAAACGATCCGAACTCCCGAAGATCGACCTCCGATCCTCCTAGAAACCCACTTTGAAACTTGGAGCTAATCTTTGCCAAATCCATTACAATGCACCGTGTAAGAGCAAAACAACAGCTCCAAAAACTATGTACAAATGGAAAATCATATATACCCCAAGTAGGATATGCAAAGTGTGCAAAACCACTTCTTCTTCCAAAACAAACCTACCTACTCTACTCTAACCAAGAGAAAAGGGGACTTAAACAAAACCTGCAACTGGCAAGGAGAAATAGCTTCCCTTCCTCAAAAATGGAAGCCATGCAACTGATTTGGCACTAAACATGGCTGGTTGGATGAGTGAAAAACTAATTACAAGATGATCTTCCACCCAAATCATCAAAGTATAAACGTGATACAAGACCAATACCTCTTTTAGTTTCTCTGTATTTATATTGAAGAGGCATTGCATCGATCCTTGGCACTTTACATATCATCCTCGTGCCCTAAAATGGACATGAATGGTTTTAGATTCTCCTTTGGCACCAATGAAACCAAGTAACTCGATTGGGCATGGTATGATCCTTTGAATGTGCCCCTTGCTCGAGTTTTAACTCCAAAAATGGAGTCTTCTTGCAGATCCTCTTGAATGGATGGTGTGGAAGAAGTGGTGGAACTCTTCTGCTCTTTTTCTTCCTCCATAGCAGCATAAAACTCCTCTACAATTTACAGCTCTTCATCTCTGATTGCAACATCCATTGGAGCTGCTTTTGCATCATCATACTCTGCTGCTATACATTGTTGGCTCTGGAGTTCTTCTACTGATTTTTGAAGATCAATCTGCTCTTGGAAAACCCCTTCTTTTAGCATGAAGTTTGTCAAATCAAACTTTCTACTTTTTGTTCTAGAGGATTGTTTGGGACAACCATGTCTTCTTTAGAATTTTCCTCCATGATGGATTCATCAACCAAAACAGGCCCTTCAAATGAAAGCAAGAAATTATCAATGATGCCTTCTTCTTCTATTGTTACAAAATATGATTTGGTCTCATCCATTTTCTCCTTCCCAATGGGACTTTGAGCTGATTGTTCTTCTTCTTCCTTGGCTGATTGTGCAACTTGAATTGGATCAGCATTTCTCTTAGACAAAGTGCCATTGTGGACACTACACTCTGAGAAACTTGATAACTGATCTTCTTCCTTTCCTTGTTCTTCTTTTACTGCAGCAAAATCAGTCCTAACCATCATCGAGTCTTCAATATTGACCTCCTCTATTAGCTTGACCATTAAGGGGATCTTTATAAACCCAAATTTGGCAACCCAACTATTCAGATTGTCTATCATTTCTTTTCTATTGGGATCCTCTTCTTTTCTTCTCCTTGACTGGATTTGTGAGTCTCTTCCCAACATGAGCTTGGGAAAACAAGAGGAGTGGCAACTTGGGATTCAACCAGCTTTGTAATTTTTTTGTGGTGGGGAGGAGGTGGAAATTCTTGTTTGTTTGGAGGGGATGAATTTTTGGAAGGGAAAAGGAAAGAATACTGAGATGAGGTGGAAGACTAGGGAACGAAGAAATAAAATCAACATTTGGGGAAAAAATGAAGGGCTTGACTCCTTCCTCTACTGAAATGATAAATATTGAGGGAGAGAAAATGAAAGATAGGGAGTGGTGATTGACTTACCCATTGACAAGGTTATCTTGACTCCAACTCATAAGCCTCGATCTCCCCAGTCCATTGTGCAAGTTGGGGAAGCATTTCAATCATGAAGTCAAGCTTCTCTTGAGGGTTGTAGTGTCCTGGAAAAGGGCCTTCCCATGGACAAGGTGCCCTGCAACCAACCCCAAAGCCATAATTTGACCTATTACTCTTGATTGGATCATGCCTGACCTCCATTTTTTTATCTTCTCCAAAGAGACTAGCATCCTCTACACACAACTATCACCATCATATGCGTCCCCTTGACCTTGATAAGCTTTATAGTCAAAGCAGGTTTTGACACTACTCATATGGGTAAGCATAATGGTCACGGATCTGATTATAATGTTGATCTTGAGGAGTTGGGAAATACATTGGAGGTGGACTGCATTGCCATAAGTGTGAGATGAAGGAATGAAGTCATGATTACGCACCTCATGGAATGGGAGAAAATGGAAGAGATGGAAGGAGAAAATGGATAAAATGAGTGGAAATGGATGGAAAAGGTCCGCAACTCGAGAGAATGGGTTTTGACCAGATGGAGTCGTCAGTGAAAGTGCCTCCAAAGGTTGGCCCTTAATAGGAACACATCAACCTGTTAAGATGAAGTGGTAAGGTGCTTCATACTTGTCCCACCGTGCGTGCTAAAACTATTAGTGTGAAATCACAAAGCACCCGAAACAAGTTATGGATCTGCTTTTCTAAAGCAGGGGTCATTTGGTGTGATTTGCATAACATTAGATCATTCCCCAAGGTGTGGGAATTGCAAATGGGGATGAACCTCTAGAGAAGGCTAGTTCCTCTTCCTAATCTACCTACCACAAGCTATTCTAGTGCAGGAAAACTAATCTAATCCTAATTTAACTTCTAAGGAGACAAGGAGATAAAGAAAATGAGGAAAAATAGAGCCTACACTAAAACAATGATACACTAGAGAAGGGAAATGTTGATCATCTATCAAAATGCCCATGGAAAAAAGAGAGGTGAGGTGAGCAATGGAGAGGATGGAAAACAACATCACAAACCAAATGTCAGATTCACACATAACTCCATTTTCAATCCCCATAAACACAGCTCCGAGAAATGCAAATGAAATGTCCAAAACATTCACAGAATACTCCAGAATGATGGGAGGAAAGAGTATGCAATGAAAACAAGTAAAGGATGAAAAAATGTATCATAAAAGCGAGTTTTATTGATTCAGAAATTTACACAGAGCATCATACACGCGCAAGAGGAAAAAAGCATCATTTTACATATCGGGGAGGATATTCAAACTCCATTTTGACCACGGGGAAGAAAAGAAGACGGAGGTAGAGAAGAAGAATAAACAACCTTTTACAATGAATCCTATCCCCGTATTTATAGATTTGATCAGAGAGAATAATAGAGAGAGGGAAGCGAGAAAAGTAGGTTAAAGCTCAACCACTCCTATTAATGCTTCGATAAAATATGCTCCCAAATCTGTCTTTACAAAGGCATGAATTCTTGATTCGGTGCCTTGAAAGAAGAGAAAACATAAGATTAGATCTAGGCAGAGATCTTTCCAATGATGTTAGATTCGCAATATTTTGAGCCTTGAGTCAAAAGATATGCCCCTTCGAAATTTGTATCGGCTCCATCCAGGAGGGTTGGAAAACATCTTGAAAAATGGGTCCCCTTTTGATATGGGAAACATGGCACTATTTGGTTGGCTGGGGAGATGCGTTTCCATCTTTTCCTTTCTGCCCCTTTTGAAAAAAGGAAAATTTTCACCTTTTCCTCTGACTCTCCACTTTGGCTTTGACTCGGGCTCAAACGCTAACTTTTTCCCTTTTCTTTTTTTTTTATTTTAGAGCCTGCCTGAGTTTGTCAAATAGATTTAAGACACAGATTCATGTGACAAATCTATTTCCTCTCTTTCTTCTCGCACAGGATCGTTTAAACTTTCGCAAGCACTGCCATTCCATTGTAGAGTCCCTCTGCAAATAATTTTCAAGATGTAAACATGTTTCCTCTTATTCTTTCTGTGTGAGGTCGTGGTTGATCCAATATTTTCTTGTGGGTGAAATATGGATAACAATGACTAAACCCGAGATTTGTGGGCTCAAGTTATAGTTGGAGTTCCTTCTGAGAAGGGCCTAATCCATCGTAGTGTATCCCCTTTGGATGTAACAATGAGATTTGTTAAAAAGAAGGATGGATCTTTGATATTTTTCATTAACTACATACATCCGAATAAATTAACGATCAACAATCATTACCCCCTTCCATGCATTTAAGATTTGTTTGATCAAACGAAGGGATATATTGTATTTTACGAGATAGATCTTAAGTCATTGTATTAATATCTATGGATTTCAGAGGCACATATTCATAAGACAAACCTTTTGCATGAGATATGGCCAATATAAGTTCATAATTGTACTCTTTGTTTTGACGATGCCCCCGCAGATATTCATGAGTTTGATGAATGGGTTATTTAATACATTGTTGGACTAATTTTTTTCTTGCATTTCTTGATGACATATTGATATTCTCACAAACACATGAGGAGCATGAGGAACACCATTGATAGGTTTTGCGGTGTCTTCCAGAGTAACAACTTTATGGGAACCTAGAGAAGTGTGCATTATTTCAGATAGAGGTTTAGTATTTAGGTCACATCATATTTGGGGAGGTTATCATAGTCAATCCTTCCAAGATTAGAGATATTATTGATGTCCAGTGCTGACTAGTGTGACTGAGGTACACAACTTCATGTGATTGGCATGGTACTATAGGTAATGTAGCCAAATTCAAAACAAACCTGTATATACTACAAATAACATGAACTCCAAAAGAAAATAGATCTCCTTCTTGATTATTCAATAATCAATTAAAATGTTTCCTAAATAGTAAAAAAACTCCTAACTCGAGTTGCCATGCAAATCCTAAGTAACCTTGACTAAATCTACTCTAGGTGGCAGAATTTACTATTTTTAGCAGTTTACTAGAACTTGCTATTTTTAGTAAGCTCGTATGATTATTCGTATGGGCATATAAATTTCCATGCATCTTCTACATTCCTAAATTAGAGGAATTACTAACTTTCTAACTCATAATGCAACTAATAGACTAAAATTAACTAATGCCAAAAATAGGAAAAAAATGAACTACAACTTAAATCCTAATTTTCGGCCTCAAGATGGCAAATTTAGGGCCCAAAAATGTGCCAAAATTTTCCCCAACTGGTAGGGCATATTTTTAGTACATTTTTCTCATCAAAACATGTGGTTTCAAAAAAAAATCAGACTCAAACAGACACCCAGAGCTCAAGTTATGACCTTGTCAAGTTCCTACTAATTTTGGCGCATCATTCTCCCCTACTTGAAAAAAACGTAGCTCCTGCAAGTTGTCTTCTTCAAATTGCTTCCATTTATCTACATCCAAATTCTTAATCTCCCACTTTGTGACCCAAGTATTGTCCTCTTGTTCCAATCCTTTCCAATGTACCAAATATTTGTTCTATTTCCCATGTCGCGTGTCCATTATTTTCTTATCTAGAATCTGATCCACTTCTTCTTTCTTCTTTATCGGAACCTACTACCTCCAATCTACTACTTCATCAATAAAATACCCTTCTACACCATTCCCATGAAAAGAATACAAATCTAAAACATTAAACACTGGAGAAATATAAAATTCCTTGGCAATTCTATCTCATAAGCATTATCATTTACTTTTTCACAATTTTGAAGGGATCAATCTTCTTGTACTTTAGCTTGTTATAGATTCATTTTGGAAGCCTTTCCTTCCATAGATATACCATAACAAACTCACTAACTGTAAATAACTTTCTCCATCTATGCACATCTGTCATTTCCTTATACTTATCATTACTATTCTCTGACTTCTTCCGCACTTCTTCCCGTAATTGTTGGATATGTTGGGCAAATGCTTTCGCACCATCAATGCCTCTCGCCATCAACTGGTAGCTGTACCAAATCTAACACCCCATTTGGATTACTCCACACAAAAATTGAAAATGGAGACTTTCCCGTGGATCTATTTATGCGGTTGTTATATGCAAACTTAGCTTGTGGTAATGCGAAGTCCCATTGTTTTTGCTTTTCCCTAACGATGCACCTTAATAGGTTTCCCAAACTTCAATTGACCACCTCAATTTTCCCATTAGTCTAAGGATGATATGCACCTTTGCTGAACTATAGTTGAGTTCCCAATTTCTTCCATAAAGTACGCTGAAGTTACTTAAGAACCTTGTGTCATCACTTGTTTTCTTATAGGAAATAAAATGAAAACCATGCAAACGGACAACTTCTCGAAAAACAAATCTGCTACACTGTCGCATCACTTGTTTTCTTGTAGGAAATAAAATGCACCATCTTAGAAAACCTATCAACCATAAAAATTGATTCATTATGTCGTTTTGTTTTTGGTAATCCCAAAACAAAATCAACACTCAGATCTGTCCACAACCCTTTAGGAACAGCAACGACATATACAACCCTGTATTTTGTGCATGGCCTTTCGAGACTTGGAAAATTCAACACCTCTCCACATATCTTACCACATCTCTCTTAAGCTTTGGCCAACAAGTATTTCTCTTATACCAAGGCTATCATCTTATCTTTACTAAAATTCCCACCAATCCTTAGCTATGCAACTCTTTTACTATAGTCTCTCTCATAGACCCAACTGGAATACATAGTTGGCATCCCTTGAATAGGTATCCATCCTGTAAAATGTATGCATCCTAGACATCTCTTGCATTGTATAATAATGGACAAATTAACCTTTCAACAATATCCTTGAAATAAGAAACAAAAGAATACAAAACCTTTATTGCTTCAAAACCCACCACCTCATTTTCCATAGTGGTAAAACAAGTCACACGCCTACTCAATGCATCCGCAACTTGATTCGTTTTCCGATTTATGTTTTAGAGAAAAATTATAACCCTACAAAAATGATACCCACTTTACATGCCCACTATTTAACTTCTTTTGTGTATTCACATACTTCATGGCTATGTGGTATGCAAATAACACAAATTCCTTAAGCACTAAGTAATGCCTCCAATGTCGTAATGCTTATACAATTGCATAAAATTCCACATCATAAATAGAGTAGTTATTTCTTACTTCATTCTGTTTCTCACTAAATAAAGCTATTGGCTTTCAACCTTGTCTTAGAACAACACCAATACCCATATGTGAGGTGTCACAATCAACCTCAAACACTTTATCAAAATATGGTAGTGCCAAAATGGGTGCCTCTATCACCTTCTTCTTCAAGAACTTAAAACTATCCTCAGATACCTTTGCCCACGTAAACTTCCTTCATTTTGTGCAATCTGTTATAGGTGCTACAATACTACTAAAATTTTTAATAAACTTTCGTAAAATGTTAGTAGACCATGAAAGCTTCTTACCTCTATTATACTTTGTGGAGTAGGCCATTAAATAATTTCCTTTATCTTTTTGAGTCCATCTCGTAACCCATCTTCGAAATAATAAAGCCCAAGAATACCAAAATCTCTTTCATAAATGTGCACTTCTTCATATTTGCATAGAGTTTCTATGTCCTTAACACTTAAAATATCACCCTTAGATGCCTCAAATGTTCTTCTTTAGTTTTACTAAAGATCAAGATATAATCAAAATAAACCACAAAAACTTACCATTATACTCCCGCACCACATTGTTCATCGGTGTCATAAAAGTAATAGGTGCATTGGATAACCCTAATGGTATCACCAACAACTCATACAATCCATTTCCTTTCTTGAATGTTATTTTCCACTCATCTCCTTCTCTGATCCGAATATGATGGTAACCACTTCAAAGATCAATCTTGGTGGAATACCTAGATCCGACAAGCACATCCATCATATCATCAAGGTGAGGTATTGGGAACCTATACTTGATTGTAATTTTATTGATTTATCTATCATTCATGCACATTCTTCATGTTCCATCCTTCTTTGGTGTTAATAAATCTGGGGTTACACATAGACTCATGCTCTTCCTTAAGACACCCTTTCTCACAAGCTCTGACACTTGCCTATTCAACTCTGCATGTAATGTCAGGCTCATCCTATAAGCTGTTTGATTTGGGAGTTAAGACCCTGGAATCAAATCAATATGGTGTTGAATATCTCTTTTTGGGTAGTAATCTTAAGTAACTCATAAGGAATAACATAAAAAAATTCTTCTATTAATTACGTTGTTTCTACTGATATTTGTGCACTTGCAGTTCATCCTTATCTATGACTAGTGCATTAAAAAAACTAGTTGCCTTTTCCTCCTTCAAAATTTTCTTTGCAAAAAGCATATTTCAAGCCTTCCCCTCTTCCTTAAGAGGTAGAAAAACTATTTTTGTGCCATCCTTCCAAAAAGTATAAGTATTCTTTCCCCCGTCATGAATAGCTTTCCTATCAAATTGTCATGGTCTTCCTAACAACATATGACATGCATCCATAGGAATAACTTCACACCAAATATCATCCTTGTAACTATTCCCAATAGAAAAAATTATTAAACATATCTTATCAACAAGAACTTCATTACCCTTCTTAAACCATGCAATACGGTAAGGGTTAGGATTCTTCTCACAAAGTGAACACCCAATTTCTCAAACATCTCATTTGAAACCATGTTCTCAATACTACCACCATCAATAATAACATTACATACCTTTCCTCCTAAAGTGCATCTTGTTCGACAATATTTGTATGTAGCCATACATCCCCTTGATTCCCTTTCTTGGAGCAACCATCGTTCTCTTGATCATAATATTTTCTCCAACATCCGGTGGGATTTCTAGGTTGTGTTCATCTTCTACTTATTCATCTTCAATAAGATTTACTCTTGGAGAATCTCCTTGCTTCTTTCCATGTGTATAAGAATGCGGGCATTCAAAATCCCGATGCCCTCTTCACCACATCTGTAATAAACAAATGGTTTTCATGGAGCCTCTCATCCTCTATCACCATCATATCCTCTACCTATTTGTTGATTCTATAAATCTTGTCTCGTATCATCTTGCTTTTCCAATCCACGAGATTATTCTCCCTACCTTGGATGAAACTAGTTGGTCCCCAAAAGGAAAATGAATCCCCCTATTCATTCTAGTTGATATCCTAAAACATTGATGATTTTGTTTTTCCTCGGCCTTTAAGGCTAATTGATAGGCATCCTCCATGCTCTTAATCCTATGCATACTTATCTCATCTTGAATAGAAATTTTTTATCCACTTACATACCTTACATCCATTTGTTCCTTAGTTTCTTCATGCTCTACACGAATGGACAACTTGACTGACTCATCCATGTATTCTTGCATTGTTTGTAAGTTCACGTATGAGATTTTGAAGCCTCTCGTAAAGGGTTTGGGCATAATCCACTTGGGATAAATTTATCTTTCAGCTTCTTCTCCATCTTACTCCAAGTCTTAGTTCTTTCTTTCCCCTTTCTTGACTGCTCTTTTTGTAGGTGATCCCACCATAACATAGCATGGCCTTTCAATTTCGTGCATGCAAATTTTACCTTCTTTTCTTCTGACATGGCCTTCCACTCAAAAAATTTCCCCATGCTAGTCAACCAATCTATCAGCTCCTCTAGTTTTAGACTACCGCCATACTCTAAAAGATCAATTCCTATCCCATCATTCTTTCCTTCTAATGCTTGAAGCATCCTTTCTTCACAAGCTAATGGTGGTACTTGTGTTTCCTCCTCTTCACAAATGTCTTATTCATTTTGTGTCATCTCCACCATGATTTCTCTCCCGAGTTATCATTGCATCAAGCACAACAATTTGTGTCTGTAGATCTTGGATATTTTTATTCATCCGAGTAATACCACATCCTCTTCCCGCCATTTTTTAAAGACTTGAACCAGCTCGATACTAGATAATGTAGCCAAATTAAAAACAAACTTGATATACCTGCAAATAACATGAAATCCAAAAGAAAATAGGTCTCCTTCTTCGGTATTCAATAATCAATTACAATGTTTCCTAAATAGGAAACCAACTCCCAACTCAAGTTTCAATGCAAACCCTAACTAACTTTGACTAAATCTACTCTAGGTGGTGTAATTTACTATTTTCAACAGTTTGCTAGAACCTCGCTATTCTTAGTAAGTTTGCATGCTTATTTGTGACGGAAAAAATTTTCCACACATCTTCTACATTCCTAAATTACAGGAATTTCCAACTTTGTAACTCATAATGCAACTAATAGAATAAAATTAACTATTGCCCAAAAAATAGGGAAAAATTGAACTACAACTTAAATCCTAATTTTCGGCCTCAAGATGGTGGATTTAGGGCCCAAAAATGTGCCAAAACTTTCCCCAACCAAGATGGATTTTTCTAGTGCATTTGTTTCATCCAAACATGTGGTTTTAAAAATACAACAGACTCTAATGGACACCCAAAGCTCAAGTTATGACCTTTTCAACTTCATGTTAATTTTGGCGAATCAATAGGAGATTTGTTCAGAATTCTCGTGCATTGCTCATCCCATCACTTCATTGTAGCAGAAAAGGAAGAATTTTATTTGGTCATAAAAATGTGAGTAGGCTTTGGACTTTGAAGAAGTGCCTTCATACAGCTCCTATTTTAGTAGTACCATATTCATAGATGGAATTCTTTGTTTACACAAATGCTTTGTTGGCAGCGGAATAGGAGGAGATTTTTATGTAGGATGGTGGTGTTGTTGTCTTTGTGTCTCGAAAATCAATGATTTTGAGATCAATTATCTAACTCATGACCTTGAGCTTGTAGCAATGGTTCATGCCTTGGTTAAATGGCAACATTTTCTATTAAGAGGGAGGTTCATTCTCGGATAGACCATTAGAGCCTATGAAACCTCTTCATATAGCCTAATCTCAACACCCATCAACGAAATTGGATGGAGATCCTATGTGAGTATGATATGGAGATTGAGCATGTGAAGGGGAAGGAGAATGTGGTTTCCGGAACTTTCATCGTCAGGAGGAATATTTTCATGGCGACATCATTGGGTACAGACTTGAGGACTAAGATCTTGCAACAACTTCCAAACAACAACTCCTACCTCTCGCCTAGAGTAAAGATTGAGTCTCGAGAGATGCCTTGAGGGGAAATTTTTAGGATTGATATTAGAGCCATATGGAATTATCAGAAAAAAAGTTATATATATGTGCTTAGGGATGGATATTTGATACATGAAATTCTAGCAGAGGCACATAGTGCACCTTATTAAACCGATCCAGGGGTGAAGAATATGCATGCTACACCGAGGAAACTATTTTATTAGAGAGGGATTAGGAGAGATATAACTCGGTTTGTGGCTCATTGTTTAGATTTTCAGAAGGTGAACGCTAAGCATCATCATCGTACTTTAATTCTATCGTCATGATATACCGAAGTGGAAATGAGACACCATTTCCATGGATTTCATAGTAGCACTACCTATGTCGAGATATCACCATAATGCCATCATGGTCATGATGGATAAATTAATGAAGGTGGCTCATTTTTCTCTAATGAATACCACCTATATAGCTAGTACAGTGGCGTGAGTGTACTTGGGTGAGATAGTCAAAGTTTACGAGATTCCATGGAAGATTATCTCGTGAACGTGAGCTTTTGTACACTTCTCATTTTTGACTGCCATGAATTTGGTTCTTGGGTTGAGGATTAATTTTAGTATAACTTATCACCCATAGAAATATGGTCAAATAGAGTGAGTGAACCAGATATTAGAGGATATTAGATCATCATGTATGTTATTGACCAACAATCACAATGGGAGGAGTATCTATATCGGGTAGAGTTTGCATATAATAACAGCTTTCAGAGTTCTATCAACATAGCAACATTTCAAGATTTATATGGTGGAGAGTGTAGGACTCCATTGATTTGGGATAGGTTAGACAATATGGTATCTCTTGGACCAGTCATGTTATAGGATATGGAGCAACATGCCATCTTGATCAGACAAAGATTGTAGGAGGCGCATGATAGATAGAAGAAATATGTAGATTAGAGAAGATTTGACGATAATTTTGAGGTTGGCATGAAGGTGTTTCGTTGTGTTAGACCTTATAAGATCCCCATCCATTATGAAAAAGGCTCTAAGTTATCTCTCATATTTTTGGTCCATTTGAGATCTTGAAGTGGATAGGTCCCTTATCCAACCACTTAGCCTTACCACCTAGCTTGTCTCGCATCCATGATGTGTTCCATGTTTTTGTTCTTAGGAGATACATTCTAAATCCTTATTATATATTGGATTGGACTAAATTATAGGTGCATGAGAAGGGACAGGTGATGGTGGATCCGTGTGCATTTTAGAGTGCAAGAACCTAGGCCTTCAAGGCTGTGAGATTAATTAGGTACACATCTAGTGGGATCGGTATGACAAGACATTATCTACATGGGAGGATGCCCTACCTTGCGAGCTTAGTTCCCACAATTGTTCCAGTGACTTCTAGAAGGAATTAATGTTTAAGGGGAGGGGGATGTAGTTCCCACTCCTCTTCAACATTATCTTGCTATGATTTTTATTATTGTGGACTAGAGACATGGACATTGTTGTTACATTTTTATTAGCATACATTAGTAGATGGATATTATTAGTATGTTTTACTTAGTAAACATTTATAGATGGACATTATTAGTATCTTATGACTTCTATTATAGATGGTTTAGATTAGTACCATACATTAATAGGTGATGATCTAGTGTTTTTTTATTGTATCACGATATTTTGGATTTTGAAGATGGTGATTACATTTAGATGTTTAGACTGATCTTATGATCTTATAAATGTTATGACTTATCATAATAGGGATTATTAATGATTGTAAATTATTGACTGTGAGTAGAATTGATTATTCTTGATTATAATATAGCCGCATATATAATGTTATTAGATGATATGTATGTTTGTTCTATTCTTGATGTATTTGTTGTGGCCTTGAGGCCAAAGGGGTATTATTTGATTGGTTGCAAAAATTATATCACGACAAAAAGATGGGGGCCAAGAAACTAATAATGGAGGAATGTTGAATATTGGCAACAAGGAAAACTTGGAAACTTCATGTCATTTTTATTATTCTTCTTGTTTATATATTTTCCCATGGGGGTACACTACTACAAGGGGGTGTTTCGAGAAATTAATAGAGACAAAAATTGACTAAATTGTCTCAAATAGAGACGATAAAAAAATTGTATATCATCTCAATTATTGTCTCAAAGAAGGTGTCTCTAATTATTGTCTCTCCATAGAAAATAAGGATTCATATATATTTTTCTCTTGAGAGACAATACAAAATACTAATTTTTGTCTCTAGAGACAATACTAATTTAAATTTTTATTATCTCTCTAAAGACAATACAAATTTAAAGAATGAAAAATATGAATTTAATGAATAAATAATAGCCAAATATGATATAGTGCAATCAAAGGATGCATATTTTCTATGATGTCAAAGTGGGCTGGTAATTAATATTATAAATTAAAAACAATTTGATTTGAATCTTGTGCCTAACAAATGGGTCAACAAACTTTTTATTAATATAAAATAAGATAAAATACAAAAGGGTGTCTAAATGTCGTTAACCCTTTAAATACAATGATAAAATATAAAAGGGTGCCTAAATGCCATTAGCCCTTTGCATACAATATGAACACCTTCTCTCCACCACTAGCTACAAAGGATCCGTCTACTTCCCTGGTGCTACTTTGAGGTTATTTTTCTTAACTTTTCTTTTGAGAAACTGCCTCTTTGCTAGAACTTATCATCTTCATGTTCTTCACTTTGATTGTCTCAACTTTAATACAATCCTCTATTATCGATAGAATGAAGGTGCATTGGATTCTCGCATGGCCCAGAGATCTCTTCATGAGTAGTACAACACCAGCTCCGTCACTGACTTGGCTTGAATTTCCTATAAGGATTGCATCAAGAATTTGGTGTAAGTAACATGTAGAAATAAAATTAATATCCAATAGGGTATAATGATAGATACTCTAATCTTATAAAATGTAATAAGTATGATCTACTAAAATGTCCATCACTTTCTATACAAACAAAAAAATTTAATAACCAACCTTAATAGAAAACTAGAAAAGAAACATACTAGTAGTTGTCCTACCATCCTTCTTGAATACAACTCTAAGCTTTGCTAAATCAGACAAACATGCATTGGGATGAATACCATCATCAACAAAAATTGTCACACGCTTTTCATCTCCATCTTTAGGATCAACAAGCTTAAATGTGAAAATAAGAACCATAACAATAGATCATGTCAATATCTTTAATTAAACACCAGTCCAAGTACAAGACCTTCATAGATTACACAATACCTAGTGTTTCCTACCTTAGTTTAAACACGGGAAATCAAATTTACCTAACCGACTGGCGAAAATCAAATTTACATACCAATGTCATAAAATCTAGCTTTAATTATAGCTACAACATCTGCAACTGCTTGAAGGCCTGAACAACATTGTTTGTTGACAATCCTGATAGGTACAGTCTCTGAGGACATGAAAAAGTAAGAAGAAGCAAATAGATGTCAAATAAACTAAAACATCTCATGAAAACTTTGACTTATACATTATGTATTAAAATAAACACCTAGGAATCCAACATAAAAAGTAGCCATCCTGCACTCACTGGCCCTTTGAGAACCAAGGGAAAGAATGGTTCCCATAATAATATTTGAAACAATTCTATATACAAATAAGTTAGTCTAATCATATCATCTATATGTGCACTGTATTTAATACAATCTGAAACTAATGGTCATACTCCATATACACTCAACAACAACAATCAAGGAAATGAACTAGAATACCTTTCTCACTTAAAGTTGCATCTACCTCTTTCGCAATCTAAAAGACAAAAAAACACAAGCATGCATACTAACTCAGAAAAGAAATCATGCCCATTTCACTATATAAAAATAAAACTACAGTTCCTACTAGCAATTTTTCACAACATGTTCACTGAATATCTGCATCCTTGGTACATTTTATCATGGCATTACACTTTGTAAGGACATGCTCTAATCATGCCCACATAGAAAATGCCTTGGAACAAACCTTATTAAAATGCTCGTATTGCCTATTTCCTAAACCAAATACAACATATATGAGTTTTGGAAGCAAAGGCCTCGACTCTCTTTCTTGGATATGCCAACAAATATGAACAATGATAAGTTAATGGTAGATCAAAATGAGATATAAGGAAACAAAGTTCAGAAAAATGCAGCATAAAGAAGATAACCCACTAATGCATAGAGTTCCAAACTTACGTTCCTAGATTGAAAAAATTAATGTTTAGTTTTTTTCATATTGATCATTATCTTCTGCAAAATCATCCTTGAAGAATTCAACAAATGGTCAATAGACCATATAAATAGAAATGATGTTAGCAAAGTTGAACCTAGGACCAAGACACTTTGGTGTAAGATTAAGTTATGCAGACGGATTCAAAACATATATAAATGAGAGCTAATTGTAAGCATTAACTTACTAGATCAACATGTTTGAATGTTTCCTTTTTGTACCGGGCCTTCGTTTCCTCAACACGTGTCTATATCAAATAACTATAAGAACTTAATAACAATAAACATCAATACTTTTAGTTGCAAATTTCCACAGTGTGATCTTGAAGAGAAAAATGCAATGTGCATAATACCTAATGATCTATCCTTTAAATTTGACATGTCTAAGTCTCAAAGACTTACATACAAGAAATCCTAAAACTAGTGTGTGGCTTAATCTTATTCACAAGCTGATTTCTCATAAACATAAATGTTTCACAACATTCGATGGAAGGTAGATTAGACATTGACAACTTCAACTGGTCAAAATGCAACCCCTGCTCATAAGTAGTGACAAGAAAACTAGCACAGAGCCCCAATAGTCTTCACACAAATAATATGGTGTGGCTTTAATAGTTTTCTCTGGAGCACCAGAGTTCCTACAAAAACTATCATACTAGAGAAACCATATAATTTACATTCAGTACAAAGGTAAACGGGGAGGGAATTTTTTTTGTAAAATATTATATTGAAGGAAAAGAGGTGACAAGTTAACAATAGAAATGAAATTTCAAACAAAACAGAACCAAACAACGTCTGTACAAAGTACCTGGTAAATGATTCTGACATGATATTAAGTTATGAACAACTCCCTTTCTTTCCCAAGCGAGTTTGAATATTGATCATTATGTTCCCATGCAACCTCAAAATATTACATTTCTTAGGAGAAAATAGAAGTGGTATCCTCTCCTTCCACAAATTCTCTGATTTCCCCAATGATGAACCTTCAAGAGTCCCAAAACACAATGAGAAACTAATATAGGAAGCATCATGCATTAATGTTTGATGTGAAACATGCATACATGGCAGAGAAAGACACCGGTTTATGAATTCAATTAATTGATGACAAAAAACCATTTAAGAAGGTAGTTAACACATTGACACATTGAAGATTATTGATGCCAACCATTTACAAAGTTGGATGACATAGAGACTTGCCCAATATTTCTAGCAGCAAGATGTTGATGTTGGAGCACTGTGTACATAGTTGTTTTTGAGGTGTGCTATGTGTTATTGAATGAACTGTCTAGTATGGTTTTTTTGAATGCCTTGTCTTGTATGTTTGTCGGTGGCTAAGAAGAATGCGATGCTAAAAAACTCATGGCAACATGAAACCAATTTTATTGTCGTCATGTGCAGGCAGGTGGTTGATGTACCACTTACATCTGTATATGATGAAAAAATGAGTGCGGCAAGGTCAAACAAGTTGGTTTCATTGCAAAAAGTTTGATTACATAGTGCAGTCAATCCTGCGTGTAAATAACACCTATTGGCATAATTATGATTGGGCATACAATTGCCAAAATCTATGCCACTACACAGGACATGATATTTGTTTGTGTATTTGGAGAGTGGTAATCATGTAGCAAGGGAGCAGGTACTCTAGGAGATATTTCCAAACTATTGAGCACATTTTTTACAATTTCGGCCATAGGAAACTTGTCAGGAGTCTTACAAAGTCATTTCTTGCTTTGTAGACTTTGGGAATTCTTTTGACTTGGCTCTGAGACTTCTACTTTTCCAAAACAATTTGATGGTTTTACTTGTTGGCCTATTTTGGACTTCCTAAGGTCTCACAAACTTTGTTTAGACTTACTGATTGGTGGATTTCTTTTTTCTCCTCATTGGTCCTTATTTTTAGTTGATTTGGAAAGCATGTGAACAAGCCAGGTAACCTATCTTCTCTTCCTTTGACACTAGGTGCCAAGCCTACAAATTGATTTTGTTGAATCTAAAATACAGAAAAGATTGTTGCCTTGATAAGAGGTTGCTCTACCCTCTTTTGGTTTGAGAAAGGAATTAAAATATTTCATATCTTTTACAGATTTGGAAGTGGATGGAATGGAAAAACCATAAATTTTTCTATAAGTTGTCTCAATTCTTAGCTCAGAAATACTTTCGTAACTCCCTCTACTAGACTAATTATAAAGGATGAGAATGAATTTTGGGATACTATGAAGTGGCTCAAAGGGATCCTCTCCAAGAGGCTACCTCCAAATAAATTTATGAAAATATTTCCTTCTCCTCGAACCTTTCCCTATATTTTCCAAATTTGCACATATCTCCTCTATCTATGGATTCAATCTGTTTCCTTAAAAAAACATGTATTCCAGCGTACACCCATCTTGTGCCAGAATGGTATCTTTGGAACATGGTATGGACATCCATAAAAGTATTAAAGATAACAAGAATTTTTTTAGATGTTGTAGTTATAACAACCATGGTAGACATGTATGCAAAATGTGGAAGCGTAGACAATGCATGTGAACTGTTTGAAAGAATGCCTCAAAGATATGTGTTCTCATTGATAGCTTGATTAAAGGATGTGTACTAAATGGATTTTTTGAAAAGAATTTACAAACTTTCAAGAAAATGCAATTGGTAGATTTAAAGCCAAATTCCACAATTTTTTCAGCATCCTACATGTCTGTGCCAAACTAAAGAATATTGCTATTGGGAGAAGGAATGAAGGAATTGTGTAAATAATTCAGGCCTATTGACATAACCAAAGAAATTGTATGGTGATCTTTCTAATATTAACTCAACAACCACTTACTGATAGAGAGATGAATTCTGGTAGATGTCTGTAAAATCAACCCCAAGACATAGTTCAGCTCCAATGGAACTTGAGTCGAGAATCCTTGTTGCTCGATTGTAACCTGGTGTGATTTTGGGAATGTCTTCAATAGCCTCAAAATAGTTGATTAGGTCTTGTGAATGATGACACATAGGTCCTACATATATCATTTGTCCTCCACACTTCATCACTACTAACTACAATGTCATTCACATTCATATTCTTAGCACCTACACATGTACTGGCACCAATAGTACTAGTAAATGCATTGGGGTTATGAGAAAGTACCTCATCAGAGGGTTCAAATATGTCAATACTAGGTTGATGAATAGTGTACACAATAGTTTATCTTGTATCCACGGTATTACTAATTGTTTGCATAATAATTATAGGAGGTCCTTGATCAGTCCCAATATTGGCTCGTCCATGAAAAATAATTGAAGGATTTTCTACTAGTTCCACTACAATTATTAGCATTTTTCATTGTTCTGTGGACAAACCATTAACTCCAGGAAGACCAACAAGCACTCCTTTTAAGGTACTTAACTCTAAAAGCTCCATAACTTCTTTCACAAACATTTGTTCAAACATCATCACTTCTCTTACAAATGCAAGATTTCTTGTTTTAAAACTCAATTACACAAGAAAATTAAAAATCATTTGCAAAAATTTAAGTGTTTGCATGGTTTTCTTTTCATTTAAATATGAAAAAATATGTTTGAGTACCAATTCTGTTAGGATCCACAATAAGATGAATGGACTCTTCCTGCTTATACAAATAATGTGCCCCTACTAAGGGAAGTGATTAGAGAGGATTTCTCACAAACATTGACAAAAAAATACAAGACATTGAATAGGTTTTGGAGGATCTAGATTATTATCCTCCTACCAAAAATATTTGATAGGATATGAAAGACAGAAGCTCTATTATATTCCATGAATTGTTCAATCCTCCCAACCTTGTCCAGGTATGGAAGAAGTATGTTGTGGAAAATATAGATGTTGTTTTTATACAGGGATCTATATAGACATCTCATTTTCATACAATATTTATATTTATTGGATTTCGACTATGTATTGCACAAGAAAATTTGGAAACATATACAATGAACATGATGTTATGCTTTGATAAAGGCATCCAATAATATATATCATTGTTCGGTATACCCAAACATGACCCATTGAAAAATTGGAATTTTTGGATCTACAAGAATGACCTTTCAATTTTTTGTTAGTGGATCTCGTACTCCATTGGCTTGAAAAGAAACCAGAATCTAAAAGAAAAATAGTAACCTGTGATAGCATTTTTCCCTGATCTATCGATCATTTTTACAATGTATAAAGTTGGTTAAAAAGAAGCATACTCTTGTCAGGTTTTGAATATTATTCTAGTTTTTTTACTTTAGCATAAGAACAAAGACCTTACATGCTATGTATTTTGTAATGTTTGTAATAATACTATATATAAGAAAGTTACTGAAGCTGATGTTCTTTTTCTTGATAATTTTTCTATCAAATTTTAAGCATGTATTGAGGGTGCATATATTAAAAGGATTACATAATATCTTATAGTAATTACTAATAGTTGGCTACAAACTACAATACCAAACCTATTTCATCTAGAATTGAACAATTTTTTTACATGCTATACTCACTTGTGGAGGTTGGTGCAAAAAAAAAGCTAAACCTCAGATATCAAATGTTTAAACAAATAAGAAAAGAAAGAATCATACTGAAGTGATCATTTTGTAGTTAGTGGATAAACCAATAATATAAATTACACATTGCTCCTACAAAAAAAAAAAACTGATTAGAAAGCAATGTTCAAAGCTTCCCCTTGAAGTGATTTTGCATTAGAGAGGATTCCAATGGAAAATTCTATTCTAAGGAGCAGTAATATACTAAGTAAAACCTGCTTTCTAGCCTGGAATTTCTTGGTTTCTGCTAGATTCTGCCTTCTTTATGTGGATTTCTACTCTGACCCAAACTATCTTTAAGCTTGGTTAATGTGCCTCCTTGTTAGTATAGTTATAAATTTATAAGACTTTACAACTAAGCACACTATAACTTATTCCTAGGTTTGGAAAATTCTCTAAGCAAAAATATAGGCTATATTTGAAAATATTAAGTGGAGTAACACAACAACGAACTGGGATAAAATTGGAATAGAATGTTTCCCATATGAATACTATTTATGCTCAAATACACTTAAAAGTGGGGATGGGTGATGGTAGAATAGAAAATAAGTATTAGCGATGGTTGATCTCCGCTAATATTAATGAATGAAATTAGTATGAAGTGGAGTTGGTATGGTTGAACTCTTTTAATGTTAATGGAGATAATAAGTGTCCACTAGATCATTCAATATTTTGAGATAGATTGTATAATTATATTAATAAATGACTCATTGAGAGTTAGTAAGAAATATTGGATTGAGAAAACTCTAAATAATTATTTATAAATTTTGGTAATAAACAATCTAACTAGGATTAGAGAGGATAGTACATTTTGAGGTTTGGTCCATCAATATATCTGTTGCAATTGCTATTACTACCTCATCCCAGCCCACAAGAATTGGTTGGTCTTCTTGGAAAGGATATCTGTATCAGAAGGCATTCACACTATATCAAAATGTTTGTTTGCATATATGTCATAAATGAACATTTCATTTTTCTTGGTATATAGATCTTATTTTTGTTATCATTCTTGTAATTATAGTAATCAATTGCTAGGGTTTAGTCCCAAAATAGCCATCTCATATTTGATTTTATGTACACAAACTATGGGCTTGTGGTAATTTCTCTTTTATAGGTAGCTTTGTGCCAGCTGATTTTCACAGTCAAGGGCTCTATTTGGGTCATTTTTCAGTTAATATACATTTAAAGAAAAGATAAGCATCATAGATTAAATTTTAAGGTCATTACTAGTAGGATTTGCAGGCTTCAAGGGACATGATTTCTCATCTCGATTCAGCTTTGCTTTTCTTGCAATGTGAGTAGCAAAACTCATTGGTAAATCAAACCTTTACTTCTTGGCAATCTGAAGAAGAACATCCATGATCTGTGGGATTCCTAAACACCTCAATTACAATAATAGAAGACAACCAACTACATATATTTCTTGCAAATATTGTTGCAACAAACTCACTTCATGGGTTAGTGGGGCATCTACTTTGATGACTTGACAACAATTCTTCAAATTACGACATAATATTCTTAATCAATTCAATACTATTTCAAAACATGTAGTACACCATGGGATATGGCTATGTGTCATGATAGGAAAAGTACCCTGACTCCCACATTTAAACCAAAATTGTACACCTAAATTGAGATATGACATTAGCCTATGGAATCGAGGTCTTGTGCAGAAAATTTGAGGACAAGATCTAATTAACTAAGGGATAAGTTTATTAAGTGGTTTATTTCCTATAACTTATGATCTGTTTAGGGTATAAATTCTCTTCCTAACCATGAAGATTAAGAGCGTGTCACCCATTTTTTAGTTAACAATGCATAATGTGTGTTCGTGGTGGAATAAAAGAAAAAAATAGGGAACAATCATTTTTAAAAATCAAGCCTGGTAATGAACAACCTCTGAGTAGAAAACAAGTATACTTCCTCTAACTTGGTTATGCTATGGGAATTTTCCTATAGGATCCTTCTTAATCTGTGAGTAAATTTCATAATATTAGCCCCGAGTGAGAAATTCATAAAAAATGTGATTTTTTTTTTATCAAAATGGAACTGTTGCAATTACTTTTGTTATGAACCAAACTTTTGATGAGGTTAATGTAATTCAGTTCAAATACAACCATTATGTATATTCCTATTTGCATTTTAAAGGAGTGTTCAAGTAATTTCCCTTGTTTTGGAGAAGTATTTTGTTGTTCTTTATCAAAGTAAAGATAAATAGCTATTATCCTTGTGAAGGACTATGCATAATTCCGATTTTATTGTTTGCACATAGTAAGAAAAAAAGCTTATGCTTTTCAAACTCACCTGAATCAACCCCTCGTAGTCTACACACATACTTAGTGTCTTGAAAGTTATATATATGTTTAAAATTTTAGGTTTGACTTGAAGGGGTTAGAATACGCCTCCTTATATACTAAGTAATGATTCTTTTTAAATATGGGATTAATCTTTCCACAACCACTACCTAATACTCCTCCTTATAATCTGACCCCTTCAAAATTTTAGTTTTGACTTGAAGGGGTCAGAATACTCCTCCTTATATACTGAGTAATGAATCTTTTTAAATATGGGATTAATCTTTCCACAACCACTACCTAAAAATTCATGCAAAGAAACTATATGCTTTCCTAAATTCTTAATGTATTAATGTTGGTTATTTGTATACAAGGAAGACTTGTACCTAAATCTAGTCACTAAACCATTAAATAATTCCTTATATAATTTTAAACTCAATGAGTCAACCCATTGGAAAACACAAGAGATCTGTGTAGATTTGGAAGAAATGACTGATTATACTTAGAACAGGGGTACTAAATTTTTCCCTAGTTGAAGCAGTGCCATGCAAACATGAAAATATTCACAAATAAAATGCGGGGATTCAAACATAGCTGTGATTATTTTTTAAAATACATGAATTTATATGTAATAAATAAAAAGGAAAGAAAAATACATGAATAGGAAAATTGAAGCCCTGTGCATCAACTCTCTCCAAATGGATATTTCAGGAACATGGCTAAACTATCTTCCAGTAGAAACAACCATGTCTATTAAAGCATGATTCCCATAATTGGCCAAAAGCACCAAATATGAAATGGAACATGAGACCCTATAGGAAAATCAGGTTAGCAAACAAATCTGATTTCATGTTAGTAGTCTTAAAGGATATCAATCCCTATTTAAACAAAAAAATCCTAAGTTACCTTAAATATTGGGTGGTGTGATCCTTTGATGCCTCCATATTTCTTCCTTTTCATTTTTATACAGGCTATAATCATTATAGATCTTTAATGGTTATAAGATTTTTCCTAGAAACCCTTCCTCTACACTCTGTTTCAACCTGATACAGACCATGCCACTTTGTTTCAACTTGATATAGACTCGAGTCCATTCTCTCTATTTTTATTTAAAAATTCCATAGATATATTAAACAAAAGGGTTATTTCAAAACAATGATGTTAAAAAATAGACATCAAAACCCATACAATGTCCGGTTATTTCCAATAGAGAGGACCTCTCCCAAGGCCAATGTGGAACCGGGGCTTTGGAGTTTCCAGATATCCCTTGGTGAATTCGAATGTCCAACTATCAAATTTGATGTCTGATTTGAGCCAATTTCTCAAGTCCGAAATATCCTATCACACTCAATGGTTTCTGTGGTCCAGGTTGGGATCCGCTTCTAGTCCTTGCCCATTTTGGCATTACCGGAGCTATAGGCATGGTAATACTTATTGTTGGGAGAAATGGTCCATGCACCCTAGTCCAACCGGTCATCGTTCATTGTGTCGTCGAATATGCACCAGTTTCCTTTGTCATCCTACCTCGATCCCTTCCTGTGGTTTATGAAAATTTCAACCACGCACCGCACTCCATTCTGACGGAACACCTCCACCACTTGCTTGAGATAATCTAGACTTCAATATTTTGACTAGTCTAGGTCATACAACTTCCCAAAAATACCCTGAACACCAAAATTAATGCATTTAGATCTTATACCCGTATCTAGCACCTATGCGATACAATACCTTACATTGAGGAGAGACGTAATAACTGGGTGGAGGAAAGTATATTTCTTTTACACCCGCATTTGTGACATATTTTACACTTCTTTTTCACTGAAGCCATATAATGTCCCGCCTTGCTATCAATGGCATAAACAAAATGTTCAACCACACATACTCAATTTATCTAACAGATCCCACGATGGAATTATCAAAGAAGAAATTTATTTTTTCTTTCTTCATATATAAATCCATTGAAATGCTTACTACCTACCATGTTGGAGAGATAACGGTGATTCCTACCCACTAGCGAGACATCGAATGGCAGGTCTGGTGATGCCGTGAATCCTTTACCTCCCTCTTTTCTTGTAGAAATTTATGCGAGCCTTTTTACAAACCCTCGACTCTGTTTCCCCAAATCCTCCATTCCCTTCTTGTGACAGCTAGCAGTCAAAGGCGAGAAAAATAGAATAGATTACAATAAAATTAAAATATTCAAAACAAAAAGGTAAGTTAGAGACGAATTTGTAATTTAGAGACAAACTTGTACTTTTTGTCTCTAATATATGTCTCTAAACAACCCATGTTGTAGTAGTGGTAACATCATATGTGAATAAGGGGTTTGAATGTTGGTTTTAATTCTTTTATTTTTTTAGTTGTTCATGGGATTCATTTATTGTAATATATGTTTACTTTATTAGTGATTAGGTAATTTGTTTGTTTAGATAATTGATTATGTGATTAAGTTAAGTGGGATGTGACAAAGAGAAATTTAATATGGTAGATAGTCCTTGTTATATTATTTATTTGAGATGGATTTTATTGATTTTGGTGTTGTGTACTCAATCTTAACTTCCTAATCTCGAATGTTTTCATTGGAGCCACTTTTAGAGGCTTGTGGGACAAGTTAAACTTGTCTCATGCGTCTTAAACTCACCCAATAACTATACCTATGATTTGGGGATTTAATTTTTATCCTTCACAAAATCTATTAATGTTTTCCTTAGAGGTATGGAGAGGTTATCGTGTGATAAAGTTGTAATATTCTCACCTTATCTATTGATTAGTTTTGGTCCTTTTGATTGACCAAGTGAGGTGGATTTGAGGAGAAGTGATGTGGAATAATTCATGGAGCCACCTCACCATACTCTCCTATTTTTCTATTTATTGAGGTTAATTGGGAATTTTGGGAATAAATTTGTTCATGTTTACACTTGCATAATTTTGGGATTTGACTTGGATTTATTTTGGAGGGATTTCGAGTTTACTTTTGGAGGTATTTGCTTGGATTGGGAGGAGATGAAATTTGTGCTGTAATATTTTTGGAAGCTATTATGGAAAGGTAGGGTCTATACCCTTGTATTTTATTTTACTTGTTGTTTGTTGTATTGTAAAATGAGTGAATGTTGTGTTGTTTTGGATTCAGTGTAGTATGGCCTTAAGGATGGTGTAGCATAAAAAAATGGTACCATTGGGGATGGAAAATGGAGTTGTGAGGCCTGAATTTTTTGAGGGAGTGTGATTAGGGTGTTCTACATATGGGAAGAGAAAAGGAAAACTTTTCCACATTTTGCATATTTACAAGGGGATAAATAAGGATATTGTGAATATTTTGTTATGTGCACTTTAAGGTTATTTGGGTGGAAACCCTATTTAACTTGGGAGGTAAAAGGAGGTTGTTCCAACATTTATTTCCTCCCTTGGCTTAGATTTTATTTCTTGTGTTTTGGAAAATGTATCTTTTTGTTATTCTTGTCATTGTGTTTGCATGTGTGAAAGTTTTGTTGGCATTATTTTTGTATTGTAGAAGCCTTCCTTAAATATTTGTCATGGTTGCTTAATGTCCCTTATTTCTCTATTGTTGGGATCGGTGACCTATGAGAATGGTGGCTTCCCCTCTCATAGGAATATGCTATGTGGATAGTGTTTCCTACCCCCTTCCTTGTTGTTGTGAGTTTACGGAGAAAGGTATGGAGTTGCAAGTTGATCAAGAGATGAAGATATATGTTTTGAGACCAAAAGAAAGAATCCTTTTTTTGTAAATTTTACCATGTTGTTCCCATCTTTGAGTGGAAGGCTTGTAAATACTTGTATTTTAAAATGAGTTCTTGTAAATTTATTTATCAAACTATGTATTGTAATGGTTGAATGAAGAAAGTTGTAATTTTTATTTTAATAGAAATGGAACTCTTTCAAATATGGAATTTAAACAAAACATTTGCATTGTATCTTCATTTTGAAAATGGTATTCTTGCATTGGAAATACATGAGAATACATGCTTGTTTCTCCCTTGTAAATGTTTGTTATTCTTGTTTGTTAAAAAAAAATTATACTTAATTGATGATTATATTTATTCATTTTTTTGATAGATGCATTTATAGTTGAAATGAACTCTTGTAGCCAAATTTTAAACAATATTGCAAAGAAAAATGTATACACTTAGTTCTCTTAATTAAGAAAGAAATTTGTTTCCTTTTTGATTGTGTAATTCTCTCAAAATAAAGTTAATTTACATATTTAAATATACCTGTAATATCAAATAAAACCACTGAAACTTATATTGGGAAATAAAACGAGAAAAAGAGGGGTATATATATTTTAAATAACTAAAGGTTAGGGTGGGAGCACCACCCCCACCCCTACTAAAAATTTAATTTTATATAAACATAGCCACTACCCAAACAATACAGCCCTTCAAAAAAATTCAACTCAGTTTAAAATAAAACATATATAGATCAATTTGTAAAATCATTAGGTTTTACACACACACACACACGCAGCAAGCACGCGCACACACACACACACACACACAGATATACATATACATATACATACATACATACATATTCATATTTTCTTTCTTAAATCTGAATATTTAGAGGTTGTGTGTGTGTGTGTGTGTGTATATATACATATATATGTATATTGTATATTTTTTTTGTTAAAAAATATGGGGTTTAAATGAGAATCTGCGGCCTAAGGCATGCAAGGCGTCCATTAAAATGTAGATCATACATACATACATGTATGTGTGTATGTATGATCTACGTTTTAATGGATGCCTCTGCATGCCTTAGCCGCAAATTCTCATTTAAACCCCATATTTTTTAACACGAAAAAATATACAATATACATATATATGTATATATACACACACACACACACACAACCTCTAAATATTCAGATTTAAGAAAGAAAATAAGGGCAAATGAATACCCACAACTAACAACATGGTTGTATTTCTTAAAAAAGTACATATATACATACATTCAAATGAGAACCTACAAACCCTAAGAAGCAATAAAATAATAATATGGAGAGAAAAATAGAGGGAGGCTTTCCTTCCATTTACAAATCTAAATCTAAAGGAAAACCTCCATGTTCTACCCTCGAGCTTTCATGGATTCCCTCCTCCTTTCCTCCAAACACGGAAAACAAAATGTGTAAATGAAAAGAAATTAAAAAAAAGTACATAAAAGAATCCCATAAAGATTTTTAGGGCTTGTTGGGTCAAACCTAGATCTAAGGGCCCTAATAGATCTAATCCAATGGTTGAGAATTGTCCCTACAATTTTAAGTGGTTGACATTTTTATGGGAATGGGTTATTAATAAAAGGTATGGGTAATAAGTGAATGGGGCCACTTAGTGGGTTAGGATAAGTTGCACCCCTTGACTATGGATAAATAAATAATTAAATGAGAATTGACTATAGGGATTTATTTAAATAAATGATATTGTGCATGGGTAATTAGATAATGATTTAAAAGGATTAAATTATTTAGAATTAAAATGTATAGTTAAATAGATTTATGTGGGAATCGATGTTAGGTCTAAATCAAATTAGGAGGATATTTAAATGGGTAAAATAATGAGATTGACCTAGTTAATATTTTAAATAGAATTAATGGAAACCCTAGAAAGGATTTAAATCCAAAATGATTGTAGAAATGAATTATTAATATTTAATTTTTAATTTGGTTAGGACTAATTTTCAAACATGTAGAATTTATTAACAGTATTTAATTGATCACAACTAGTGTTATTCTCTTTGCTATCTTTTTAAACAAAACAAAACTCGTAAATTTGCCAAATTAATTAATGGGGATTGACCTAGTTTTGAGGCTTCAATTTTTGGGCATTACAATTAATATGTTCAAGTATACAATGATCTCATTGGGATTTTGACATGGCTATGACATCAAAGGTTTTCCTTTTAATATAGTCCCACAAATCTGTTAAATTTTCTAGAATGCATTATCTTTGTTAATGGTTAATAAGTTGGGTGGGAAGGGCTTCATACCAATTGAGAGATATGACAATATAAGACTTATTTTAATTATTAAAGATTATTGTGTTGACCAATACAATGACTAGATATAAATTTTGATATGGCTATGACATGAATGTTTCTCCTTTCAATATACTCACCATTTATCTAAAAAAATTGAAGAGATTTTTATTGTGTAAGAATTAGTTATAAATCCTATCTTTGGTGTGTGGTAAGACATGTGAAAAATAAGAATAATATACTACTGCATATTACAAATAAAAAAAGTCACAAGAGAAGTTATGAATGACATCAATACTAATTAGAAATTGCACATGAGTTGTAAAATACATTGGATGGGATATAAATATAATGCACCCTTTTAGAAATAAAGTTTAATTCAATTTTCTTTGTAATATCAATATTAATTTATATTAATAGGGAATGTCTAGAAATCCATTTTTTTTTTGTGAAACTCCCATTTTGGCACATGTTGAGAGGGTTCTAGAAATGATTCCGAAGTTTCACTTTATACCGCCAAATGCATTTGATTATAAGTTTCCATGCTATTTTCATCAACCTCATTTTTTTAATATCCTAAAATCATTGTTGTAGTGTCTTGCTTAAAGCAAAAATCAAAATAATAATAATAAAAGTAGAATTGTGGGCTCGAGGGTGGCGTGTGGTGGGTGAGTTGGTGGAATTGATTGATTAGGTGGTGGTAGGAGTGGACAGAGACATAAGAGGTGTGTGGCAATGGTTGTTCAGGGCCTAGGCATCCTGACATACTTTAAGACCTGTCATCTTCCTTGCATAGTAATTCTTGCACTTTATTTGAGATCCGTAGGCCTTAACCACAATGGAACCCAAGTTATATTGTAAATTTAGCTGACATTGGATAGTTGTAGTGAGAGAGGGAATGTGACAGGGGACTGTGCTGGAGGGATGTCTCACTATTAGCCATCCTAAAATCAATCCGATTATGAATTAAATTAGACCTGTGCGTTGAGACAAGTCTGTATTCCTAATATCTCTTCATCTTTACTTTATAGAAATTATTTTATCTGGATCTATATTTGTATTCGAAGAGGTTCAATTTTCTCTGAGAGCAAATATATTCTTGTATTATTTGTGTTTGTTGTATATAATGGAGGAAGAAAGGGAATTTTTAGTTGATTTTAAGCTTCCAGCTTGTTGAACGCAATCAATGGTAGCAGCTACAATGGCATGAATCATTTTAATGTAATTTTCTCATACAGAGATCCAGTCTCACAGAAAATAATTCAAACCACGTTAAATGAACTTTCTATTGAGCATCTAGAATCAATCAACGTGGAGCAACGATTTGTCTGCCTTGAAGTTGATAGGAAAAGAAATCGATTAAGTGCTGTGAATCCCATTTTTGATGCTAGAGTATGTGCAGATAGGGGTGATTTATCAAGCACACAGTTAATCCTAGGCACCGTAAGAGCTGTTGTGCAAGAATCTCCAGCTGTTTAGGCAGGAGACCAACTTTGTAAAGCACTTGAGTCCGAGTTGACAGAGATCCAAGAGAGAATGGCAAATGCACAGTTGTACGAGAGCTCAGAGCATGCATATGTTCTCTCAACACATATTCTCACTCTCGACAAAGGGCTACTACTCGAGGGAAATCCAATGATAGCTTCAACATAAGTTGTGACTATAAGATGCCTAAAATGGTAGACATGTTGATGTGTTCTCAAACAATGTTACCACAAATGCAAGATGTTGTGTCAAGAACATTACACCCTTCAAAGTCTTTTCGTTTGGCAGAATCAAGATCCTTTCATTAAGAAATATGATTTTTCCAGCCTTGGAAGTTGGAACCATCTAATCGTGCATATGATTTTATCATTTTTGCAATAATACAAAATAAATCTTCTAGATTCCATGCTTGTAATCATGGATTCAGTGTGTTAAAGGAATTGCAGAAAATCACATGTTAGGAGATTTGTGTTGGGCTCGCTTTTGCTGCCAGGATCTCAGTCTGGGTTAAAAATGTGAGTTTTATAAAGGTTTGTGCAAATGATACTCTTGAAGATACTTTGGGTTTGTTTAGAGAAATGCCTCAACGAGATGATACCTCATGGAAGGGTAGTCACATGGGTGTAACAACTTTAATTTTTTTTGCAAGTAGTCGATCGGAAGGGTGAGGACATCTAAGGCCCACTCGTCTTCTTACGGTGCATGGTCTTCCTTATCTTATCTCTTATAATTTTTGCATTATTTTGTTTTCCATTTTCAATAGAATAAAAATATGAAACCATTAGATACAATACAATTGGATATTATATTCAGGCGATTAGCGCAAAACAATAAAACTCTTCCTTATGATTTACCTTACCGACCTACAATTTGCTTGTCATCTGTGTTGTTACCACAACCTTATACGTTGATATATAGGATATCAAAATAGATGCTTGTGTCCACTAGTATTGATGAGTGTTAGATGATTCATCTATAAAATTAATACTTTTGTCTACCTTGTAATTTAAAAAAAACACAATATTCCAACACTCACAAAAGACCTTCTAGACCCCAGAAAAGAGAAGTGAAGTTTTATCCTTGTTCCTTGCTATGTGGGGAGTCGACTTAAGCCTTAGATTAGCCTCAATCAACTATTGGTACTCCCTTCGCCACTCCCCTAGAATCCAAGTATATCGTTTTGCACTTTTAGGAAGTTGTCAAAACTAAAAAGTTGGCTTTCAATTTAACCCACCATTTGAACCCTGAGCAATGAAATGCCTATCTGGCTCCGCAAATCTATAGTATTTTTACTAGAAAATTTCTTGGAACCTTTAGTTTGGGGAAAGACACTCTTCTTGATAGTTTGGCAAAGGCATTTTACAGGCCTCTAGTCAATGTTTGACTAGGTCAAATAGGCGCAATTACGACTGGGGCTCTAGAAAACCATTCACCAATCGTAAACCATTCACAAGTTCTTAATTATGCAGTTCCTATGAATTTTCGGTGTATGTGAGGACACATAGAAATTTACCCATGGTGTGTTTTCTCATCAAAAGACAATGATTGAAAGTGGTTTCTTAGCCTCCGAGCCTAATTTGAATGTTTTTGCATCTAGTAGGAAGACAAAAAAATTTGAAGGACCCCATCGGGTCACCCAACCACCATGGAAACTTTTTGACACTTGTAAATAATTATTTGGAACTCTATCTTGTGGCTTGTTATGTAAAATTTGACTTTTGGAAAAATAGCATTTCTCTCTCCTCCCTATCTCTCTTTTCTCCGGGTTAAGAAATGAAGTGAACTGAAATGAAATAAACATGTGTCTCTAACCCTCTCCTTTAGAATGCAAATTATTATTATTATAATGTAAATGGGAAACTAAATAAAACATTAATTATGTTAGATCTAGGTGGATGCCATGCCAGTGATTTATCGTTGATTTCCTCACATGTTTTTGCAGGATGCAAGAAAGATGGAGAAAAGGCATGGTGTAATTCATTGTTTATTATTATAATTTATATAGGTCATTGTAGAATGTATATATGTATAATGTATTGCCATGTTACAGAAAATTTTATATGTGAAATTTGGTAATATGTGTGAGATGTTAGTTTTAGGTATACCTTGGGAAATGTGCATTTAATCATAGGTGCAATTTTAATTCATATTTACATATGGTAAAAAAGTTATATATATATGTTAAATGAATTTGAATTTAATATCTTGTAGTGTATTTCCAGTGAACAATAGACGATTAATTAATTGGGGTGCCATGTTTTCCTTACCTTGAAAATGCAATAAAGAAATGCAAACAAACAGTGAACCCTAGTTGAAAATTTGTGTATAACTAACCCTCTTGTGTTATTCTTTTTGTATAGAAAACTAAAACCTTATGATAAACTTAAACATGTATGCTTGATGGAACCTTTTATCTTAACTAAATAAGATCCCTAGTTGAGTTACCACCATAGCCTCTATGTTTAGCGACATCATCATGAAACTATCTCGTAAGAACAACTTGTTCAAACATATTCTATAGTAAGTGTGAATATTTTGTCTTTAGGTCTGACTTACGTGTTAGATGACAGAGATCACCACTACCCTTGAAAGTAACCTTAGTAGTTGGGATTATTTGATGAAGTTAATATTTAACACTTATTGTACCCTCCCTCTCATTCTAGCCACATTAGTTTGCAAAACACTATCGTCCTAAAAGATAATTAATCCTCATAACTAAAATTTATGGTACTTCACCTTAATTTGATCTATAATAGGGTGTAAATCCCTGAGTGAAAATTGAAATTTAACTAAACCTCATTTGATTAGGAGGTTAGCTTGTGGGTAGAAAATGGTAAGTAGCTCCTTGAAAATGAAATTGATTTTGAAATATGTTGACTTTAGAGAACCCAGGAAACTGGAATCTTGGTCCCATAATCCCTTGTTATGCCCTTTTATGACATTAAGAATAAAATAAATTTCACATGCGAAATCATGAAATGCAGAAACATGGGATCTTACCTTGAACACAAATCACTTGTGGTTCATGTGTAGTTTATAATACTTCCAATCATGTACTTCTTCTAGATGTTAGAAAAATACTTTTGTAACTCCTTTTGTTATAAAACAATGCTAATAATTAGACCATAGTACGATGTAAGAGTAAAATGAGATTTGAGGTTATGAATAATGTCACTCTTGGAGTCCTTATAACTTAATTAATCACTTTCATATCTTACAAAGAATATGAATTGACCTTGGTGAGATCAAACTTCCAGAAAACAAAAGATATATATAAATCTAAATACAATTACTTGATGTCGAAATGTTGAATGGTTTCAACAAGTTATTGATCTATATTAACTATGGTAGGGAAATAAATTTTATGTGATCAAAGGATGATTTTGGGGGCTGGGTATCTTGAATATAAACCACCCCCCTTAAATCCCAACATTTCTTTTTGGATATCAAGTCAGATTCACTTGAGTTGCAAGGGTAAAATGTAGACATTGAATAAATGTTTGAGAAGCATATTCTTAACATAAGAAAAAGATAATTAAGTACTTTATATGTAATTTTAATTATGCCAAATAAGTATGTAAGTTATGGAATTTTTGTAAAGGATAAAAATCCAACTTAAAATGGTCAAACTGTAAATTAAATGTGGAATGAACTTAAGAATCTATAGGTGGAAAAAGGATAAAATTATCCTTGCACAATAATGTTCTTGGAATGTTAATTGTAACTAAGATGCAATTAAAGAAATGATGTGTTGTGGGTTTGCCAATCCTTGAGTCTTTTTCTTGTGGTTGGGTCATTGCTAGTATTCATTCATTGGGAAAAGTGTGGCATCAACATGTCTATGGTGTTGTCATGTGTCTATGTGAGTCGATGACTTGTAAGTGTCGTATGCATCTTTGAGTTTTCTTTACATGGAGCCCTTGTGGTGTTGTGAAGTGAGCAATGTAAGTAAAAGAAAATTATCCTAGTATTTTTACTTTTATTTTTGTGTGTAAAATATGGGTGTTATAATTGTATTCCATGAGATGACATCTTTGTATCATTTCGTTAAATATTTTTAATGCCTTTGTAATTCAGAGAAGAATTAGGTGTACAACTATATAGAGTAGTATTTTTGTTGATTGAATGAGACACTACCTTGAAAAAAATTATGAATCTCATTTCCACGTAGGAAGACGCAATATGGGGATATAGAATTATGATTTTATTTCTCCAACGATGGGAATTTTTTGAGGTGATATATTTTTTACTATTTATCTATACACCCCTTCTTTAAGTGAAACCTTATCACAGAGCTAAAATTTAAAATATATAATCCAAACCCATACCATGTTAATAAAAAAACATAAGCTAATATGGTTAGGGTATGTTTGAGTAACTTCATTACCTAAAAGAGGTTAATAAAATCCTTGAAAAATCTATTTTTGCATGTCCTTAAAGCATAGCATTCCATAGGACCACATCTCTTTGAGGAATTTTTTTGAATAGTTCACATGACTTATGCATCCTGTAATGCCCTCTCTCTGTGCACTATTTTCATCATGGTTTATTTTAGACTCGCTTAGTGATTTTGACATTCGACTATTATATTTAGGTTTCAAGTACTATTGTGTAGACACGAGACATTATGATCGGACCTTGTTTTAGTAGACATTGATAGAATATGATTATTGCTTTGTTTTATTATATGCGACGTTATGGATTGTGTTGATCACGATTATATGAGATAGTTGAGTTAAAATTATGATTATGGGATGTATGATTTGCTTAGATTTAAGATGTTGCAATGTTTTGAATAATTGTTAGAAATGTGTAAATTTATTTATCGATGTTGTTAATATGGCCATAAGGCTAGAGATGTAATTGTCAATGGATGCAAGAACAATATGTCGATATACATCGAAAGGTGATTAGGACAAACCACAAAAAAATGTTGAGTGTTTGCAACATGGCCTCTTAGAAACTCATGTTTGTGTGGATGATTGTTATTGTTTTGCTTGGTTACGAGATTTTCATTAGGGGGATCTCATCTATGTGGCCATGAGTGTAATGTGTTACTTTCAATTAATTATTTTAATAATCTATTTGTTGTGCATGAAAATTATTGTTGGAAATGTTGTTGCTTTTCCCTTTGGTTTATTTATTTAGTGGGTAAAATTATTATTTTTCTCTAAGTCACATTTATTAGCTTTATTTAAAATTAACAAATCATGTCGATTAAACTTGATAAAATAATTTAATTTATAAAAGACAGGGACTTTTGGGAAGAGTAGATATCCTAGTGAATGTGTCTTATCTCCTTCTCTCTCTTGTTGATTATTGTTTTGCATGTGCATGTTGGTCACCCTTGGCTAAAACTCGAATTTGGACATTGGGCCCAATGTAAAAGGCATGTGGGACAATAATAACTTGTTCCCCACTCCTTAAATCACTCCCCATCAATGCCCATGACTTATGGGGTCATATTGGGACCCTAGTCATGAAAATATTATTAAAATGAAAGCAATGAGTGTACTTCTATCTTGGACCCCTAAAATTTTTGTTTAAAATGTGCAAGTGGAGCATGGGTGCACATTATGTAATGTAGTACCATCATTTCTAGGATTAGTGGCCTTGGTTGGTGTGTGAGTGGTTTATGTGGACTTGAGAAGAGGGATGTGGCATCCTATATGGAGCCACCTCACCTTCCTCTCCTCTCTTCCCTTTTATACTCGTTTCTTGGTTGTTTCGAGGTTACACTTCAATATTTCTTTTTGGACTTGCTTGCATTTTTAGGGATCTAGCTTGAATCTTGAAAGAATTTCTTGTTGCTTGTTTGCTTTGGATGGACTAAGGATTGTGGTTTCAAGTTTTGGGAGATTTCATGGAGAGGTAGGATCTCCATCCTTTATTTTCTTTTATGTGTTATCTTGTAATAAAATGGTGTATGTTTCATTGTTTGTTTTCTATTGGGAATGGGTAGATTACCTTAGGATGGTGTAGGAGAAAGAAGTGGAGTGTTTTTGTGGAGGAAAAAGGGAGATAGTAAGGAAATGTGAAGGGACTATGGAGAGAGAGTTCCACCTATATGAAGGAAAAAATATTTTTACATGTTAATTGCATAGGCAAAAGGGAGAGATAAGTGTTTTGAGTATTGTTGATAGTGCACTTAGAGGTTTCCAATGGACTATCTTCCCACTTGGAGGCACAAGGAGAAGCCTCCATGTTATTGTCTCTATTCGGCTTGCCAAGAGCCTTTTTGTTTTGCTAAATGTCTGAATTTCTTTTGTGGCTTTCGAAAGAAAGATAATTGAAACTATTTGTGAATCTTGCTTGGAAAAGGTGTTATACGTATAAATGCTTATTTTGAAATTTTGTGGAAGCCATTATTGTGTGGAGTTGTCAAGTTGCAATACATTCTGCATTCTTCTTTGGTTGGGGCTGGGGGCCAATTAAGAGGAAGCCTTATCCTCTTATTAGATTAAAGGTTGGCAAGAGATTGTTGCCTTTCCCCTCTTGTTTGTATTGAGATCAAGTTGGAAGGATAAGAAGATTGGAGGAGTTATTTTCATTGAGGGCGAGGAACACTTTTGTATTGTTATCCAATATTGTTATTTTGAAAATTGAATTCTTGTAAATTTATCCTTGCAAATTTGTTAAATGGAAATATAGTAAAAGAAAATACTTATTAATGGCCTTCTGTGAATTGTAAATTGTAACTTGTTATGGTTAAAAAGAGATTCCATTGTGTTGTAAGGAATCCTTGTAAATTTTTTATTATTACTTGCATTACATCACTGTAAATATGAACCTTGTAATGGTTTGTAATGAAAGAGTAAAATTTCTCAAATCTATGTTTTGTTGGGAAGTTGTATGGCAAAAAAAAAAAACTTATTTTGCAAAGATATTGTATTAAGTGGAAAGTAATTTTTGATCTTTTCATATTATTGACAATTTTATTTAATGGATATTATATCATTTCAAAACTGAAATTAAATGGTTACTTGCTTATTTTGTTCTTTAAAGGGAATGGTGAAATAGGTTGAGAAAAGTTTGTAAATAAATATAAATCTATTGATTGGTTTAAAATGTCAAGTATCTTAGGTTGAAAGTTATTGGTTATGTTTATTAAAATGAATATAATGAGGGAGTTGTGATTATGTTATTCCCATTACAAATTATAAGAAAGAACAAAAAAAAATATACTTGTAGTATCTTACACTTTGAATGTGTGTCCTCTTGTTAGTTATTTTGGAAAGAACAATGAGTTTTATTAGTTTTCAAAAAACAATACTTTTAACTAAATATGAAGGAAATTACAAATCATCCTACTTATATTGTTGTCCATGACTAAAATGAATTTCAAATAATATATAAATATATATATATATATAACAATGACCAAATGTATATGTAATCCTATATATAAATATCCAACTATATTGCCAAAATTTTAAATCCAAATATATGAGTAGAAATATTATTTAAAATGATTATCAAAACAATTGTATTTGAGATTACATAATTAAAAACAAACACACACACATAGATATATATATATTATCTAACTAACTATAAATTTTATATAATAAATACTTAATAAATATATACATAAGTTTGTATATATATAAATGCAGGTTTTATTATTAAAATATAGCTAAGAATGTAAAGTGTTTTTAAAAAAAAAAGAGAATATTGTTTAAAGCCATATGGCTTAAAGCCCACGTGGGCTAAGTTGTATTTTATTTAGAATAAAGGTGGGGGAGTGGCCTTTCCCCCCACATTAATTAAACCAAACTTGCCACATTAAAAATGCGGCCCACCTTATTTGACGCATGGTCACCATTCCAAACCCTCACTGTGTAGTCCTTGGAACCCGCGACCAGTTCTGAAAGTACGTTGGGTTTAATTAACTAGCAATCGCACATGGGGTGTGTGATGAAAACGCCGAAAGTATGAGGTGAATGCGAGCAGAAGGAAAGTTAAATATGTAAGGAAAGACTAACATAAATGCAAGTGGGTATATAATAACCGGATGAACATGGTGAAATGAGAAATGATCAACAAAATATGAGTCCAAGAGAGGAGAGATGAAGGAAGGGATCGAAAGCAAGATTCCTCTATTAAGAGTGACTAAAGTAGAGGTGCAAAGGAATTTTTTCTATAGCGGTTGAATGAAAAAGGAGGAGAGGTATGAAGGGCCAAAAATGAGGGAACTCACGATATAGTCGTGAAGGTTAGGCATTGTCTTTATATTCCTCCTATGTCAATAGTGGTTCACTGCAGAGTAAGCCCTTGATATTTGTGGGTTGAAAATGCCCATGCCATTTAAAGAAGTAGTTGCCCTCAATTACCTTTGGAAAATGGAGGTACAAGAACATGGAAGGGGTTGTTTGCATCCCAAGGAGGATGTGAGTATTGATCAAATTTGACGACAATAAATACAAGAAAACCAGGAGGAATCGGAGGAGCATTCGTTAACTATGCCAATGACAGAGCCAATAACACTATTGAAAATTCTTGTTTCCACAGACAAGTTTGTAGAAAGCATGAATTTTTGGTTGATTCAAACAACTTTGTGTCGCAATTGATCATCATCACCTGACCTCTCGAGTCATCATGTCTGATGGTTAGAATGATTGATGAAGCCATAGGAGAGTCGAGGACTTTAATATTTGAAGGTTGTGGTTTTGACAGGCCATTTTTAGCAAAAAGATGGGGGTCATCTTTGAACTCAATGATTTCTTGTTCAGAAAGGCAGGAATGCGTTCCTGACAGAAGGATCTCCCAATCTTGAAAGAGAGGGAGAGAAGTATGAATGTTGAGTAATAAGTTCCAAAATGATGCTTGTGCAAAACCGAACCATGTTGCTTGAAGATTACATTGAGGGAGAGGGTTGTCATGAAGCGTTTTCACTGAGGCTAGCCTCGTAGGAATTATTGGAAAATAGAGGTATGTCCATGATAGGTGGAAGTTGGCGAAGGTCGCCAATGAGGATGATAGACCTATTCCCAAAAGCAAATGTTTTGGAACAAGGGAAAGCTTCCTGAAGGTAGTAGTCAATTTTACCGAGAACGTTTGGGCACGACAATCAACTTTACCGAGCAAGTTTGGGTCGATAAAACTCCTTTCATCAATTAGAATATATTGGACATGTTTAAAGGAGTATTGAAAAGATGTTAAAGAAAGAGGATCAAGCACACCGAGATCATTTCCATATTTAGGTAGATATTGATTTGAAGAATGAAATTAAACTAAATTAATTCATGGTCCAAAAATAGGAAAATCGAATAGAAGTCCTCGATCCTATTGTCTAACACCTTCAATGTAATAAAACAGATCATTACCTCTATCTATTAGCTGCCCTCAATTTATGAACGCTAACAATTTTTTACATGTATTGAATTAAGTTACCAACTGTTATACAAAACATTTTTGAATCTTTTTTTCGATTATCCTTAGGGAATTCAAGGACCATGTAAGACAAGATTAATCCTGGATTCCTACCCAACATGTGCATAAGACACATAAGCTATGGTATACTAAGGAATGATGGGTGAAAAAATGTCAGGTTGTATGATAATCACAAATTTCTTTAATTTACAGAGGACACGGTTGCCTCACCATACATCATAGTCTTAATGGTGAATAACTTTAACAATGACAAATGTGTCATTCATAAGAAGGAACAAACAATGGAATATGTCTTTTGACATTGGTATGTTCCCAAGTCTTTCAACTGAATAGTATCATGATATACTACCCTGTTTGTTGAAAAGAAGTATATGATGGATGAAAAATGAATGGTTTAAACATACGAAAATGACATTTAAACCGGGAAAAATTGCATAGCAACTAAGTGTCTCAATCCCTCAACCAAAAAGTAATGGCCACGTGAAGCTCAACATTACTTCACTCCTTTCAAGGTGCAAGTACACAAAAATTTCTTGAAGACCTCTTAATCTACAAAAGGAAGTTGTGAATTTCAAATCAAAATCAGCAGAACCTATTGCAACAGAATATCAAAATATTTTTGGAATGTTTATTTATTTATTCGATTAGAAAAATGTTTCATGCCATATAGAGTCAAAATTTCATATTACACAAAGTTGTTGATGTTAAATAAAGGGTTCAAAATATTAGAGAAAGATCTCTAGTTAAATAACTTAAGCTAAAATTTTAGGTTCCTCAGAAACTACACGAGGCCCTCTTATGGGTATAAGTGGATTTAAAATTTATCCTTCACTCTTTTCCTATATATGTTCCAATTTCTTTACCTCTTAAGGTTTGAAGCTTTGTAACCAACCTCATGAATAAATAGACCCTTGCCAGGGTAAGTGCAGGAAGTTGATGGACAAATATAGGGTCATCCGTGGACATCATATTGCATAAAACAGCAAAATCTCAACTTGTAGGGATTATTAGCTATACACGCACTCTAAATTAGAAAAATTATATAAATATGAATCGTAGCATTTGGAATCTAGTTTCTAAAATACTAATTTTTGTAAAAAATGGACAAGTTTAGCTATATTAAACACTTAAAATTATATGACTTTTTTTTGTTTAAATCTTGTTATTTTTTTTTCCTTTGGTGAAACGTTAGATGTAGTTTTCTATCTTGGGATGGATTTTATTTTGTATTTTTTTTAGCAATATTTTTTTTTAATGATTTTTTCCGTGATAGTGGTCTGAAAATATTTAGAAAACGGAGCGCTTTCCGTTTGCCCGCCATAACTATATCAAAAAATATGAAATCAATTTTTATATTTTTTAACGTGTATAGAATTTGTCCACGCTTGGGATGGTATAATTTTTATCATATTTTGATAAGCGAAACAAAAGTTACAGTCTTAAACGTAGACATGAACATTCATGGGAAAAAATGTCTTAAAGACCTATTGTTAGTAAAAAATTATAAAATGATATTTATCTTATTCTATTCACTTTAAAAACAATATTTCTATGAAGCTAAGAGTCTCCCCTACGCGATGGCACCATTTTTGTGAAATTTTTCAGTTTTTTAGCACGGTTCAAGTCTTTGGAAGAGCAGATTTGAGGTTTTTTGACCTTTTACACTTCATAATGACCTTCCATAGCTTTGGTTGGTGAAAAACAAAGATTTTCCGAGCCTTAGGTTCGGCAGATAGATCCATGATCATGGTTTTTAAACATAAAGCACGATCATGGCTTTATAAACCATATTTACACACATCCCAATGCTCAAATTACCATGTGATTTTTACTCTCTGACCTTACCGCAATGCGAATTACAGTGAAATTCTATCTTTTTCTGCACGTTTTTCTTATCATCGGAAGCAAAACATCATGGGAGACAAAAAACGAAGTCAAAAAAGGAAGTCATTAAGTAAAAAAGCACCAAACGAATTAGAGGCCAACAAAATTCAAAATGTTGAGCGAATGCGGAAACTTCATGAATCTAGAAGAGGTTCATCTTCAATCCCAACTATTGTAAGCAATGAAGAACTAGGTAATGTTTCTACTATCAATGTTGAAGTTGAATTAAATACTCGTGATGAAGAAGTTTTTACTGTCAATGTTGAAGAAGAATTAAATACTCATGATGTAGCAAATGTTGAAATTGAAGGAGACGATGAAAATGTAAATAAGGAAATTCATGTTGAAACTGTAGACAAGCAAAATTTGACAAAAACACCTCCTAGGATTTTACGTAAGAAACCTAATTTTTTATTGAAATTGATGAAAACATTTTGAAACCAATGTCTGACAAAATTTCGAACGACAAATCAGAAGAAAAGCCACTGAAATTTGGGATAATCATTTTGAAATTTTAAATGATTCCCAAAGATGTCAGTTGTTGGTTAGTTTGATGAAATTGATTAAAATGAGACCTACATTAAACACCTTAGGATTGACAACATCTAATATACGTGGACAAACCTCTACAATTTTTGAAAACCTTCATGATGCATATCACACTATTGGTGTCAAGAGATGCACTAGGGATAGTAATATTGTGCGTCGTGTACTTGCTACTAGTGTTGTAAGTGAATCAATAAAAAAACAACGTTCGATTACGCAAACAAGTTGAATGTTACAAGTTAATTGAAAAACTCTAATGAAAGTAATTGAAAGATGTAATATCCTTCAATCACTCAATAATGCCAATTTTTGGGCATTTTTACGCTAGAGCACCGCGTAAGGACAAAAATAATTCTGATGCTATAAGAGAAGTTGTTATTAAATTTTGGCATGATAACACTAGAGTTTCACCTAATACAAGAGATGTTATAAAACAGAGAGTTGGTTCTACTAATCGTGAACCACATCCAAAGCATTTCTTAGATATGACTCAAACTCAATTTTTCGTAAGTTTGAACAAGAGAATCCAAAAATTAAAATTAGTCAACGTTTTTTGAAATGTTGAAACCATTCTATGTGAAAATCAACCATGCTCGCACCACTTGTTGTTGTAGGCAACATGTTGAATTTGTGATGCATTATGCTAAATATTTACGTATTCGTTCTAATTTTCATTCTGAAACTATGTTATCTGAATGTGGTGTTCAAGTTCCACCAATATCTTCCAGGGATTTCATTCCTACTATATTTTGTGAAAAAGAAGTTGGACAATTTTTGTATAGTCAGGATTGTTTAGATGGAAGTTGTAGTACACATGCGGCGGATTACCTAAATTGGTTCAAGTTGTATCCATGAGAAAATTGAAGGTACAATAGGACATAATTTAGTTGAATTTGATAAATATAAATCAGTTGCATACCAGTTGAAAGATGGAAAAGAGTCGAAACGGTGTGATCTAGTTACAGAACAAATGCCCATTTTTCAATTTATGAGAAAATTTAAGGATGAAATTGTTTATGAGTATGCAAGGCATACACATAGAGCTCGATGGTTGGATGAACAATTCAAGCTATGCAAAGACACATTTCCTATTGGTACTATTGTTTTAGTGGTCGATTTTGCAGAGAATTACACATTGCAACCACAAATGGAGGTTCAATCGCAATATTACAACTCAGTACAAGTTGCCATTTTTGTGCATATAGCATTTCTACATTCTCCTGACAGTACAGAGAATGATCAAAAAATATTAAGAGAGTACCACTTTTATATCAGTGATGATCATACTCATTCTACTGAATTTGTGCAAGGGTGTTTCCAGTTATTTTATGGAAACTTGTCTGATAGGGACATCCACTTCAAACAACATTATATATGGTCAGATAATTGCACGTCTCAGTTTAAGAATGCACGAATGTTTTATTGGATGAGTAGAATGCACGTCAAGATGGGTGTGCAACATATTTGGATTTTCACTGAGGCTGGACATGGAAAAGGAGAGCATGACTGGTGCGGGGCATGTGTGAAAAGATCTCTCTTGCAAGAGAAGAGTTGAAGTACAAAGATGGTGCTGAATTAAAAGATGCAAAGAGCATAGTGGAATGGTGTACTGACAACATGGCCCGAGGTTCTCAAGAAAATTCCACAGTTTGCAGATATTTTTGGTTGATAGAGGAAAAACATATTGCTAACTACGAGAATTGTATGACACTCACTGGGTCCAGTGATATGCACTCATTTTGTATCTTAGACGCTACTTCATGGGCCGTATGGACAAAAAAGTTGACATGCTTTTGTGCATCTTGTATCAAATTTGTCACCGCTGAGTGTGATTCACATGAATGGGTGGAAGGATGGATTTGTAGGCCTTTAACTCCGCTTCCTAGTTATCAACCTCCACAAGTATTATGACTTGTTTCTTTAGATGAAGTTACAACATCCAAGGACTTTCACGAAATTTCAATTTTGGTGCGACAAGGTATAAATATGGTTATATTTATTTAATTTTTTTAAATTGAGTTATATTTCCATTGAAATTTTAATATGTAATTTAAATTTGATTTGTTCAACTTTCCTTGGTTATTTTTTGTAGGACATGTGTTTGCAGTAATTGCAATGTAAGACAATGAAGAACGAACAAACTATTTCTTATGTCGTTGCATCGAGGAAAGAAATAAATTGACTTTTCCTATTATAGATGGCGAAGATATTGAGTATCCTACAGGGTCAGTGGTAGTTACTAGAATTTGGCTTCGATGGTATCCATTAAAAAACTCCTCTGTTTGGGTGTTTGAAGACTTTGAGACACACAGGAAAATACTCTTATATTCACATCTAATTCTAGCGACAAATATTCAGTTGTATAGATATCAAGGAAGGCCTAATAACAAGATTCTTTGGAAGGTTCGAGAGTCAGATCATGAAGCAATCTTGTCTGCTATTCAGAGTAGATCTGATCCTGATGGTTCATTGGAATGAATTTACAATGCGAGCATGTCTGGTATATATATAATTTCTTTTCAATTTATATATATATAATTTTTTAGAAATTAAAGATCTAGATTTAAGTTTGAATATATATTTTATTTTAAATTTGTGTATTTTACACGTACATTATATCTATCTATAGTATATATGGTTTTGATTTGAAACTTAAATTTCTTTGACTAACACTTTTATTTAGGTTAGTGGTGCCATAAAAGCTTCCACCTTCACGTGGTTGGCACTGTTAGTAGAGAATTTTAAATTCTCGAAGCTAAGAGAAGCTTTCATTGTTTGAAAAAGTTGTAAATTTTGAAAAAGTCAAGTAAATTTTGAAAATGTTGTAAATTTTGAAAATGTTGTAAATTTTCAAAATGTTGTAAATTTTGAAAATGTTGTAAATTTTGAAAAAGTTGTAAATTTTGAAAATGTTGTAAATTTTGAAAATGACTCCTCCCTAAGTGTTTACAAGACCATACTTATGCGTGTGCATCGATATGAGAAGGAAAAAACTGAGAGAGACTATTGTAGAGGGTCCCTACGCTGAGGTGTCGGATCAGACGAGGCCTCTCTAGGTGCCACGGAGTCCGAGTAGTCACCCGTCGAAGTTGAACGATATTTTAGTCTCAGGGCTCTTAAGGGACTACGCCCGAACGAAGTAGCCCGAAAGCAACGACCGTTTCACCCATCGAAACACCATCTCCTCTAGTATTCACCTTGCCACCCGGATGTGCTGGTGCAGTCCATTCGGTGCCACGACCCACCGTTTGCAAAATATAATGTTTGACAACCTTACACTGGCTCCAACTGCACTATTTCACGCGTTTGCAAACAGTAAGACAGCGAGAGCACCAAAATGAGAAGGAAAAAACCGAGAGAGGCTATTGTAGAGGGTCCCTACGTCAAGGTTCGGATTAGACGAGGCCTCTCTAGGTGCCACAGAGTCCGAGTAGTCACCCGTCGAAGTTGAATGATATTTTGGTCTTAGGGCTCTTAAGGGATTGCGCCTGAATGAAGTAGCCCGAAAGCAACGACCATTTCGCGCACCAAAACACCACCTCCTCTAGTGTTCACCTGGCCACCCGGACATGTCAGCGTAGTCCGTTTGGTACCACGACCCACCATTTGCAAAATATAGTGTTTCCTTATTTATTTAAATTAAATTACAATGACTTGGTTGTTATGTTATCTCTTGTTGTCATCAAGTGTCCTTGGTAGGATGATATATGGGGCTCATGAATCTTATTTTCTGCCTTATCCTTAACACTTGGTTTTGTTATAATATTATGGGTAATATTGTTCTACGGTTTTCTTTTCCTTTCTCTTCTTTCTCTCTTTCTATGAAGACCATCAGTTGTGCTACCTCTTGATTCAACTCTCTGACCTCCTATGAAACCATAATTATCTTCTCTTCATCCTCTTCTTCTCTCTCTCTCTCTCTCTCTCTCTCTCTCTCTCTCTCTCTCTCTCTCTCTCTCTCTCTCTTCTTGTACCTCATTAGCTCTATCAACCTTTGAATCACATTTCCTGCTAGTTCTTCTTCTTCTTCACCATATATCAAGTCTGATTCATGAGGCCTAATAACCTTCAATTACCTTTCTCTACGTTTCTTCATCTTTTCTATTTTTCACATATGTTCTTGAACTCTCTTATCCTTTCATGTAATTGCTTTAGTCTAGCATCTTATCTCTCTGATACTAACTTCTCCATCCAATGTGGCATTTTGTAACCATGACCTCACTCTTTACTTCACCCATCATTTTCATCTATCTCTTTGTCTCTCTTCTTGGACCACTGTATCAACCTTATCTCAAATCCTTTTAGCTAATCTTCCTTGATCTTCAAGCTATGATACCACATGTTGCAGTTCAAAAAATTTATAACATATGTATTCAATGGTTTCTATGTTTCCCTAAAAACTCAACTCTGTCTTTTGATCAAGTTCAAACAACTCCTTTTCACTAGTTAACATGTACTCCAAATTTAATATTATCCCTTATCCTCTATATGGTTTCTTACTGATATTATTTATCTAACTCTAATGTAGATACTATGAGCGTAATCAAAATGATCAACTACCATCTTCAACTGCCAAGTTCAATATCCATGATGCATAGGCAAATACAACAATGCCCATGTTGGAAGGTACTTACAACTTCTTCACAGTTTTGGAACTCAAAATACATGAAGCAATCAGCTAAAACAAATGTACAAATACATTTGAAAATAACTTCTAGGTTGTGATGCAAATACAAATACAGTACAAGCTTATGATGCAAATAAAAATAATATAAAGATATGTAGCCACATATCATTCAGATTTAACAATATTTCAGGATTATTATGAGTTACAAAAGAACAGTACGGCTACAGGATTGGAAAATCAATACAGTTACTTCAAGGATTAACTCATATGTACACAAAAGTTACAAACAAACAAGACCCAATTTTGGGTATACCGTAATATTATCAAGATGATAAATTGATGAATTCCATATTAACTTCAAGGATTAACTCATATTGCACACTTTTCCAAATACAACAGGATGATAAATTGATGAATTCCATTAAATATATAAGCTTTAGTTACTAATACTTAAGTTGGCAATAGAGCTAACAATATTGTTTTAGTTTGAAAAATAAAAATTCAAAATGCCCATGGTGAAATATACCACAAATAATAATCAGAAAGATACTAGAAAATATATAACTAGAAGTAATACACTAAATCCACCTCAAGATTTAAAAGACTGAAATAGTTCAAATTTATAGCCTCGGAAACAAAACAGTAGTAGAGATATCCATAGGAGTTCCATATATGGAGGAATCACTTTTATCAACAAACAAAAACTATGATCTATGTATACTTTTGAACACTAAATTTTATTTAATAAACAATACAAATATTATTAACCTAGTTTGGGTACAGATAAATTCACAGATAGAGAATACTCGGGGCATCTACAAGTTCCAACGAACAGAGATCAAAACCCACTTTCTCAGAGTTAGCAATAATACCAAAATAACCAAAATAAATATGATTTAACCAACACACATGGATATATATATATATATAAGAATCAAACAAAGTGTGCTCCAGACGCGCACGTCTCTGAAAATATATATGTACATAAGTTCATAATGTATGTATACATCTCGAACTAAGCACGTGTCATAATGTACATATGGGACCACATGCGGTCGCAAAAGGCTATATATAGTACAATGGACTGTGAATCTACTCATGACCACATATGTACATCCAGGTGTCCACTATAAATCTACTCATGAAACATCTTCCCTCTCTTCGCCCTGCTAGAAGTAGCACGTCCACGACCTGGGGATGTAGTGGAGGGAGATGCCACTACGGATTTCATCCGTGTGGTCCTAGGTGTCTCTAAGCATGCCTGCAACCTAACCTACACATTCATAAACAACAAGTTTTTAACACCCAAAATTTTAAAATACATTCAAAATTTAGAAACTTGTACAATTTAGTTAAAATGCATGTGAAATCTTACCGCAATGTCATGATCCCTATCAATTTGTTGTTGATGCGTCACAGGGACAACAATAGACTCACGAGGGGTAAGCTACATACAAATAATTAATTTTCAAATTAAATATTTCACATATATACCTACAAAATTTGATATTGTAGATTTAAGTTTAATAAGAAATAATGAAGGTCTCCAAAATTTAACAAATTTAAAAAATTGTGTACCTCAGTTAGTGGATCTGCAGATGCTATGGCAGTATCTAAAGAGCCTCCATAGTCTGCATATATGGAGGAGTCTCTCTAGTAGTCATAAGCTATACAAAAAACATGTACAAATCAATATTAAAATCTACTTAAGAGCTTAGCACTCCTATCGAAACCTATTGAAAAAAATAATAGTAAAGGAACTCAAAGGTCCCTACACTCTAAACATATCTTTTCACGTTCATCAAGGAAACACCAGATCTATATATAGGTACATGAAACATTTACAAGCACTCATTCCACATGTTGAGATTTTAAGAAGGTAAAAAAACTATACAAAGGAGGGAAATTATACATTCATTCCCGTCCCTACTATACAATCTTACCCCAGGTGGTACTTTCAAGACATGTAAAACCAATATATGATTACATTGTATGGCTAGTTATATCAAATGAATTGGCATTTCCTACTAAATAATATATAGGTTGAGTATAAGAAAGTGAAACTCATGTACACAGAGGTCCAAAGCATGCAATCCATGCGTGAACTTCCAGTAATTAGAAACAAAGTGTAAAGAGATTTACTAACCTGCGTAAAACTCATGTGAGGCGTGCCAGTAGCCTCAGTTCCCTGAGCAGATGATGACCCACCAGGCTCCTGTGTATAAAAGAGAAAAATATTAATACATGTACAACATACACGTGAAACAAATTATAATAATAATCTAGTGCAATTAAATGATTTATTAAAAATGTAAGTTTGTACAACTTGAAACTTACGTTTGAAACACGCCCAACCACAATAGCTAGCATGTCGACACCGGATGTTTCCTTCACCGGCTCTTGCTATTTAAAATAAAATAAAAAATTAGTTTTTTACATGTATGTACATGACATACAATCAAATATATATATATTAATATCTCAAACATGTGAATTAAACTATATATATATATATATATATATATATATATATATAATTTAAATTTATTTAAAATTTACCTGTGAAAGACCAATATCAGTGGCTCCAGTTCCAAAAACACTCCCCAGCATCTCATCTATAGAAAAGAAATCCTGTGAACCAGCAAATGATGTCTCACTGCAGTGCATACGGCACCACATGATCCACAGTGGTGTGGTGCACTAGAACTGGCGCCTCCACCAACATCATCAGATGCAATCTGGGTGCTATGTTGGGTGAGAGTGTCAGTGAGCTCCCTCAATGCATGCAATGTATCAATCTCCACAACCTCCTTCACTGTAGGAGGGATAACTGAAGGTAGTGGGGGTTTTGGGGCATGGGGGATCCTAGGCTGACCTACGCGTGCACCAGGTCTGCTCTGTGCAGAGCCACCTCCTCGACCAAAAAAGTCAGAAAAGTCAAAATAATTCGGGACCTCATTGAGCACGAACTCACAATATAATTTCTTCAAAAAATAAAGAGGAACCTCATTGTTGTTGCATAGTGGATAGTCAAAAACCATCCACCATCGGTCCCAAATTTTTTTGATTCTATCATCATGGAACCAATGGATTGGGAACCGTTTGCAAGTAATGCAGGGGGAATTGGTTCTAGGATCGGTAAATAATGCACAAATGAGGTATTTTGCAAAAAAATTTTTCTTTGACGGCCGCATGGGATAGTTTATCCACATACCACCACCTACAATCACTTCTAAAGGTGTTCCATCTATGTATTTGGTTGGTTGCAGACTCGAATTCGCCAATCGATGTTTGCAATGTATTGGCAAAAGTCATGCGGGATGGATTTGTAGCATGATTTTGTCTTATATTTTGAATTAGGTTCTCAATGGCAATTTTATTTTCTTGGATTCTTCCAATGATATTATCTTGCGTTCTCTGCTAGCTCGGTGGGGATGAAGGAGCCACGGGAGGCGGATCTATGTTTGGAGGAGGGTTTTGAGGAATTTTCGGAGGGTTTTGAGGAATGTTTTGATAGTTTTCTCGATTTCGAGATTTCCGACCAACCGATAAAACAAGAAAATTGTATACATAAACAAACATTTCAAAAAACCATGAAAATGCAAAAAAACCTAAAATGCAAAAAAAAAAAACCTAAAATGCAAAAAATGATTACAATCGGGGACTTACCTCCTCATCTTGGCGGCATGGTTGAATATATCGCTATCCAGAAGTCCGATGAGCAATTTTGAGATGGTATTGAAAGCGCGAGTGAAAAACATTTAGGAAAAGTCGTGGTTCGAAATGAAAAATGAGGAAAATAACGAGTTGCGGGACTGTTAAATTTATTCTCAGAGTTCCGCGATCGCGGTTCTAAACCGTGATCGTGGTTTTAGGTTTGGTAATTGCCGAACCTAGAATAAAGGAACCACAATCTTGGTTCCTTTATTTCAGGTTTTATGTCCACGAAATTGTCCACCAACTTCATGCACTTACCCGCCTTCCCACCTATTTCTCCAATAATTATATAGACCAATGTCTAGGGTGTATTTATTGTTGCTAATATTACATAGTTATCGGGAACCCTTTCCTTTCCACCACTCCTACCCAACCTGTTCGAGACCACGTGAATGATAGATATGAGTCCGTATTTCTCCCACCAAAAAAATTCAGTCATTGATGCCTCTGTCGCTTGTCAGAAAGGGCCGGGCTTTTTAATATAGAACAAGCCTTTCGGCGTAATAATAATCATTATTAATATTATATTTAACCAACACTAGAAATAATAATAAGAATAATTATAATCATTAGACTACCTTATGTAAGTATTACCTTATGTAATATTATTATAGGTTAAATTTTGGTTGTTTCTACGTTTTCCTTTTACGACCATATAAACACAAATACCCACACACATATACCAATAACGAAATCGAATAAACCTCTCTAACGAGCAGTGATCAAATTTGAGCCCGTTATAGCCCGTCCAAGGGCTTGCAACCCATCAGAGAAATGCAAACAAAAAATTAGCAATCAAAATAAATTCAAAAATTGTAAATTACCTGACAAAATAGAAGTATAAATTATTACATAAAGTTTCAAAAGAAGTTATGAAATGAAAAATTCCTTGTCACTTGCTAGTTGTAAATCCCAAAGTGGGTGTAGATGTTTCATCACAATTAATGAATCATTGAGTCAATGGGAATTAGGCAGTGGGATATACTATTAGTTCCAATTTAATGTCTGATATCAATACTACAATTCACCATGAAAATATAAAAGTAATGTCTATAAAAATAATAATTTGAAAATGTTTGATTTTGAATACTAATGTTAACAATCTTGCAAGATGGGATTGGGAACTAGGATTACTACAACTTGCAACACAATTGAGAACTCCATTAAACAGCTGCATTTAATTTCATTTCTAATTCTCCAATACCTGATTCTCTCGAAAATATTCTATAGTTTATAATGAAAAGCTTTTTAATTCATGTACATTGCATGTCATTTGTGATTCCCCATCTTTGTGAGTCTATGGTATTAATAACACTGAGGAATAATACCAGTACCACATGAGAAAATGAATTTTTTTGGAAACAGAAAATCCAATGTTGAAGTGGTGAGCAATGGCCCATGGATGGTCTAATGAGATTTCTACGTGTGGCATAGGTATGCCTATGGTCCTTGAATGATTTTGTCTCCTCCTCTTTAACTTTATTTCAATGCACATTTAGTTTCCTTATCATCAATGGAAATTACACTTCCATGGTTGCTAAATGTTGTTTGGATCACACAACAACGTCACTGGGGGATTTGTAACTTGATTTTTCTTAAATGAAAAATTATCATGGTGTAGTCTTTGAAATGAATAGTCCTAGCTAGGCTGTAATTTATATCTCGAAATGGATTTCCCTATTTACATAAAACTTATACAAACATGTGTAAAGTAAGTGAATTATAAGTGAAGGATTTCAAGATGTGGTTTGTGTTCTATTTGGTTTCATACCTTCCTACACTAGAAACCTACCCTTAATACTCAAGTCTAGTCATATTTTATATTTGACGGGATTTTGGGAATTTTTTGTGTTTAAATATATTTGTTAATTTTTTTTAATTTTTTATTTACGTATATAGTAGATATATTCTTGTCATGTGAAATGTAACTATATATATATATTACTTTTCATCATGGAAGGGTTGGTTAAATATAAACCCTTCACAATGAAATTTGGAGTAGCCCTTCAAATTTGATCATTGCTAATGAGTCTTGAAATTGTTTCTAGGCTATAAAATCCACTATACACATCTATTGCTTTCGAACAAGTACAAATCTGTCATAAAACCACATTTGTGTATTAGCATGGGTTCTAGTTTATTCACAATCGCGACCACGACTTCTTAAATTTTCAAACATTCGTAAACGATATCTTTCAAGAAATTAATCTTCGTGGCTGATTGGTGAGATTTGGGTCAGTTTATGGGGATCTATACAAAGGTTTAGTGTGAAATTTCTTTCAGGAAGATTTCTTCCTAAGAGAGATCTCAAGAGATACGCTGGCGTCCGTCATTTTTGCAAGCTTTCAATATGCACAATTTTAATCAAGAATTCAGTGTTCTAACCCCAAATGCGAGGAGGCGGCGGAGGAAGGGGGGAGGCGAACGTGGAGGAGGAAGAGAAGAGGAGGAGGAGGGGAAGGAGGAGAAGGGGAGGAGGAAGGGACGGAGGAGGGGAAGGAGGAGAAGGGTAGGAGGAGGCGAAGGGTAGGAGGAAGGAGGAGAAGGGTAGATGGAAGGGACGAAGGAGGGGTAGGAGGAAGGGATAGAGAATTCTAGAATTGTGGGCATAAAAGTAGATGGAAACTGTATGTTAAGAGCTCTGGTAGAACAACTGGATGGTGACAAAGAACTGCATGAAGTGTATCATCACATGGTGTTGGACTACATGATAAAACATGAGACAAAGAAAATCATCGCAACCCACAAGATCCATGGCATGTTAAAAGATGCTAATTTGTCATACATTGATGATAAAAGGGTATTATAGAAAGGAAAAATCCTGGAAAGGCTCTTTGGTCCAGATCGAGGAGGATGATAGCTCCTTGTGCATTACACTATCGACGGTGATGATTCTCATTATCATGTTCTCCGCTCCCGATCATGAAATTAACAACGTGGATTTCAAAACCTATTATGATGGTTTCATGACAAACATGCTCATGGATCGGTGGTTTTACTGTGCCTCCCACACTATCTATAGAGAATCTATCCATGGTTAGTGCATCAGCGGTAGATGAAAGCAAGGACTACTGAAGCAATATGTCCCCCATCTTCAAATATCCTCACACCAACCATGTTGGGGTTCACAGTATGTTTTTATATCACGGAATTCAACACATCAATTTCGTTTTGTATATATGTTCATTTTGACAACAATTACTAACATTGAAAGGTACAGAGAGATTCAACCATGCATCTTCTTGATTTCTTAATAAATTGTAGTTTATTATCTGAATATTAATTATGAGCATATGTTATCAAGTAGTTCAAAATGAATGCCGATTCCTATGACTCGCCCGCTAGATATGCTCACCATGGTGAAGATTGCATTCTTTTGTATCAAATCTGTATTTCAAACTGTTGTATTAGTAACTTTATTGGTTGTATTTCATACGTGAAGTGTACGATGGAAATGCCGAAAAGCTATCGTGCGAGGAAGTCAAAGTGGAGGGAAAGAGCAATGCTAGAGGAAGATGGGTGAAGAAGGGGTATAAGGGCGGGGATGTGTGAAGGTGGGGAAATTGAAATTGGGGAAGCAATCTGAAACTTTACACAAGACTAATTGAACACAAGGTTGTTAAGCATTTGAAGTCGAAAAGGCATGTTGTGCTAGACGAGAATGCACTGTGTACTTCCTCTAGCACTTTTCAAGCATGTTATTAGTTGTAAGCTCAAGTAATTGTAGGAAAACATGTGATGTAGGACCACCCTTTAAGGATTGACGTAGTAATGAAAGTAAGATTTTATCAATTGATTGAGAATTTCTTTTTTACTATTTTTTTAATATGGAATTTAATAAACTAAATTCAATATATTGGTTTACTAAAATCATCTCTAGCATCCATGCTTAGGTAATTTTCCGAAGTGACGGAGCATTCCGTGTGTGCAAATGCCTTTTGGCATAATAAAATTTTACGATTTCCAAGCTATACAAATATTTTAGATTTATCCTCATGTTGAGTGCATACGCTAGGACTTGTTCAAATGGTGTCCCGTTAGTTGTCGGATGGGGTGGAGTCTTCCGCATGTGCAAATGTCTCATTGCATAAATCTCGGCCAATACTCGGGAATACTCGACAACTTTAAAAACACTCAAATTTTATTAAAGAAACTTAAATTTGTAGCCAAAACCATGTATTTGCAGCATTTTCTTTCATTGCTATTAATGCTTTCTTTTTGTTGGGACCTTTACGATAGCCTTCAGTCTTTTGTCTGAGGGTGCGCAAATTGGAGTGCAAACACCAAAAGAACTCTTAAAATAGAAACAAAAAAACCTACGCATTTGTTGATATGTGAAGTCAACATTTGAATAAGCAGGTTGCGGTCAAGCTGGCAGGTGGGACGATTAGTCCGAGCACGGGAGAATACTCGTCGAGTTTTGGAAAGCTATCTAGTATTTTTAATTACTAATATGTCTACAGGCGATCAAAGCTCATGATTCTTTCAGAAGATTGCAAGAAGTTGTTTGGTCAAAAAAGGTGCAAAAATGGATTTTATGAAAAAAGAAAAAAATTGCCATCAATGCGTAGAGCTCGAGAAAATATACACGTTTCTAGAGTAAACGACACCTGAAATGGAGCCACGGAATGAAAGTTATGGCACGTGCAAGTTTTTGCTACTACATCTTCCCGGACCGTCAAAAAAGGTGGAAAAATAGATTTTATGAAAAAATAAAAAAATTGCCATCAATGCGTAGAGCTCGAAAAAATATACACTTTTGGAGAAAACGACACTTGAAACGGAGCCACGGAATGAAAGTTATGGCACGTGCAAGTTTTTGCTACTACATCTTCCTGGACCATCAAAAAAGGTGAAAAAATATATTTTATACTACATCTTGCCTCTGAGGTAGAAAATTCTAAACAACAAAATGAAGGAAGTGAAGTCATTACCATCGGTTGGAATCCGATTCTCAATGCATAGGATCTTTTAAATGGTAGGCGGGCAACCCTAACGATAGATATCATTTGGCTCTAACTCTATTTGTGCATGCAAACTAATTCTTTTATAGTGTGATCATGTAATTGGTTGCATGTGGGTTCAAGTATTTTTGTTTCCCATGCCTTCATATAGGTTTGGACTGGAGGCGTGCTTCAATATTATTCTTGGTAATATAAGAGCTATTTCTTAAAAAAATAGGACATTTGTCAAATAATTTTCTTTGTACAATTTAAAAAATAATAATAACTTTTTATAGATACTTATTATTATTTTAAAATTTCCCCCCTTATCAAAAATACGCTACTTAAATTGTGACAACATATATGCCAAGGACAACTCTAATTTGTTTATATTTGAATTAATATCTTGAAACAGATTTCACATCGCATTTAGAGTCAACGTTCTTTCCATCACACCAAAAATTGCTAACAATAAAATATATGATAATATTATGTCGTGACACCAACGTAAGTTAATATTATTTGATATCCTTGACACATATTGCTTCTTAATGATTATATACACTTTGGAAAAAAAATTGTCATTACACTACAAGCAAACTTACATAACAATGATAACCTTGTGATACAATTTTACACAATTTCAAGTCAATCTATATTGACTTGGTACTATTGTATGTAGGTGGAGGGGTGCACCTTGATGAAAGCTCTAAACTTGACTCTTATTTATACTCATTAATATAAGTATTTCATATTTATTTAAATAACTATATATTAATAATTATTAATATTATTTGTATATAACTTTGTAAAAGAAATGATGGTAAATATTTGTGGGAAAAACTAAATTTAACATTTTGTTACTAAAAGCACCAAAAAAAACATTTAAATTATGTGCAAAACGTCACCAACAATTGATTGTTGGTCCAATGGTATAGCTCTTAGGCTCACAAAAAGTCATAAATCATTTCTTGTTGACTCTAAAGGCTAGTAAAGAATAAATTGCAGCCTAAGTTTCTTTAAAGAAGGCCAAAAGAATTTTGAACCTTCAACAAAAATAAATAAATTATAATTACTCAATTTAAATCATTTATATTCATAAGAGATAGAATCTTAGAAATAAGATAAGATTTGACATCCCTTTCAAGAATTTTCCATTTATTTTATGTTTTCTTACAATATTTAATCATCATTCATTTATTTTTTAATTGCACTTTTAATTTATTTCAATGTCATATATTATATAAATTATTTATAAGAGAATTTGATTTTCATTAATGTTTTATCTCATTCTAGGTACGGTACTTTAAAATATATTTTTTATTATTATCTTTATTATTACATATATAGATTAGTATTAAACATTATAATTCAACTTACCATTAGAATTATAATTCAATTTACTATGGAGAAATAGAGCTTTTCTTTCCAATACATTTGGTAGTAAATATTATAATTTAACAAATGAGTTATAGTAAACGCAATTCATATTGCAGTGCAAAGCTTGAAATTAAACACTTGAATCTCAACCCCAAAAAGAAAAACTATCATATCACATGAATTGATCCATTGCTACCTCAGAAAGAGACGTGAATCGTCTATGCTACTGCGATTACACGAATTGAAGAGATTTTTGTGAAATACCAATGAAAAACTTTAAGGTCATATAAATTAGCAACACATTTGACTGGTTGCTATGTTAAGATACAATGCAGGGTCCTTATCATGGACTTCCTCAGGTTTAATGTGTTGATGCCGCATTTTCCATTCCAACACCTGATCTGTATGTGATCAGAGAAGATTACACAATATCTAATACAAATTAGAGAATGAGATGTCCATTACTCCTGCTTATATTTTATAAAAACTAATTTCCATCACCTCTGTGTGTTTAGCAAGAGGGTTTGCCCTACTCCACTAGGCATTTGATCAAAAGGGAACCCCCAAATCCCATGTGACCGGCCGCGTACAGTTCAGACCACACCTCTTTAGTGTCGACCTTCACTGAGAGCGATGTATCGAGAGGGCTGCTTAACTGTGGAGACACAACGCAGGACCACGGCGGCGTATAATACCTGCGATTTTCTCTCTTCTCATCATCATCACCATCATCGCGTTTCTTCTTCTGATCGGACTTTGCGCTACTCCGAGCTTTCTTCTTAGCATAGCGGAAGCCCTTCCTGGCAAGGGCGGAGGGGAGCATGACAAAGGTGAGAATGAGGAGGAGTAAAAGTGTATAGGGAAAGCAAGAGCGAGATGGCGGACACGATCTGCGCAACGAAGCTGCATGCAAAGACAAGCCAAGGCTTGGCGAATCTGTGTAAACATTATCTCTGCACTTTTAAAAAAAAAAATTTGCAGCCTGGTTGGCACGATTCTTGCTTTGGCTTGGATCGTGGCATATGTAAGCTTTCAAGTTGCTGATAAACCAAATCATAATCCGAACGAGAAATCGATGTGGACGAACTTTTCTATGCGCCAACCGATGTAAACTTTTCCACGGCCGCCACGTGTGTGGCTTGTGATTTCCCGTACATCATCAACCAAACAATCTCGGCCCTCACTTGTCTTCATCCGTGTCGAGCCTCGGGATTTCTAACTTAGTTCACACCTATCGGCGTAATTAATATATATATATATATATATATATATTGAGGTCATTTAGTTTTTAATGTTTTTACAAAATAGATGAATGTATAAAATAAATATTTATTTAGATATATATATGAATTCGTAAAATATATATATTTGTATACAAATACACGCTTAAACAATATTTTTACAAGTATAAATACGGGCCTCGTACATTTAACTTCTTTAAACTAGAAAATAAAAGGAACAAATATTCATAACCCTTGAGACGACGGTATCTCTTCACAATTACAAAACAAAAGAAAACTAACAAAATTGGGAGATGGATGCCAAAATAGATCTCCATTGTCTCGAATCTCTACTCAAATGGACAAAAACTCATGGTATATACATTCAATCTGTAAATAAAATACCACATGGAATAGATGTAGAAAGGAAAGTAAAATCCAGGAAAAAATAAATGGGTAGAAACTTGTTGTTGTATATATCTTCCCGTGGGGTAAATATAGACAAACAGAAGAATATGGAAATCAAAGAAGCTCAAAACCTAACATTTATTTACACCACCAATGGCGCAAGTTGGAAGGCGCAGGTTGAAAAATTTCAACATGAAAAAGGTTGCACCGTGGCGTAGGTTGGAAGGCGCAGGATGAAAAATGTCGACATGAAAAAGGTTGCACCGTGGCGCAGGTTGAAAAATGTCGACATGAAAAAGGTTGCACCATGGTGCAGGTTGAAAAATGTCAACATAAAAAAGGTTACACCGTGGCGCAGGTTGAAAAATGTTGACATGAAAAAGGTTGCACCGTGGCGTAGGTTGGAAGGCGTCGACATGAAAAAGGTTGTGCCTTAGCGTATGTTACAAGGCATCAACACCACATTTTTAGTGCCTATGGCACACTTAAAAGTATGTAGACGTGAGGATGGATGTGTCAAGGCGCATCTTCAGGAGGTGTAACATTTTGAGCATTGACACCTCGAACCCGACAGAAGCAAACCCCGACCCAGATATTCAAATGGCCATAACTTTTCACAGGGAGCTCGGATTCACACAAGGTTGGAATTTTTGGAAAGCTTACAAGGTCCTCTATCCAAATACAACTAGATATATTTAATTGGGTGAGAAAAATTTCTTCAAAATGTATAATACTGATTCGCCATTTTTGGGTTTGCTAGGGTTGTCACCTACCACCAAAATGAGATGAATTAAACACAACTTGGAGGTGGTTGGGGTAGATTTGGAATTCCTCTCTCTTCTCTCTCTCATTCTTTGTATAAATTTTAAGGAGGGGATTCTTTCTAAATGTTGGACATTCTTGTTTTGCCCCCTCCCTTCTTCTCTTTGGCAAATGAATTTGTGGATTTCAAACCTCCCATCTAAAACTATAATGCAACTTTGCCTCTTGGCATTTTCAGAGTGTATTGTATCAATCTTTAGAGAAAATAATGCATGTATGTAGATAATTCTCAACCCTCTTTGTGTTCATTTTCATCCTCCCGATCTTCACTTTGCAAATTTTTTTATTTTTGCATGATCTTGCATTGCATTTTAATGGTTTGTGTTTATTGGCAAGACAGTGTTCTTCATTCTCGGTGCATCACCTTTGTTAGTCTAGGTTTATATTTATGCATCTTCTTACCCTGTCTCCTTGGCAAGTTAGATTAGTTTTTGAGTAAACCCTTTACATTCTTATGTGTTTATTTGAACAAAGGAATAGGAACCGGCCTTCATCCGGAAAGCTTTCCCAATTCGCAAGGTCCCACACTTGGGAAAAGCTCCATGTTATGCAATCATACTGAGAGTCTCAACCCATCGAGTTGCAAACATTCAGGGGTGTTGTGATTTTCCATCAACATTTTTGGCATGCCGGTGGGACCAAGAGGTCATTCCACAAGATTTGAAGGAATTTTCAAGAAATTTGGACTTAGAAATTGCAAGTTTTACAATTTCAGATTTTTTCACCTTCCAAGCTGAACTCGAAATCAATTTTCAAGGGCTTAACTTGCTCAAAACAAGTCAAAATTTCACTAGTTAATAGATCGGGGATAATCTTCAAAAGAGTATTCTTAGATTTTTTATATTTTGACTTTCAAAATTTCATAGTTTTTAGTATTTCAGGTTTTCCTAGGTGTCGAGCATGTCCCAAGTTCCGACACAGTGTATTTCAGGTTTTGTAAGTTGCCTTGCATGACCTAAGTTTCACCTGTACCTTTTGGGGATTAGTAGCTACACAACAAGACCCGATAACCAAATTGAAGAATTGTATCTTTCGGGTCCTTCAAAGTTTTAAATTCTATTTTTAATATTGTCAAGTTTGGTGTGTAACTTGGCAGAATCCAGCCTTTTGAGGCTCATTCTCTAACACATCTGGTGACTCTGAAGGGATAGAATTTAGTGGTGTAGCAAAGCAAACATTTCCAGGCACATGAGAATAATTCAAACCAGTCTGATACTTGAGAAGAGGGGTTATTTGTCTACTTGCAACTATCACTAGGCAGAGGAAGGAGAGGAAGAGGACCACAAAGATCACCATCTCCACCTAACCAGACTTTGTCTACACCTCCACCTGGTAGACCTTTTCTTGCATCAACCAGAGTTCTTAGGCCAATCATAATGGCACATCTACCACCGAATCCCTTTGTCAATTTCATGGGCAGTAGTCCACTCGCCCTAAATGCTCAGAATCAGGTTCTGGTTGCAGCGCTAAAGAATATCCCCTATTTCATAGGAGAAAATCATACTACTCCTATTGACCACATCCAGGATATTGCCAATGCATGTGTAATCCATGAAATAAATGAAATGGATGTTGCAGTCAAGTTGTTGGCTTCATCTTTTAAGGGTAAACTGTTACAGTGATTTAGGATCCTAACAGCAGGGTCTATTACGAATTGGAACCAACTTTTTTCAGCTCTTTGTAACCAATTCGAGGGAGAGGGCAGACAATTTGTCTTTATTGGAACAACTAACGACAATCAAAAGAGCTCCTAACGAACAAATGATAAATTTCAACTTCAGATTCCAACGGACATGGGACAGGATTCCAATAGCTATTAGACCAACCGCGAAGGCGCATTCCTTTATTTCTTAAAGGCTATAAATTCAGACATAGCCATCATGTCGGGGCCTATGACACGGCCTATCGAGTAGAGAACTGTTTGATCCAAGCTGGCAAGTTTGCACCAAGGCCACCAATGCCTCTCTATCTGGATATGGGAAATCCTACAACCAGTCAAGGACTAGGGTTGAATCCCATTCCAACTCCTAGAAATCAAAGCAATAATGAGGCATCGAATTATTCAAATACTTTAAAGGAATTGTAGGAGGTTATGAAATAGTTTCAGAACCTTGGAAATGAGCTGGTGACTATCAAAAGACAACAAGCTAAAAGTGCTAGACCATATCGCCTCAAGCACATGATCGAGGCTAGGCCCCCATACCAACAAAATAGACCACTAGCTCAAGGTTAAATCAAAACCAAAACCAAGGACAACCTCAAGCTGCCAAGCCATTTCAACCATATGATCCAAATGCAACGACATCCTCAAGAGCCTTGGTTCCAACACAAAACAACATGGCACAGGAGTACAACTAGTGTTACCCTTGCAATCTACCTCACAATCAATCAGCGTGTTTTAATGGTGCACTAAATCAAGCCTTGATGGTGCAAACCATTGGTGTGTCTCAAGAACTAATCCAAGCAGGGAATCAGCAACAAGAAGAAGCACCTCCAACAGAAACCACGTTGGCCAATTGGAAAATAGAAGACTTCTATGGAGTTAACCAACAACCTTTTCAAGGCGTGGTTGTCAACACATGGTCAAAGAAGAGTAGCATAGAAGAGGGGAAACCATCTAATCTAGTTGTTTCTCAACCCACTCCTACACAACAAGGGGTTGGTAGACCAAATGTAGTTCCAAATGTGTAAAATCAGCCTAAGGTACATGTTGTAGCAATAAATGCACTGTTCAAGCTCCAGAAAAGGTTGCGCCAAGTAAGGGACAGAAAAAATACAGATCATCCCCTTTCAACATCATTGATCAAATGAAGAAGACACATGTGAACATTTCCATGTGGGAATCACTGGCAATCTCAGGGCAATGAGATTTATTGCAAGTTGCAATGGCTAATTGGTCTGCCTCAAGTATCAAACTAGGGACAAGAGAAAGTTCTCACTAATGCAGTGCAACCGGGTGGGGGTCAACCAAGCAAGAATTTGAAGCCTCCACCATTCTATGTGTCATTGGTTGTTGGAAACCACTTGGTACACAACTGCATGATAGATTCAGGGGCAAGTAGTTCAGTGATGCCGAAGCAAATAGTGGATCAACTGGGTCTGAAGTATGAGCCAGTGTTGAAAGGAGTAGTACAACTAGATGGAATAGTAGTTCAAATAGTTGGGGTCATAAAAGGGTTAAGCCTAACACTACATGCCTATCCTAATGTTACAGTTCTGCAAGATGTGTCTGTGATTGACCTTCCACCACTCTTTGCGTTGTGTCTATCAAGAGACTTCACTGCAAAAATCGGTGGATATTTATCTGTAGATTGGTCACACATGATTTTAGGATGAGGTATGGGGCCAAAGCAACAATCAGGTCAGAACCAATTACCAATTTTCATATTGAAACTCATGTGCCAAGTCCTATCAATGCAAATTTCTCAGCCTTTGATCAGGAGGAGTGTTCAAATGATCTAGAAGCATGTACCGGAACCAAGTTCGCAACCCAACGTGAGTGCTTGATCGGGAATATAATGCTCACCTCTATTAGCTTGTTTAGTTAATTCTTCATTAGAGGCTCAATGTGAGGGTTGACTGGTCTCTACTTCTACCTAATGGGCTTAGCATCTAGATACCATTACCCACTTCCTTCAATGGAACAAATATTGCAAGTGGTATCCGGTTCGGAGAGATTCTCTCTCCTAGATGGCTACTCAAGGTATAATCAAATGATGGTGAAATAAGATGACCAGTTCAAGATGGATTTCACCACCAAATGAGGCAACTATGCCTACAAGAAGATGCCATTTGGGCTATCAAATGCTAGAGCCACTTTCCAAAGGGAAATGGATATGGCATTCAAGGGATTGATCAATAAAATAGTTTTGATATATCTTGATGACATCATTGTATTCTCTAAAAATGCAGCAGATCACCTCTTTCATCTGAGGTAGGTATTTCAAAGGTGTAGAATATTTGGGGTATCATTGAATCCCAAAAAATGCATATTCTTGGCTCACGAAGGAAAACTTCTAGGCCATATTGTTTCAAAGGAGGGGTTGACGATTGACCCAGAAAGAGTTGAAGAAATTCGAGTGTTGCCATTGCCAAGTCACAAGAAGGCTCTTCAAAGCTTCTTAGGAAGGATCAATTTTGTCTGCAGGTTTGTTCCAAACTTTGCAGCTCTCGTAAAGCCAATAACGCTGATGTTAAAGAAGAGCATGGCATTTAAGTGGACATCTGAAGGCAAGGAAAGTTTTGAGGCAATAAAAGAGGCTATATCTCAAGCTCTGACTCTCATCAATCTAGACTTCTCCAAGGACTTCATGCTATATGCCTTCAGTGGTGGAGACACAATTTCTACAATCCTGGTACAGTGAAACAAAGAGGGATTAGAACAACCAGTTGCTTTCTTCAGTCAAGGCTTGGAGGAATACGAAACTAGGTACTCTTTCATTGAAAAGCATGTCCTTGCAGTGATCGAAGCTTAAAGAAATTCAAGCACCTAGTCTCAAACAACAAGATCCAATTGTTGGTCTCTCATGCGGGAGTCAAGGACTTCCTTCTAAATAAGGATCTGAATGAGAAACGTGCAGGATGGATAACCCGTGTCATGGAATATGACATCGAGATCAAGGTCACAAAACTAGTACATGGAAAAGGACTATGTGAACAACTAGCTTTGAGTCAACAAGTTGAAGTAGGTGATGAAAAAGAGACTGTCTTGGTACTACAGGATGGTTAAGAACAAAAAATGATGACATACCCACTCCTTGTTGGACTCATAATATGATACACTTCCTATAGGTAGGCCTATGCCCTCCAGAATTGAGCAAAGAAAAAAGGAGATACTTCAGATTACAAGCCATTCCATATGTGCTTGTTGATGGTGTTTTGTTCAAGAAAGACATCAATGGAGTTCTATTGAGGTGCATTGGGATAGGTCAAATTGAGAGGGTGTTACAATATTTTCATGATGGAGATTTCGGAGGACATTTCGCCCCACGAGTAATAACTCTCAAGATAATGAAGGTAAGGTATTATTGGCCCATAGTGTTCAGTGACTGCTATACATGGATAAGAAAGTGCAAGAAATGTGCACTCTTCACAAGAAAAGAAAGACTAGCAGCACTTCCATTGCACCCAATTTTGGTTGACCAACCATTTATGCAATGGGGATTGAAATTCGTTGGGGTCATCAATCCAAACTCAAGCCAAGGCCACAAGTGGATTCTCACGACAACAGACAATTTCACCAAGTGGACCAAAGTAATAGTGCTCAAAGAAGCAAATGAGTCTAACATACTAGAATTTTATGAAGGAATAGTGACTAGGTTCGGTGTGTTGGCCACTATCATATTAGATAATGCATTGGCATTCATAGGTTCCAAGATTACAGAATGGGCTGTCAAGAATGGAATCTATTTGAGCACCTCTTCAAACTATTACCCGCAGGGTAATGGACAGGAAGAGTCCATGAACAAGAATTTGCTAAGGATCATCAGAAGGACTTTGGATGAAAACCAAAGAACATGGCATACCAAGCTAAAATCAGCGTTATGGGCTGACAGGATAACACCAAAGAGGTCTACAGGTAATTCTCCCTACAAGTTGGTTTATGGGAAGGAGGCAGTATTGCCTATATCATTAGAACTGCCTGCATTGGGGCTCATGAAGCAATTGGAGTTGTCTGAGTTTGAACCAATGGAGGCCAGGTATGTAGAGTTGATGGAATTGGAAGAAATCAGAGAACATGCAGTTCAAATGATTGAGAAAGATCAGGCCTTAGTAAAAATATGGTTTGATAAGAAAGCAAAAGCAAGGACCTTCCAGGAAGGGGACCTGGTTCTGAAATGGGATGCAGATCGGGCAAAACCAGGAAGGCATTCCAAGTTTGATGTCATTTGGAGTGGCCCCTACATGGTCACAAGATGTAAAAGTAGCAATGCCTTCCAATTGTCTACATTGGATGGAGAATAACTTCCAATTCCGGTTAACGGGATCCACCTTAAACATTGCTACTAAAAATAAATGTTTCACCCTTGTAAATAATAGCCTAGGGTTTTAATTCCTCTAAGTGCGGATGCACATTGTCTTGTTGTAGTTAGGTTTCAATTTCCCTAAGTGCTTTGGCAAAGGTTTTGTTGCTCTCAAGGTGAATTTCCACAGTTTAGCGTGCTCTCGGAGAAGGAGTTGTGGTATCAAGCTCGAGATCAGATATCAGGTTGGTTTTAGGTTATTGTTTATGACTCCATGCCCAATGGATTGCTAAAAGGCCACTGATTTTCTACCAGCAGGCAGGTGATCCCGTTGAGTCACCAAGTTGTTGTATATATCTTCCCCCTGGGTAAATATAGACAAACAGAAGAATATGGAAATCAAAGAAACTAAAAACCTGACATTTATTTACCCCACTAGTGGCACAAGTTGGAAGGCGCAGGTTGAAAAATGTTGACATGAAAAAGGTTGTCTTTGTGGCGTGAGTTGGAAGGCGCAGTTGAAAAATGTTGACATGAAAAAGGTTGTGTCGTGGCGCGAGTTAGAAGGCGTAGGTTGAAAAATGTCAAGATGAAAAATTTTGCGTCATGGCGCAGTTGGAAGGCACACAGTTGAAAAATGTTGACATGAAAAAGGTTGCACCGTGGCGCAGTTGGAAGGCACAGGTTGAAAAATATCGACATGAAAAAGGTTGCACCCTGGCGCAGGTTGGAAGGCGTAGGTTGAAAAATGTCGACATGAAAAAGGTTGCACTATGGTGCAGGTTGGAAGGTATAGGTTGAAAAATGTCGACATGAAAAAGGTTGTGCCCTGGCGCAGGTTGGAAGGCGCAGGTTGAAAAATATTGACATGTAAAAGGTTGCATCGTGGCGCGAGGTTGGAAGGTGTCAACATGAAAAAGGTTGCGCCTTGGCGCAGGTTGCAAGGCATCAACACCACATTTTCAGTGCCTATGGTGCACTTAAAATTATGTTGACATGAGGATGGATGCACCAAGGTGCATCTTCAGGAGGCGCAACATTTTGAGCGTTGACACCCCGAACCCGACAGGAAGCAAACCCTGACCCAGATATTCAAATGGCCATAACTTTTCACAGGGAGCTCGGATTCATGCAAGGTTGGACTTTTTGGAAATCTTACAAGGTCCTCTGTCCAACTATGACTAGATATCTTTAATTGGGTGAGAAAAATTTCTTCAAAAATGCAAAATACAGTTCGCCATTTTTTGGGTTTGCTAGGGTTCTCACCTACCGCCATAATGAGATGAATTAAATACAACCGGAGGTGGTTGGGGTAGATTTGGAATTCCTCTCTCTTCTCTCTCTCATTCTTCCTATAAATTTTAAGGAGGGGCTTCTTTCTAAAGGTTTGACATTCTTGTTTTGCCCCTCCCTTCTTCTCTTTGGCAGGTGAATTTGTGGAGTTCAAACCTCCCATCTAAAATTGTAATGCAACTTTGCCTCTTGGCATTTTGTAGTGTATTGTATCAATCTTTGGAGAAAATAATGCATGTATGTGGATGATTCTCAACCCTCTCTATGTTCATTTGCATCCTCCTAATCTTTCACTAAAAATATAGGTTATCTGTGCATGATCTTGCATTGCATTTTAATGGTTTGTGTTTATTGGCAAGACAGGTGTTCTTCATTCCTTGGTGCATCACCTTTGTTAGTCTAGGTTTATTTTTATGCATCTTCTTACCCTGTCTCCTTGGAAAGTTAGATTAGGTTTTTGAGTAAACCCTCTATATTTTTATGTGTGCATTTGAATAGAGGAATACGAACCAGTCTTCATCTGGAGAGCTTTCCCGATTCGCAAGGTCCCACACTTGGGAAAAGCTCCATGTTATGAAATCGCACTGAGAGTCTCAACCCATCGAGTTGCAGACATTTAGGGGTGTTGTGATTCGTCATCAACACTTGTTTCAAGCTCAAAATTGGTAACCAAGTTGGAACCTTCAATCCCCTCCAATGGTCTCCATGGTTCAACTTTCTCTTCTCCTCTCAAACCTGAAACTAAACGAAAGAAAATGAAAAAATAAGAATAGAGTAAAAATGAGTAATAAGAAATCCATAAGGATATTTAGGGCTTCCTTGGTCCACCCTAAAGCTAAGGGCTTGAATAAAATCTATCCAATGGCCCATAATTGTCCGTACATCACTTAAGTGACGAGGGAATTTGTGGGAATGCATTTAATTTAAAGTAAGGGTAATGTTTTAATAGGGCCTAAGGAGGTTATACTAGTTGTACACGCTTACCCTCTTAGTTTAATAAATCAACTTAATTTTGCATAGTTTTAATAGCTATAGAAATTATTAGTGATATCTAATTAAATTGTGAATTGAATTAGTGTCATTTTAATAAGAAAATTTAGAAGGAATTATTGAGCTAAGTAATAAGTGGAGCGAATGAACAATATTCAAATAAAAGCATCGGAACTCATAAATAATATTGTAGTCGAATATTAAAATAGAGGGTCGAGTCAACTTTGTATAATGTTTAATTATTATTTCGGCCACTGAATTTTTGTGTAAGTTAAAATCAAAAGTTAAATTAACCATGGTTAAGTTGCAAATCCGTCAAAAAAAAATTATTTCATAATTTACTTGTTTAATTAAATGGGTTTCCTTGGTAGAAATTTTGTGGGTGTTACACTTGGTATCGAGTTGTAGGTTCAATGCTTGGACTTAGGGCTAACTCAAAACTCAATAAGAAAACTTAGTATAACTTACACCTAAAATTTTCAACATTGTATGACTTTATTAACACATAGAAAATGTAGAAAACTCAAAACGAACCTAGATGATGAGGGACTAATTCTCATCTTGGCCTGTGTAGAGGCGCGAACTAGAAGATGGATTCTTACATGTGGGGTTGGACATACCACCACCAGAGCAGGCAGTCGCAGCTATACTACCATAGATCCTGCAGATGTTACAGGATGTTAATGCCGCTATACGCGGAGGTTCTCTTGGAAGATGACCTAGTCAGCATGATAGAGAGCCATCAGTGGAGGCTTGTGCTCCTTCAATGCACAATGAGGAGCATGGGGTAGAAAATTTTCATGTGGAGTCATCCAAGAAAAACTCACCTCAACGAACACACAGAGATAGGTTTAGAATCCCTACACCGAGAAATAATCGCATGGATAGACCTAGAGACCAACGGACATCCACGGAAAATCACATCAGGGAGATCCTGAAGCTTCATCCGACACATTTTGCTGGAGATACAGGAGGCTTCCAAGCAGAGGCTTGGTTAGTGAGCTTGAGTGGATGTTTCAAGCTATGCCCATGTACCAAAGTAACATGAAAGATCATGTTGCCATCCACCTTCTTAGAGACATAGCCGGAGTTTGGTGGAGGACAGAGGAGTAGAAGCTCTATATTGATTCTTAGACAATGACTTGGGAGATTTTTGAGGAGATATTCAGAGCTGATACCTATCCGGGAGATTTATCCAAAGAGAGAATCGATGAGTTCCATGACCTTCGTCAAAGCGTCATGACAGTTTCTTGGTACGAGAGTCGATTCCTAAATTTGCGAGAATGTGGATTAGATACAAGATGAGAAGGACTTCATAGGTTCATTAGAGGCCCGAACATGGACTTGGGAGGGCAAGCAGTGTGCATGGATTATCTCGTAAACACTAGCAGAGGTCGCCGAGAAATCCTACATTGTAGTAGAAAATAGAGGGAAGACTCAGCAGGCCAAGGACAAAGTTAGGAGTCATATCCAGTAGATGCAGGATAGCAAGTCGAGGGGGTCAACACCTCCTCCTCATGGTGGACATAGTATGGCACAATCATCTTTTAGACTACCGCAACAGCAGAGTAAAGAATAGTAGACTCAACCACCCTTTAGACCTCCATAATGCCATGATGTTCAAGGAGGGCGTAATATGTGACCTCCATCTTGGGGACCCATTAGGACACATATTCCACCCCGAGCTTAGTCTGTAGGGGTATGTCCACCACCACGAGAATAGTATATATGTTAGGAAATTAATATTAATGTTTACTATGATAAATAATTAATGAGTGATTTGTAATAACAAATCACGTATATATTTTTTTAGTATATAAGTTGTTATTAACAACTTATATTTATGGATATATTGTTTGGTGATATATTGTTATAACAATATATCACGAATAGATTATTGTTTTAGGAGAAGTTGTAGGAGATGTTGTAGGAGATATTTGAGGAATTGGAGTTCCTCATATTTAGGAGCAATCTCTCCTATACATATGCATTGTATGTAGAATGAAATATATTGAGATTTGAGATTACTGTGATATCCTCCTGTGACGGTCTGGACTTAGCTCTATATTTGGTATCAGAGCAATCTATGTTTTGTTCCTGTGAGTAATGGAAGCTTAAAATATTGTTAGGGGAAGCCATTGATTTTGTCGCCCTGAGGATGAGAGTTTGGGTTCAATGTTTGTATTCCAGATAAGCCGTATTTTTAGTGTCTATTTTGAAGTTTTGCAAATTTCTGGTTTGAATGATCTCGTGATCATGTGGGTTTGTCTACGTTCATTTTTTTGCCAAAATCCAATGGCTTTGCATCCTCAATCCCTCTCTCTACATTTTTGAACTTGGCTCTGCTCGAACTCCATAGAATCTACCAGTCAACGGTATATTCGCTACATTTTATTATTGCTCTGCACTATTTTTCACATTTGGATTAGCGTTGGAGATTATTTTTATTATGCAAAGATTTCCAGCACATATTAAATGGTGCTTTAGTTTCATGGAACAACATTTGGCTCGAGCTCATTGCAAACTCAGATAAGGTAGAAATAGAATTACACCACTGGCAAAAGGTGAAATAATCAAATTTTGGCGTCTAAACTTCTGAAGTCTTTACGGCCTGTGTGAGATATACGACCTATTTTAACTTTTTATTCTTGTACACGTGGTGCTTAAAATGATTGATTCTTCTCTTGGAAACAGACGTGTGTAATAGTTATGCACCATCCATAGGAGCTCATTGAAAAATTCAAATATTTGATCGTTGTGGCATTTCCTGTCTTTTGATCAACACGTCCACCACAAACTATGGGCTTCATTGTGTATTCTGTTTGCATTGGCATTGCAATCTCACCACGTGGATTAGGCTCATGCATTGAGGCCCACGTATCTCTCATGCATTTCCTCCAACCAGCTCCATATATGGCTCGTCCATTCTCCTACAAGCAGTTGTATTATCTATGTCTGGTAAATTTTGATATTTCCAGCTCTTGCAATCATGAATAGCATGCATTTGATAGCTTTTTTGTCTCCATGTGCCACATGCCATGCGTGTTTGATCAAAGAGGAGAATTCTGGTAGAAGTTATCTAGTTCATTTTGTCCTCTTTGTTGTCAATGGTTTTTTATTATAAGTCAATATGCTTTTAGAGATAGGATTAGAAACACCACGTATCTCCTCTACACTCATCATTGATAGTCTATTTGTCATTTGATAGTCTTTTATTAAGTCGGTCTTTTATAATAGTTCACCATTTTTTTAATTTAATTAATTAGTTGTGAACCAAACGTCTATTTGTCATTTAGAATCAAAATACCAAAAGTGTTGTAATTATGTTGTTAGTTTCGTTATTGTCAAGTCTCATTGTGTCTTATGTCAAAATTATATTCAATGTCTTTACATGTTATTAGCGTCATTGTATCAGGTGATTTTAGGATATTTGATTATTGTCTAATCAAAGTGTCAAAATTTGTAAAAAGTCTGAAAAATTAAAAAAATTGCTTCACAAACACATTTTCGGTGTTACCCGACGTTTGAAAAAATAAAGTGTTTCACATTACGGGAGGAAAGATATAATAAACAATGTGGAAACAATTGAGCTTCAAAGATTTATTCAGCTGATTTGGCAACATGAAACTGGAGGATGGAGGCATCGGAGGCTGGAGGTCAGATAGTGACCTCTCGTCAGTCACCAATGATGGGGCCACACGAAACTATGGTGGCACATTTTGTGGTGTGAGTGTGATTCTTTTTCAAAGTTCCTATTTTTCGTTGAATAAGTGAAATGTTCACATTGAGGGGGAACATGATAAACATGATCTAATGTTCCATTTTAAGTTTTTCATTGAGTATGTGATCGTTCCCATTTCCCCAAATGAAAAAATAAAAACATAGTGCAGAACAAATAACACAATGAAATGCCGCATCATGAGTCTTGATGATGTAGAACAGTCATAAGTGTTCCTGTTCATACCTAGGTTTGTGGTTAGCCTCCTAAAAACCATTAAAGGCTATTCAGATGTGTTCCTGCTTGAGTTCCCACATTGCTAGGTCAGATGTGTTCCCTGGAGTGACTGGTTGATAAGCAGATGATTCCCGAATGTGTTCCCATCCTTATCGGTCGGATGTGTTCCCGATATTCCTGGTCGATAAGAAGTTGATGTGTTCGTTCTTCTACCTTCATTTTGAGTGTGTGCCAAGATAATGAGCGCGCAGAGGCGGCAGGCTGCAAAGGAAGTGTGAAAGTTCTAATGTTACCATGTAAACATTAAGGGGGGGAATGTTAGGAAATTAATATTAATGTTTACTATGATAAAGAATTAATGAGTGATTTGTAATAACAAATCACGTATATATTTTGTTAGTATATAAGTTGTTATTAACAACTTATATTTATGGATATATTTTTTGGTGATATATTGTTATAACAATGTATCATTAATAGACTTTTGTTTTAGGAGAAGTTGCAAGAGATGTTGTAGGAGATATTTGAGGAATTGGAGTTCCTCATATTTAGGAGCAATCTCTCCTATACATATGCATTGTATGTAGAATCAAATATATTGAGATTTGAGATTACTGTGATATCCTCATGTGATGTCCTGGACTTAGCTCAATACTATAGCAAGATCATACGGACCAAGTATCACCGATAGTTATGGGACCCGGAGGGGTTTCATCACATTGGAGGGACACGGTAGTTGTTACGTGTGTGGATCATTGGGGAATCATTGGAGGGAGTGCCCATAGAACCTTGTTAATCAGGGTAAGACACTTGTTTCAGAGCCTACAATTGGTGACATGGGACGCAGCCACCAGTTTATGCGGCAATGTCAAAACTGCGCAGCGAGCACCAAGGCACAGTGATTGAGACCATAGGTAGCATTAGTGGTATTACTACCCCTATATTGTTTGATTCTCGCTCATCGGATTCTTTCATAGCACCATCTTTAGTTGAGCGATGCAACCGGTGGTAGTAGTTAGGCAGGGCCTTAGTTGGGATGTTGAGATGGCTTTTGGAGCCAAGCTCATAGTGGACTCTTTAGTAAAATAATGTGTAGTGGACCTAGGACCCTTCACCTCGACCTTAGATCTTCGTGTCCTTCCTTTGGGTTCTTATGGTGTCATTTTAGGCATGGATTGGCTATCGAACACAAAGCTAGAGTGGACTGCTATAATAAAGTAATCACTTGTGTTGATGATTTGGGTTTAGAGGCAGTGATAGTTGGAGTCAGGAGACCCGTATCTATTCGCACCATATCCGCTATGCAGCTTAAGCAGTGTGTATGACGGGGTTGTCGGATGTATGCTATCATAGTTAGTGATCATTTGGAGGATGAGACTTGTGGACCATGACTTGATGATCACCCTATTTTGGCTATATTTTCTGATGTCTTTCCAAATGAGTTACCAGGTCTACCTCCCCACGTGAGGTAGATTCTCACATTAATTTGGTTCATGGAGCGGAGCCTATCTCATGCGCGCCATATAGGATGACCACCTCCCGAACTTTGTGAGCTCAAGTTATAACTAGGGCCTTTTAGAGAAAGGCCTAATCTGTCTTAGTGTATCTCCTTGGGGTGCATTAGTGATTTTTGTGAAGAAGAAGGATGGATCCTTATGTTTATGTATTGACTACAAACAACTTAACAAACTAATGATCAATAATCATTGCCCCTTCCACACATCAATGATTTACTTCATCAAATGAAGGGGCTAAAGTTTCTCTAAGATTGATTTGAAGTCGGGATATCATCATTGAGGATCTCAGATGTATATATCTATAAGTCGACTTTCCGTACAAGATACGATCATTATGAGTTCACGGTTGTGCCTTTGGTGACACGAATTCCCCTGTAGTGTTCATGAGTTTGATGAACGGGGTATTAAAGAAATTTTGGACCACTTCGTGCTCATATTTCTTGATGAAATAATGATATACTCACATATGCGTGAGGAGCATGAGGAGCACCTTCATTAGGTTATGCAGTGTCTTTGAGAGCAATGCCTTTATGGGAACACTGGAGAAGTTTGTGTTCTTTTAATCGAAGGTCGAGTATCTGGGTCACATTATTTCTAGGGAAGGTATCACAATCGATCCTTCCAATATTAAAGCCATCATTGATTGGCCATTGCAACCAAAGATGTGACAAGTGAGGTTCATAGATTCATGGGATTAGCTAGCTATTACAGGTGATTTGTTCAGGGCATTTCACGGATTTCCTGTCCCATTACTTCCCTTTAGCAAAAAGGGAATAAGTTTGATTGGATAGACAAATGTGAGCATGCCTTCATGACACTAAAGGAATGCCTTATGACGGCACCTATTCTAGAAGTTCTAGATCCACAGGAGATTTCGTTTTTGAACTAATGCTTCGTTGGTAGGATTAGGATGTGTATTGATGTAGGATGGCCGGGTAGTAGCTTTTGAGTCTCGCAAAATTAAGGATTATGAGCTTAATAATTTGACTCATGACCTTGAAATTGCGGCAGTGGTTCATACCTTGGTTAGATGGTAACATTTCCTTCTAGGCATGAGGTTCATTCTTAGGACAAACCGTTTGAGTCTACGACATCTCTTTACACAACCCAACCTAAATTTCGTCAACGACGTTGGATGGAGTTGTTATGTGAATATGACATGGAGATTGAGCATGTGAGAGGGAAGTAGAATGTGGTTGTTGATTCTTTGAGTCGACAGAGACATTTGGTTATGGTTACAATAGTGAGTACAATTTTGAGGACTAGGATCTTACAGCAGCTCCCACATGATAGTTTTGACCTTTCGATTCGGGGTGAGATTAAGTCACAAAGACCCCTTACAGATAACTTTGATGGATTTACCTTGGAGTCAAATGGACTTCTTAAACACAGAGGGCATATTTATGTACCCAAAGATGGAGGCTTGCGTCGGGACATGCTTATTGAGGCACATCGAGCACCCTATTTAGCCCATCCCAGGGTGAAGAAGATGCACACCACCAGAGACAGTTGTACCATTGGAGGGGATTATGAAGAGACGTGGCTTAGTTTGTGTCACATTGTTTGGAGTATCATAAGGTGAAGGTTGTGTATCAGCATCTATATGGCCTTCTCTTCCCTCACGCCATACGGCAGTAGAAATGGGACACCATTTCCATGAACTTTATAGTTGGGTTACTAACATCGAGATACCACCATGATGTCATCATGGTCATGGTGGATAAATTGATGAAAGTGGCTCATTTTTTCTCGATAAAGACCACCTACACAGCTAGTGCAGTGGCATAGGTATACCTTAATGAGATTGTTAGATTACACGGGATTCCACGGAAGATCATTTGCGACCGCCATCCCTTGTACACTTATCACTTCTGGACTATGATGTAGTACCCTCTTGAGATGATCAATTTTAGTACAACTTTTCACCCTGAGATAGATGGACAACCGAGCGAGTGAATCAGATCTTAGAGGACATGCTTCGGATGTACGTCATGGACCATCAATCAAGATGGGAGGAGTACTTGTATCTGGTAGAGTTTTCCTACAATAATAGTTTACAGAGTTCTATAGGCATGGCTCCTTTTCAGGAACCGTATGGTGGTAGAGAGTGTAGGACACCTTTGAGTTGGGATAGGATGGAGGAAAAGGTTTCTCTTGGGCCAACTTTACTACAAGATATGGAACAACGGGTTGTTATGATCAGGCAGAGATTACAAGAGGCATAGGATAGGCAGAAGAAGTATATGGATTAGCATAGGACAGATCATAGTTTTGAGGTGGGCACGAAGGTGTTTCTTCATGTCAAGCTGCATAAGAGCCCTATCCATTATGGAAAAGGCTCTAAGCTCACTCCTAGATTTGTGGGTCCCTTTACAATCCTGAGCGTATCGTTCCTTTGGCCTATCGTCTAACATTACCACCCAGCTTGTCTCACATCCACGATATTTTTCATGTTTCAGTACTTATAAAGTACATTCCAGATCCATCTCATGTATTGGATTTGACTACATTTTAGGTGTAGGACTATGGGCAGGTGATGGTGGATCCCATGCGCATTTTAAAACATAGGACCTAGGGCCTTCGAGGTAGAGAGATTGACCGGGTTTGATTCTAGCGGGATCGGTACTAATGAGACTTTAGATACATGGGAGGATGCCACGCCTCTAAGAGAAAAGTTCCCACATATGTATTAGTGACTCCGGGAGGAAGTTGAGTTTAAGGAAGGGGAATGTAATGCCCTCTACTCTGCGGCACTATTTTCATCACGGTTTATTCTAGGACTCGCTTAGTGATTCTAACATTCGACTATTATATTTTGGTTTCAAGTACTATTGTGTAGACACGGACATTATGATCGGACTTTGGTTTAGCAAACATTGATAAAGGATGATTATTGCTTTGTTTTATTATATCTTGACGTTATGGATTGTGTTAATCGCGATTATATGAGATGATTGAGTTAACATTATGATTATGGGATGTATGATTTTCTTGGATTTAAGATGTTGCAATGTTTTGAATAATTGTTAGAAATGTGTAAATTTAAATATTGAGTTTTGTTTCTATGTTATATTATTTATTGATGTTGTTAATATGGCCATAAGGCCAGAGAGGTATTTTTCTATGGATGCAGGAACAATATGTCGATATACATCGAAAGGGGATTGGGGACCAACCATAGAAAAATGTTGAGTGTTTGCAACATGGCCTATTGGAAACTCGTGTTTGTGTGGATGAGTGTTATTGTTTTGCTTGGTTAGGAGATTTTCATTAGGGGGATCTCATTTATGTGGCCATCAATGTAATGTGTTACTTTCAATTAATTATTTTAATGATGGTTTTGTTGCGCATGAAAATTATTGTTGGAAATGTTGTTGCTTTTCCCTTTGGTTTATTTATTTGGTGGGTAAAATTATTATTTTTCACCGAGTCACATTTATTAGCATGAATTAAAATTAACAAATCATGTTGATTAAACTTGATAAAATAATGTAATTTATAAAAATAAAGGGACTTTTGGGAAGAGTAGAGATCTAGTGAATATGTCTTATCTCCTTCTCTCTCTCTTGTTGATTATTGTTTGCATGCGCATGTGGGTCACCCTTGGCTAAAAATCGAATTTGGGCATTGGGCCCAATGTAAAAGGCATGTGGGACAATAATAACTTGTCCCCCACTCCTTAAATCACTCCCCCATCAATGCCCATGACTTAAGGGGTCATATTGGGACCCTAGTCATGAAAATATTATTAAAATAAAAGCAATTAGTGTACTTCTATCTTGGACACCTAAAACAAATTTTAAAAATGTGCAAGTGGAGCATGGGTGCACATTTTGTAATGTAGTACCATCATTTCTAGGATTAGTGGCCTTGGTTGGTGTGTGAGTGGTTTATGTGGATTTGAGAAGAGGGATGTGGCATCCTACATGGAGCCACCTCACCTTCCTCTTCTCTCTTCCCTTTTTATACTTGTGTCTTGGTTGTTTTGGGGTTACACTTCATTATTTTTTTTGGACTTGCTTGCATTTTGGAGAGATTTGGCTTGGAGCTTGAAGGAATTTCTTATTGCTTGCTTGCTTTGGAAGGACTAAGGATTGTGGTTTCAAGTTTTGGGAGCTTGCATGGAGAGGTAGGATCTCCATCCTTTATTGTCTTTTATGTGTTATCTTGTAATAAAATGGTGTATGTTTCATTGTGTGTTTCTTGTTGGGAATGGGTAGATTACCTTAGGATGGTGTGGGAGAAAGAAGTGGAGTGCTTTTGTGGAGGAAAAAGGGAGATAGTAAGGAAATGTGGAGGGAGTGTGGGAGAGAGAGTTCCACCTATGTAGAGGAAAAATGATTTTTACATGTTAATTGCATAGGCAAAAGGGAGAGATAAGTGTTTTGATTATTGTTGATAGTGCACTTGGAGGTTTGGTGGACTCTCTTCCCACTTGGGAGGCACAAGGAGAAGCCTCCATGTTCTTGTCTCTATTTTGGCTTGCCCAAGAGCCTTTGTGTTTTGCTAAATGTCTGAATTTATTTTGTGGCTTTTGAAAGGAAGATAATTGAAACTATTTGTGAATCTTGCTTGGAAAAGGTGTTATATGTATAAATGTTTATTTTGTACTTTTGTGGAAGCCATTGTTGTGTGGAGTTGTCAAGTTGCAATACATTCTTCATTATTCTTTGGTTGGGGCATGGGTGCCAATTAAGAGGAAGGCTTCTCCTCTTATTAGATTAAATCTTAGGCAGAGAGTGTCGCCTTTCCCTCTTGTTTATATTCATATCAAGTTGGAAGGAGAAGAAGATTGGAAGAGTTATTTTCATTTAGGTCGAGGAACACTTTTGTATTGTTATCCAATATTGTTATTTTGAAAATTGAATTCTTGTAAATTTATCCTTGCAAATTTGTTGAATGGAAATATAGTAAAACAAAAGACTTATTAATGGCCTTCGGCGAATTGTAAATCAGTAACTTGGTTGTTATGGTTAAAAAGAGAGTCGGTTGTGTTGTAAGGAATCCTTGTAAATGGTTTATTATGACTTGCATTACATCACTGTAAATATGAACCTTGTAGTGGTTTGCAATGAAAGAGTCAAATTTCTCAAATCTAAGTTTTGTTGCGAAGTTGTATAGTAAAAAAAAACTTATTAGTGGCCTTTCCCTCCCCCACATTAATTAAACCAAACTTGCCACATTAAAAATGTGGCCCACCTTATTGACACATGGTCACCATTCCAAACCCTCACTGTGTAGTCCTCGGAACCCACGACCGATTCTTAAGTATGTTTGGTTTAATTATATATATATATATATATATATATATATATATGTATGTATGTATGTATGTATGTATGTATGTATGTATGTATGTATGTATGTATGTATGTATATGTATGTATTTGTATACAAATACACTCTTAAACAATATTTTTACAATGATTATAAATATGGTGGTGTAGATTTAATTTCTTTAAAAAAGAAAATAAAAGGAACAAATATTCATAACCCGAGATGGGGTATCTCTTCACAATTACAATACATAAGAAAACTAACAAACCACGGGAGAGGGATGCAAAACTAGATCTCCACCATCTGAATCTGCACTCAAATGGATAAAAATTCATGGTATATACATTCAATCTGTAAATAAAATACCACATGGAATAGATGTAGAAAGGAGGGTAAAGCCCGGAAAAAAAAGAAATGGGTAGAAACTTGTTTCAAGCTCAAAATTGGTAACCAAGTGGAACCTTCAATCCTCTCCAATGGTCTCCATGGTTCAACTTTGTCTTCTAATCTCAACCCTACAACTAAACAAAAGAAAATGAAAAAAATAAAAATAGAGTAAAAATGAGTAATAAGAGATCCATAAGGATATTTAGGGCTTCCTTGGTCCACCCTAAATCTAAGGGCTAGAATAGAATCTATCCAATGGCCCATAATTGTCCCTACATCACTTAAGTGATGGGGAAATTTGTGGGAATGCATTTAATTTAAAGTAAGGGTAATGTTTTAATGGGGCCTAAGGGGGTTATACTAGTTGTACACACTTACCCTCTTGGTCTAATAAATCAACTTACTTTTGCATAGTTTTAATAGCTATAGAAATTATTAGTGATATCTAATTAAATTGTGAATTTAATTAGTGTCATTTTAATGAGAAAATTTATAAGGAATTATTGCGCTAAGTAATAAGTGGATCGAATGAACAATATTAAAATAAAAGCATCGAAACTCCTAAATAATATTGTAGTTGAATATTAAAATAGAGGGTCGGGTCAACTTTGTATAACGTTTAATTATTATTTCGGCCACCGTATTTTTGTGTAAGTTAAAATAAAAAGTTAAATTAACCATGGTTAAGTCGCAAATCAAAAAAATTATTTCATAATTTACTTGTTTAATTAAATGGGTTTCCTTGGTGGAAATTTTGTGGGCATTACACATCCTTGATGTATATCTACGATGGCACTTTCAACTAAAATGGTTATGGTATTCCTTGATAAAACACCTACCAAAAATAATGTTTCTACGAAATTCGCATTGTTTATAAACATATTTATGGAGGTTAGTTGATGGTTGACATAACTAAGCAGTTCCCAAACCCTTCTCCATCCACATAGTAGTTGTAAACATGAACTTCCACCGACATTTTTGTTGAAGAGCCCAAAAATGTTAAGGTATGTCCTAAGACGTGTAATCAAGCACCGTAAGTAGAGATATGGGACATTTGGTGGCAAACACATTGTTTCCATTTTGGTAAACAATATCATTCTTTCTAGTATACCCTAAGATACCACCATATATTTCATTACATAGTAGTGAGAAATTTTATAAATAAGGAAAGTAATAGAGAAACAATAGATAATCAACTTAGATAGACAGGTGGACATAGTAGTATTGTAAATACATGTGTCCTTTTCTACATGCCCATAAAACCCTCTTCAAAATTAAAAAATATCCTCTTTTCTCATACATGACTCCACCCCACCATCCCCTCTAAAATATATCCTTCACCATTCTGGTCGGGGTGCACATTTTTAAGGTATGAAAATTTCATTTCTATAAAGTATGAGATGGAAAATTGTGCGAGGTGCTGAAATAAGTCGCCCACTCAATGCAATACCCCTAAGTTTGTCCACACCATGTATATAAAATTATTAAATTTGATAAATTATATGGACCTAATAAAGACTAGTTGTTCGCTTCTAAACCCAAACAACTTCTAACTATCTTGTCTTTGTTTATATACGTAGTATTCTGAATTAACCTAATGATCGATAATTTTTACTCTTGAAAGGAAGGTCAAAAGTGTGAATCCTAGAAGAGATAGGATATGTACTCGATATAATTCTTTAAGCTCGACCAAGCATGTGGACTATTTAATGAAAAAGACTACAAAAATGATGTCTTTTGGATTGCAATGATTGTTGGATATGCATAAAATGGGTTGTTGAAAAGGTCTTTGTCTTTGTCTAACAAAACTAATCTGCCACACAAGTTCAATACCATAACATATCTATTATTTTCCAATAGAAAAAGACTAAAAGGTGACCATGTAGAGATTAATTATTAATGAGAGGAATATTTGATAAAATTAAAGAACCCCATAACAATAATCATATAAGTTTACACGGGAACACAGCCAAATTATGGCATATACATAATCCATATATATTTAATGCATTCCCATCTAAACACATTCTCACACATCGAGGAGTGTATACAAACATTCAGGGAATCCAATCATATCATCTTAAATGCATGCACACTATGATGAATGTAGGTCCCAATATACTTGTTGACCAAGTAAAAGCAAAGCCCCAATTTAGCATACTCCACAATATTTGTATCATATTCCATATTTTCACCATATCATAATTGGAATATAATCTCTATTTTCTGCAATTACAAGTGGCTTTGCATTTGTGCAAGTAAAATGTGAAATAAGCGAAGATAAATTTGATCTCAATGCATTTACTGCACCCTACCAAAAATAATTACAAAAATTCCATAGTATTCAAGTTGGGGAGGGATGTTATAAGAGCTAATGGTCTACATCCTAAAAAAATCGTGCAGGTTATAAATGCGCGTTTTCCACCCAGAAACTATGAACACTTTGGAAAATGTCCTAGAAGTACATGTGTTTCGCTTGACCTAATATTAAGTTGGAGGAGTCCACGATTTGCAACTATTCCCAAGGAAAAGAGATAGTATGATGGTTTCATTTTTCTTCAAAAATATTAATTTACACTAGATTTTGATGACTTGGCTTCATTTCAATAGATTTTTCCTACATTTTTTCATGCATGTAGGAATTAACCCATCATGTGGGAATATACTTAGTAAAGTCTTGGCGTGATGGAATTTTGGCTTGTCTCACTCATTTAGGGAGTACATGTAGAACTATTAAATTTTTGTATGCATTCAATGTTTTTTTATCTAGTATGCATGTACATATATCAAAGAATGATTTTTCTAAGATATATTTCTAAACTTCTTAGCCATATTACATTTATCTAAATGTATGAATGTGGTCTCATGGATTGTAATGATTGTAGGATATGTAGAAAATAAATTTGTTGAAAAGGTCTTGGAATCATTCATGGAAATGTGAAATTGGCGCGGTATAAACCCATACTCCGCAACACTTTCTAACACTCTCCTACCGTGTGTAAAACGGGAGCTTTAGAATTGGCCATGGGAATCCATCAAATTATAATGAAACTCTTTATTTAGTTCGGTTGTAGTTTGACACATCTATTCTCCACGTATAATATGATAATTGTTACTAAACAAAAGGCATCAACGTCTATCTATGCAAACATCTTTCTTTTTTTGTAATTATAGAAATTTCTAGATTTCTACTAAATATAGCCAACTTAAAAAATTCAAGTAATCATAATCAATTACTAACATCATTTGTTAATAAATTATTTTATCATAATTAAAGACATTTTGTCAAAAAATTGCGAACATATTATTTCTAACATCTTTTGCATATATGTTGGCTACACTATTCCCAACAAACACATAACTCCCATTTATAGGCATTTGTGCATGGAGAAATTTATCTTGTTTGCTTCACTACAAAAATCCATGGAAAAAGTGAAATCATATAATGAGCATAAGTATTGTTTTTCCACGTACTCTATCTCTCCAAGATGTCAAGAGGATGCTAGAAAAGGTTGGTATTATGGACTTTACAACTAGTAAATGCATTTAGTGAAAATCAACCAAGGCCCATTTCAATAGACCCATTTTCGGCATATCTTGTGCACAAATTATAGTCTACCATTTGAAAAAACCTTTTTGGCATATCCTACAAACATTGTAGAACAAAATGGTTTAAAGAAATTTTCAAAAATATATTTTCAACAAACCCATTTTGTGTATTTTTTTATCATTGCAATTCATGAGATGCGATATAAAAGGTATTTTGTCGAATAATTCATATGCCCCACTTTTTGGATACATACCTACAAGTGTGTTCCAAATTATAAAATTTGACCAATTGTGTGATTAGTCTTGAAAGTGTCCATTTTCCAACTAACCTCTATGTACCTTATGTTGTGATTAGAGGTTAATATTGTTGGTGGATCGACATTGTATGGATTTAATTATAGTGCTAGAAATATATATTTTATTTTATTTCATAGCTCACCAACCGCATGGGAATCTAAGCATGATGGGGAAAGCACAATCGCCCAAATAATCTCTCCCAAATCATATGCAACTTCTATTTTCCAATGTATTTTATTTGTGGTAAGACAAACCTCATACATTGTGCTTCATCCTCCCATCCTACACTAAAGTGGGAGATTTAACAAGTGTGTAGATAGTCATCGGGTATGAGGAAAGAAGTTTATATAATTTTAGTGCATTACCTTGGACAAAAAGTATGCAAAATGTGGAGTTTCATTCATCAAGAATGTGTAGAGGAAAGATGCGTCAGTGGTGTAGAACAAGTCCAAATGTCCCAATTAGGGAAAAACAAGTTCACTTGAAATGATTGTCATGGTAATTTTCAGACCTGACCATCTAGCATGCCTTTTATGTTTCAATAAACATAGGAAATGGGATCCTTAACACTTGTATACACGCATCCTCTGTTTTGTATTCTTCCTTTGAAGACCTTCACCAATATTATGCATGCATGAGAAAACTAGCATACACTTATCGCAAAAGTACCATGTCGTATACGACTACTATGGTTAGTAGAGGCGAAATACGCTAGAAAATACAAATATTGGTAAAAAAATATCAACTCCACCATATCAGTGTATCCCACCATGTTTGTGAGTGGTACATAAAGATTATCTCTTTTGAACATAGACAAGTATCAAAATATAAATTAGCTTCCAATGTCCAATCTTGATTAGACATATCTAAAACGTTGTTAGATATCGGCAGGGTTGATATTTGATGTTCATCCTTGTGTGTCAACTAAAATTTTGGGGATGTTTTGATATTTTTAAAGATCTTCCTATTACATTTTTGAAAAATTCAAAACTGCATCTTATTTTATTAGTGTAAATGATCTTTTCAATTATAATCCCTCTTAAAATATGTAAAAACTGAAATTTATTGGTCATTATTTCCAATAGTAACATAGTTTAAAATACTATTATAATAAAAATCATGTTTTAATTCAAAGTTAAAAAAAAATAGCAGCAAGGAAGCATGCCCATAATGCTTTGAGGAAAATAATGTATAACAAACTGTTTAACTTGCTTCAAAATTGGAGAGAGATCATTAATGTAGAACGTAATGTGAGATAATCGTGTACAAAAACTCCAGAAATATGTTACTTTTGAAGAAAAAGATGGCATGTAGGCAAGGGTTAAATTTGACGGCCACCTACACATGTCGAAAAAAAAATTCGGGGGACGGTAAAGTTTTAATGTTACTGTCAAAAATACAAAACAATGGTATTTAGACATTACTTATAAAATATATAAATGATTATTGTAGTGCCCACTCATCTTTGACATTGTTTAATCTTGATATTTATGCTATTTGATTGATGTTCAGACATTTGGTTATGATACATTGATCAGTAGATGATAGATTATACTATTATGTGGATTATTGACACTATGAGGTTTATGTTTTATCATGATGCACTAGATAGTGATGTTAGACAGTTAGATGTATGTGGATTTTCATGATGTGGATTTTATACTGACATGTTATGTTTTGAGATGTTGGAATATAATTGTAATCTCATGGATGTTAGGTTAGAGTTTGACATATTGATGGAAAATAGAATTGTTAAATATTGAATGATGAACATTGATTTTATATGCATATGTTCTCGATGTTGTTAATACGGCCGAAAGGCCAGAGAGGTATTTGTTGTGTGCAAGAATTTTATCACAAACATCAAAGGGGATAGGGGACCAACCATGGAAGGATGTCGAGCATTGAGCAACGAGGACAAATTGACAACTTGTGTAATGTTGTTTTGTGTGTGTTTTGCATGTCTTGTTTGGAAGTCTCCCATGGGGGGTGATTTCACATATGTGGCCATGGGGTGAATTGTGTCCCTTTCTTTAATTTTTTTATGTGTTTATTTATGTTTTGTGTATTTAAATTTGGAAAATTCCTCACTTTATTAGCATGTGTAATTGTGTGTTTATTAGACTTAATCCTTCTTGTTTAGTTTAACCAAAGTAGAGATGTGACTAATAGTGATGATGTGATCTTTTAGTCCTTGTGTAAGATGAATTTATGTTGATTTGGGAGTGTTTTACTCCACCCCAAGTTCAAAATTCGGATTTTGACTTGGGGGGCACTTTTGGAGACTTGTGGGACAAGCAAGACTTGTCCCATGCCTCTTAATTTGGCCCAACAACCTTACCTATGGGTTGGGAAGCTTAATTTTGACTTCTTTTTCCATTTTTGAGTGTAAGAGAAGGAAAATAATTACACTTTCTTTCTAATCCAATTTATTTTTGTCCCTTGAAAGCATGGTGTGCAAGTTTTGAGCCATGTGGGTTGTCATAGTCCTTTCTTATGCATTGATGTTTCTTGGTCTTGGTGTATTTGACTTGAGTGTGAGGATGGGGATGATGAAGTGGCATCCTACATGGAGCCACCTCATCATCCTCACTTCCCAATTCTATTTATTTGTGATTTTTGGTTGGAATGGGGTTACTTGCTCTTTTTGCTTCTTGTGCACTTTTGGATTTTAGAGCTTTTGGAGTGCTTGGAAATTTCTTGGCTTGGATTTGAAGGGGCTTGTGAAGGTTTTCTTGGATATTTATGGAGAGGTAGGATCTCCACCCTTTTTCTATTATGCTTTTGTGTTTTTTGTAAGTAATGTTGTGCTTGTTACAAAAATTTTGTCTTGTAATGGTGTTTTGTGTGGGTCATAGTTGGGTGTGTGAGGAGGGCTTATGGGACCATTGGGGAGGGAAAAGGGAGTTTATGTGAGGCATGAAAATTGGTGGGAGTGTGAATGGGAGTCTTTCCTATGGGGAGAGAAAAGGGATTCATGGATTTGTTTCTTGTTGCAAGGGAGAGATAAGGAATTGTGTGATTATTTTTGTGCACTTGGAGGCTTAGGGTAAGACTCCCACTTCACTTGGGAGGCATAAGGAGGTGGTCTCCCATAACCCTTTCTCTACTTTTTTTTATCCTTAAACCTTTGTTTTGATGTGTATGTGTAAACTTGTTGGTTATGTGATCTTGGTGGAGTTGTTTGTCTTGTATGTTTGTTTTGTTGAGAAGCCTCCTTGTGATAGTTTTCAATGTTGCTCAATGCCCTTCATGGTTCCTTGGTTAGGGCTCGGGGGCCATTAAGGGAATGGATTCTTCCCTTAATGGATTTAAGGTTGGGCGGAGAGTGTTGCCTACTCCCCCTTCCTTGTTTTTGTGATCTCATTATGAAGTTTAAGCATGCCAAAGTTAGAGCTACCTTCGTGAAGAGGAAATACATTTTGGAAGACTTGAAAATTGACTTTTTGGTAAGCTTGTTATAATTCAATCAAATTTTATACCTCCCACTTTGAGTGGATGCTTTGTAAAATTGTAAGTTGTGATAAAGTTGTTGTATCTCTTGGAAATTATTTATCTTGTAAACTCCTTTAAAAAGTGTGGATTGAGAAAATTAAAATTTCAAATGTGATTAGTCTTGTGAAAAGAAATTATCAAGATTTGTATGGTTTTGGTGAAAGGAGGATTTGAATGTGGAAGAAATGGATATACATTTATTTGATTTAAGTTGTTTTCAATATACCCAAGTTGATATACCTTCATTGCTAAAATAGTGTAAAGTGGTTAGACTCCATTTTGAAAGAAATGAGTATCTTGTTAGATTACATTTACTTGTGAAATGGTTGTTGTTGAATAGTCTTTTAGAAAAATTATAAATTGTTAACGAAATGAAGAATAATGCAAATAAAATATGTGTGTGTGTGTGTGTGTGTGTGTGTGTGTGTGTGTGTGTGTGTGTGTGTGTGTGTGTATCATATATGTATAATATAATTATAATAATTATTATAATAATTATTTTTATTATTATTACTGTAATTATTAATAATAAATATTCATTATTAATTATACTAAAAGTTATATGGATAAATTTTTATTAAATAAATGGGTAAGTGCACGAAATTGGGGGGCCAAAAAGCGGACAAGAATGTGAAAAAAGTCAAATGTGTACACGTTTTGTGAAAACGTGCTCGCGTTTTAGTTTGTTTGGCTCGGGAATCACCAAAGCATAATGCGCGCGTTACATAACACGTACGCATTATGTTGAGTATAAACAAAAAAAGAGGCCCGAGCCTTTATCATTTTTCCTCCCTCAAATGCGAGTTTTAGATCTTGTTCATGCCCTCGCGTTTTTCCATTTAGTTGGATCTCAAGCTCAAAGGATTGTTTCTGGATCATCGGGAAGATCTGAATTGACGATGGTGCCATGGAGAAGAGGTAAGCACATTTATTTTCTCAAAATTGCATTGAAATATGATAATTATAGATTAAAATTTGAATTGAGTACATATTTTTTATTGTTACAATTAGAGGTCGAGGGAATCAACCACAACCAAACCCTTGTTATTCATGACATCCCTCCCGAAACTCCCATAATTGCTCAACATCCCTCGGATAGTCAAGAAGATTTAGCAGCCCAAATAGTTGAAAATAAAATTGAAATTGAGGATTTAATCAAAACAATGAGGGATGCACAATCTACAAACCCCCACCGTGCCTATCTTGCAAACACATTAGAGGCATTACTTGTTCAAATTGATGCAACAATGGGGAAAATTTATCATTGGACAACTTATAGAGAGAGTTGTAGGGTTTATTATTCCAACATATTGTCATATGTGGATGTAAAGAAAAAGAAATTTCAAAAGAACTCATAGGAACCTTATTCACTGAGACTTCGCACTAATCTTCTTGTTTCATTGACATGTAAATCATTTCCCATCCATTGGTCCAATAATAATTTGAATAGAAATAATTTTTGGGACCGATGGTTGATGGTGTTTGATTTTCCACCTTGTAATAACAACAAGATGCCACTATACTTTATGAGGAAACTCTATTGCGAGTTTATCCTCAACGAGAACCCAAATTATTTTGATTTTCGAGATTTCCAAGGCCGAGGAAAAGGATCTACAAAGGATCGACCAGGTGCACAATGTGCATCTATTCAGCAGGGTAGATTCCCCACACAGAAGCCCCATCACCCTAAGATTGTCCCTCAAGTAGTGAAGAAGACAGTAGAGATTGATACGTTCCACGTGCTTCAGGGGCTATTTGTGACCCTTGTTCGACATATGAGGAAGATTTCTGAGCCAGATGCTCACGAAGGTACACTGAGTATTCCCTCAGGGAGTACTAGCATGAGGCCACATTTTTTCTTGTTATGTGGTAGCATATGTTTGGGGCCCAAGGAGGCGATACTTTCATGCATACTGATTTTGGTGCACCTTGTGCTAGGGATGAACATGATAATGTCACTATGTCATATGTCCTTTTGAGTGAGACATTTGGATTACATTCATCAAGTGGCGTCACCTTTGTAGGTAAATTTGTTATGTTTTGTTATGTGTGTTACAAAAATTTGGAGTACCTGATTTACTTATATATGTTAAATTTTTGAAATAATTGTATTTGTACATGTACATGCATTGATATTATAGTGTGCGGGAGGCACATCTTCATCCCGACCATAGGCGTGAGCACCATGCATACATGAACATTCACGAGAGGTAATTTATAATGTTAATTATGTAAAATTTTCACATACATGTGCGTGTGTGTGTGTGTGTGTGTAACTCACATGATATACATGTTCGGTAAAGATGTTGACTTCACTAGAAACCCCACCATGTCTCGTGACAAGTAGATAAAGGTGTTGCCACTTGCAACATCATGCGTGCAAAGCAACTCACCGAGGTATTCAAAAAGCACATAAATTTTGTTAAATTTCTCGTGTAATTCATATGATGTTAAATTACATGTTAGTAATGTCTTTCATTGTAGAATTATTAAATTATGTTAATAATGTCCTTCATTGTGTGTATGCAGGAGCTACTGCTGTAATAGGCGCAGCCACTGCGTTTATTTGATTCACAAGCATGGCGGGGGTAAAAGCAATAGTTCTATATTGATAAAATTAGTTAAAATATTGTCATTATGTAGATACATGTAGTTATCTCTATTTTCACTAATTCTGATTTTAGATTTTCTGATCTTATTTGTATGTAGGAGCTTCAACCCCTCCATTTTTACTTTGAGGGCATAGCCTCCTCCTTCTCATCATCTTCACACCCCCATTTAAATCTCTGCAGGAGCTCCCGATGACTCATCTAAGTGTGAGATGTAAATTTGGCGTGATCGAAAACTTGCAGCAAGTTTGTGTATTTATGTAAATACTTTCAATCTAGCATGGTCTTAAATACATGTTGAAAACATATATAAATTAATTTTTGACAAAAAAACATTGTATGCATTTATAGGCTCATCTACATGCAAGTATTCAACGGAAGAGGACTTGAAGCATGGGCTCAAACAATCCAAAGTTATCTCATGGATCTCCATCTTCACCTAAGGGAGGGCCTTCTTCGAGCAAAGCCAAGAGAGGGATAGATTTTGATGAGTAGGAAATATATATCTCTTACATGAAATTGTTTTTTTATGCTTATGCATGGCATTGTATGTAAGCTTATATGGCATTTGAACTTGATGGTATATGACCTATTTGGGAATTTGTGTATTTATTATGCACACTAAAATACTAATTAGAACTTGATAATTTTGTATGAGACCTTACATTTCTGAGATTATTTTCGCATGAATCTAATATGATGTGCACTTGACAATATTTAAGACATTATGGATTTTTTTCATTTATTGGTGATGTACATGTACTATCATTTTCAATGTTTAATATGCATCAAACTTTGGAAATTAATATTTATATAATGTATGTATATAAAAAGTTACCTAATCGAGTAGTTATTCATTCAATTTATCAATGTGTATATGTGTATTTACCTTACTTGCACTTCTTCTTGCTCATGGTCTCTTTGTATTGGTTCCTATCTTATCATGCACTTACTACATTCTTCTATGCTTCATAGTCTTCTCCCCTGTTAAAACACCCAATAGTCATCACAATTTGATTCCTTTCATCTCTTGATATTTTGAGAATGTCTCTCCATATACATTACTCCAATGCTTGAGAATATTTCCAGATGCAATGACATTCTGATTCAGACACTCAATGATTCTTGATTGTCTAATCATGTCCAATTCGTGTTACTACCTTTAAATATGTAGGCATTTCAAGTTATTTGGAAATCACATCACACCCTTCACTAGGCTTGATGACTACCCATATCCTTTTTAAGGCACTTTTGAAAGCATCCATGGGTTTATCATAACATAAATTATCAATGAAGGGAAGGTCACTAAGCCATAGGCCAACTGACTCCCATCAAGAACTAAACAAGAAAGATTTTTTGGGTGATTGATAACTACCATGTGCTCTTAGACATACCCATGTCAAATTCATTCGAATGTCTCTCCATATACATTACTACAATGCTTGAGAATGTCTCCGCATTCAATGACATTCTAATTCGACACTCAATGATTCATGATTGTCTAATCTGTCCAATTCATGTTACTACCTTTAAATATGTAGGCATTTCAAGTTATTTGGAAATCACATCACACCCTTCACTAGGCTTGATGACTACCCATATCCTTTTATGGTGCTTTTGAAAGCATCCATGGGTTTATCATAACATAAATTATCAATGAATGGAAGGTCACTAAGCCGTAGGTCGGTGACTCCCATCAAGAACTAAACAATAAATATTTACTAGGTTATTAATAACTCCTATGTGTTCTTATACATACCCTTGTCAAATTCATTCTTAAGCTAATATAGTCATTCAAGGCTCTTAAACGACAACACCCGAACGGGGTATCGCTACACTGACTCAGAATGCACTATTTCTCGTATTTGCAAATAATAGGATAGCGAGAGAACCAGATAGAGAAGAAGAACTAGATAGAGACTACTTTAGTAGAGGGACCTACGGTGTAGGTCTCAGATCTGATGAGACATCTCTAGGTGCAACGGATTCTGAGAAATCACCCGTCGAAGATATGGCATGTTTGGGCCTCAGGGCTCTTAAGCGAATAAGCCTGGACGGGGTAGCCCGAAATTACAGAAGCGTAGGGAACCAAAAACAATCCTCTACTAACATTCACCGACCAAACCGACATGTTGGCATAGTTATTTCTCTCATGAGCTTCCGTTTTCCAACTACAACCTCTAAGCAGACCTTACACCGACTGTGATCGCACTATTTCTTATGTTTACAAACAATAGAACAACGAGAGAACCAGATGGAGACAGAGAAAACCATGAGAGGATTTTGTAGAGGGACCCGACATGGAGCTCTCAAATTTGATGAGATGTCTTTAGGTGCCACAGAGTCCTAGAAATCACCTGTCAAAGATATGGCATGTTTGGGCCTCGGGGCTTTTAAGCGACTAATCCGGACGGGGTAGCTCGAAAGCACGGAGCGTAGGGAACCAAAACCAAGCCTCCACTAGTGTTGAAAAAATAAACCCCGATCTATTGGCATAGTTTGTTTGGTCCCACGAGCTTCCGTTTGCAAACTACAGCATCTGGCAGCCCTACACTCACTCAGACTGCACTATTTCTCACATTTGCAAATAATAGGATAATGAGAGAACCAAATGGAGATGGATAAAACCATGAGAGTATTTCGTAGAGGGCCTCCATATAGAGGTCTTGGATTTGACGAGACACCTCTAGGTTGCGCGACACAGAAATCACCCGTCGAAGATATGGCGTGTTTGGGCCTCAAAGCTCTTACATGACTAAGCCCAAACGAGGTAGCCCGAAAGCATGGGGGCGTAGGAACCAAAAATAATCCTCCACTAGCATTCACTAGGCCACCCCGACATGTAATCATAGTTTTTTTCGGTCCCATGAGCTTCCGTTTGCAAACTACAGCCTCTTGTAACACTACACCGACTTAGAATGCACTATTTCTTTCGTTTACAAACAATAGGAAACCAAGAGAACCAAATAGAGACAGAGAGAAAACCATGAGAGGCTTTCATAGACGGACCTAACATGGAGCTCTTAGATCTGACGAGATGTCTCTAGGTATGATGAAGTCTCGAGAAATCACCCGTTGAAGATATGGCGTGTTTGGGCCTCAGGGCTCTTAAGCGACTAAGCACGGGCGAGGTAGCCCGAAAGCACGGGGAGGATAGGGAACTAAAAAAATCCTCCACTAGTTTTCACCAGGCCACCACCCGATGTGTTAGCTTAGTTGGTTTGGTCCCATGAGCTTCCGTTTGCAAACTACATCATCTGGCGGCCCTACACTGACTCGAATGCACTATTTCTCGTGTTTGCAAACAATAGGACAGGTGAGAGAACAAGATGGAGACGGAGAAAACCGTGAGAGGATTTCATAGAGGGCCTTGACATGGAGGTCTTGGATCGATGAAATGTCTCTAGGTGGTATGGAGTCCAAGAAATTACGCGTAGAAGATATGGCGTGTTTGGGCCTCGGGGCTCTTAAGTGACTAAGCCCAGAGACAGGGTAGCCCGATAGCACGGGAGCATAGGGAGTGAAAAAAATCCTCCACTAGCATTCACTAGGCCAACTCGATGTGTTGGCATAGTTGGTTTGGTCCCACGAGATTTCGTTTGCAAACTATAGCCTCTAACGACCCTACACTATCTCAGACTACACTATTTCTCGCATTTGGAAAGAATAGGAAAACGAGAGAACCAGATGGAGATAGAGAAAATAGAGAGAGGATTTCATAGAGGATCTAACAAGATGTCTCTAGGTTCCATGGATTCTGAGAAATCACACGTCGAAGATATGGCGTGTTTGGGCCTCAGGGCTCTTAAGCATGTGATATTTGAAGGGTGATTTGTCAGACTCCGTGGCACCTAGAGACATCTTGTCAGATCCAAGACCTCCATGTCAGGGCCTTCTATGAAATCCTCTCATGGTTTTCTCCGTATCCATTTGGTTCTCTCATTGTCCTATTGTTTGCAAATGAGAGAAATAGTGCAGTCTGAAATCGATGTAGGGCCACAAGAGGCTGTATTTTACAAACAGAAGCTCGTGGGACCGAACCAACTATGCTAACAAGTTGGGGTGGCTTGGTGAATGCTAGTGGAGGATTTTTTTTGGTTACCTACGCTCCCCATACTTTGGGCTACCCCATCAAAGCTTAGTCGCTTAAGAGCCCCGAGGCCCAAACACGCTATATCTTCGACCGTGATTTCTCAAACTCCGTCACACCTATAGATGTCTCGTCAGATCAAGACCTACACATCGTGGAATTCAAAAAATATTCTTGATTTTTTCTCTTTCCCCATCTAGTTCTCTCATTGTCCTATTGTTTGCAAACATGAGAAATAGTGCAATTTGAGTTAGTGTAGGGTTGCAGAGGTCAGTAGTTTACAAACGAAGTTCGTGGGACCAAAACAACTACGTGAACATGTCAAGGTGGCCTAGTGAACACCATTGGAGACTTCATTTTGGTTCCCTATGCTCCCCGTCTTTTCAGGGTACCCATGTCACGGCTTAGTCACTTAAAAGCCCCGAGGCCCAAACACACCATATCTTCGACGGTGATTTCTTGACTCCATGGCACCTAGAGACATCTCATCGATCCAGACCTCCACATTAGAACCCTCTAACAAATATTCTCATGTTTTTTCTCCATCTCCATCCAGCTTCTCTCGTTGTCCTATTGTTTTCAAATGCGATAAATAGTGTAGTCTCGAGTCGGTGTAGAGGGGCTGTCGAGAGGCTATAGTTTGCAAAAGGAAGCTAATGGGACTAAAAAAATTATGCCAACATGTAAGGGTGGCAGGTTAATGTTATTGGATGTTTTATTTTGGTTCCCAATGCTCCTCATGCTTTCAAAGCTACCAAATCGTTCTTAGTCGCTTAAGAGCCCTAAGGCCCAAACACGCCATATATTTGACGTGTGATTTTTCAGACACCGTGGCACCTAAAGAAATATCATTAGATCTAAGACCTCCATGGCATTGACCTCTACAAAATCCTCTCATGGTTTTATTCATCTCCATCCGATTCTCTCATTGTCATATTGTTTGCAAATGCGAGAAATAGTGGTCTAAGTCGGTGTACGGCTTCAGAGGTGTAGTTTGCAAACAAAAGCTCATGGGACCAAATCAACTACACCAACACGTTGGGGTAGCTTGGTGAAAGCTATTGGAGGATTTTTTTTGTTACCTACACTCCTCGTGTTTTGGGCTACCCCATCCGGGGTTAGTTGCTTAAGAGCCATGAGGCCCAAACATGCCATATCTTCGATAGGTGATTTCTCAGACTCCATTGCACCTAGAGACATCTCATCAGATCCAAGAGCTCCAAATTAGGGCCTCTACAAAAGCCTCTTGCGGTTTTCTCTGTCTTCAATTGGTTCTCTCATTGTCCTATTGTTTGCAAACACGAGAACAAGTGTAGTCTCGAGTCAGTGTGTAGGGCCTGCAGAGAGGCTGTAGTTTGCAAATGAAAGCTCTTGGAACCAAAAACTATGCCAACACATCAGGGTAGCCTAGTGAATGCTATTGGAGGCTTCTTTTTTTCCGTACACTCCTGTGTTTTGAGACTACCCTGTCAGGGCTTAGTCGCTTAAGAGCCCTGAGGCCCAAACACGCCATATCTTCGACAAGTGATTTCTCGAGACTCCATGGCACCTAGAGACGTCTCGTCAGATCTAGACCTCCAAGATAGGACCCCTGTAATGAAATTTCTTTGTGATTTTCTCCGTCTCTATTTGGTTCTCTCGCTGTCCTATTTTTTGCAAACACGAGAAATAGTGCGATGAGAGTTAGTGAAAGGGTCGACGAGGTGTAGTTTGCAAACGGAAGCTCTTGGGACTTAAAAAAACTATGCCAACATATCATTGTGGCCTATTGAATGTTAGTAGAGGCTTCTTTTTGGTTCCCTACGGTTCCTATGCTTTCGGGCTACCCATGCGATGGCTTAGTCGCTTAAGAGTCCCGAGGCCCAAACATGCCATATCTTTGATGAGTGATTTCTCAAACTTCGTGGCACTTAGAGACGTCTCATTAGTTCCGAGACCTTAATTTTGGGGCCCTCTATGAAAGGATCTCATGGTTTTCTCCGTCTCCATCTGGTTTTCTCGTTGTCCTATTGTTTGCAACTGAAATAGCGAGTTAGTGTAGGGCCGCAAGAGGTGTAGTTTGCAACGGAAGCTCTTGGGACTGAAAAAAACTATGCCAACATTTCAAGGTGGCCTAGTGAAATCTATTAGAGGCTTCATTTTGGTTCCCTACACTCCTCGTGATTTCGGGATACCCCATCCGAGCTTAGTCACTTAAGATCCCCGAAGCCCAAACACACCATATCTTTGACGGTGATTTCGACACCGTGGCACCTAGAGACATCTCGTTAGATCTAAGACCTCCACATCGTTTCTCTCTACAAAATCCTCTCATAGTTTTCTCTATCTCCATCCGATTCTCTCACTTTCATATTGTTTGCAAATGCGAGAAATAGTGTAGTCTGAGTTAGTATAGGGTTGCGAGGAGGTTGTAGTTTGCGAACGGAAGCTTGTGGGACGAACCAACAACACCAACACGTCGGGAGGCCTGGTGAATGCTAGTGGAGGATTATTTTTGGTTACCTATGCTCCCCATACTTTCAAAGCTACCCCGTCCGGCTTAGTCGCTTAAGGGCCTTAAGGCCGAAACACGCTATATCTTCGACCGGTGATTTCTAGGACTATGTCACACCTATAGATTTCTCGTCTGATCCAAGACCTCCATGTTAGGGCCTTCGAAAAAATCCTCTTAGTATTTTCTCCATCTCCATCTAGTTTTCTCACTGTCCTATTGTTTGCAAACACGAGGAATAGTGCAGTTTGAGTCAGTTTAGGGCTTCCAGAGGCTGTAGTTTGCAAACGGAAGATCGTGGGACCAAAAAAACTACACCAACAGATCAAGGTGACCTGGTGAACACTATTGGAGGCTTATTTTTGTTCCCTACGCTCTCCATGCTTCAGGGATACCCCGTCCAGGCTTAGTCACTTAAGAACCTTGAGGCCCAAACATGCCATATCTTTGTGGGTGATTTCTCGAACAACATATAACCTAGAGACGTCTCATCAAATCTAAGAGCTCCATGTCAAGGCCCCTGTACAAAATCCTCTCGTGGTTTTCTCCGTCTCTGTCCTATTCACTCGTTGTCCTATCATTTGCAAATGTGAGAAATAGTGTAGTCTAAGTCGAGTGTAGGGCCGCGAGATGTTGTAGTTTGCAAACGAAAGCTCGTGGGAACAAACCAAATAGGCCAGCACATTGGGGTGGCCTGGCTAACACTAGTGGAGGTTTTTTTGTTCCCTACGCTCCTCGTGCTTTGGTTACCTTGTCTTGGCGTAGTCGCTTAAGAGCCCCGAGGCCCTAACATGTTATACCTTCGACAGTGATTTCTAGGATTTCGTGGCACCTAGAGATGTCTCATTAGATCCAAGACCTCCATGTTAGGGCCCTCTACGAAATCCTCTCGTGGTTTTCTCCATCTCCATCTGGTTCTCTCGCTGCCCTATTGTTTGTAAACACGAGAAATAGTGCAGTTTGAGTTAGTGTAGGGATACCAGAGGCTGTAGTTTGCAAACGGAAGCTCATGGGACTGAAACAACTACGCAAACAAGTTGGGGTGGCCTATTAATGCTATTGGAGGCTTATTTTTGGTTCCCTACACTCCCCGTGCTTTCGGGTTACCCTGTCCGAGCTTAGTCGCTTAAGAGCCATGAGGCCCAAACACATTATATCTTTGATGGGTGATTTCTCGGACTCGTGGCACCTAAAGACATTTCTTTAGATCCAAAAACTCCATGTTTGGCCCTATATGAAATCCTCTCATAGTTTTCTCCATCTCGATCCGGTTCTCTCTTTGTCTATTGTTCGCAAACGTGAGAAATAATGCGGTATGAGTCGGTGTAGGGTTGTTAAAGGTGTAGTTTGCAAACGAAGCTTGTGGAACCAAAACAACTAGGCCAACACATTGGGGTGGACTAGTGAACAGTAGTAGAGGCTTTATTTTTGTTCTCTACGCTCCCCATGCTTTTGGGCTACCTCGTCCGGGCTTAGTCGCTTAAGAGCCCTGAGGCCCAAACATGCCATATCTTCGACGGGTGATTTCTCGGACTCCGTTAGACATAAATACATATCATTAGATCCAACACCTCCACTTTAAGGCCCTCTATGAAATCCTCTTGTGGTTTTCTTTGTCTCCATATGCTTATCTCACTATCCTATTATTTGCAAACATGAGAAATAGTGCGGTCTAAGTCGGTGTAGGGCCGTCGGAGGTTTGTAGTTTGGAAACAGAAGCTCGTGGGACAAAAAAAAATATGCCAACATGTTAGGGTGGCTGGTGAATTCTATTAGAGGCTTAATTTTGGTTCCCTACACTCCCCATGCTTTCAAGCTACCCGTCTGGACTTAGTCACTTAAGATTCCGAGTCCCAAACATGCCATATCTTTGATGGGTGATTTCTTGGACTCTATGGCACCTAGAGATGTCTTGTTAGATCCGAGAGCTCCATGTTGGTGCCCTCTACAAAATCCTCTTGTAGTTTTCTCCATCTCTGTACAGTTCTCGTGTTATCCTATTGTTTGCAAACATAAGAAATAGTGCAGTCTGAGTCAGTATACGGTTGTCAGAGGCTGGAATTTGCAAACAGAATCTCATGGGACCAAACCAACTATGCCAACACATCTGGGTGGCCTGATGAACGCTAGTGGAGGCTTAATTTTAGTTCCCTATGCTCCTTGTGCTTTTGAGCTACCTCGTTCGGGCTACGGAAGCCTCTCGGGGTTTTCTCCGTCTCCATTCAGACTGATTCAGTGTAAGGTTGTCTATTTCCAATCACCTGAATAATATAGGTGGTGAAATGAGAATTTCTTTTTTTGTTCCTTTCTAATATTTAATTTTTCTTAGCTTCACTTGGCTTCAAGAATAATAAATTCTCTCTTCGATGCAGTGCCAACCACGTGAAGGTGGAAGATTTTTTGGCACCACTAACCTACATAAACATGTTAGTAAGCAATTAAATAGAATTTTAAATCATACAAAATTTAAATAAAATAATTTAAGTAAATATTCTAATTAGATTCATGAATAAAATACCTTTACAAATTCAATCCAATGAACCGCAAGGATCAACTCTATTCTCGACAATACCAAGAATTGCTTCATGATCTAATTCACAAACCTTCCACATATTTTTGTTTGATGGCCGACCTCGATATTTGATCAATTTAATATTTGATGCAAGGACCAAATGTGAAGAGTGAAGTATTTTCGATGTACTTCATAGTCTTCAAACAACCAAATGTTTGATTACTTGATAGGATATCATCAAAGCAAAGTTCTAGTGACTACCACTGATCCAGTGGGATACTCAAGGTCTTCACCATCAATGATTGTGGAAGTCAAAATTTTTTCCCCTATACACATCGAGATAAGAAGTAGTATGTTCCCTCTTCATTAAATTCCATCGCAATAACTGCAAAAATGTGCCCTATGTATCACAAAGTAAAATTGTTCAGTCAATTTATAAATTCATTAAGAGTTGACCATTTAATAATTTATAAATCTAAAACATGGCATGTACATATATATATGTACCTTGTTGCACTAAGTCAAAGACTTGGTCAAAGTCAGGTGATGTTTTCATTTGATCTGAAGACCCTGCAAGTTGTAATGCTCGTGGAACTTGATGTGTGTCAAGTGGAATTAGAGGTCTACAAGTCCACTCATCCACCCACTGTTGTGAGTCACATTCATTCCATGCAAAATCAATGCATGATATACAAAAACATGTCATGCACCTAGTATAAATAGTCCAAGCATTTGCATCTGAACTACGAAATGAGTGAATATCACTTGATCATGCAACTGTCATAAAATCTTCAAAGTTTTTCAAATGTTGTTGCTCTATCAACCAAAAATATCTACGAACCGTTGATCTCTCTTGAGATTCATGGCCCATATTCTTGACACACCAATCAACAATGCTTTTTGCATCTGTAAATTTAGCACCATCCTTGAACTTTAACTCTTCTCTTGCAAGTTCTCTTTTCACACATGCTCCTGCACCATCATGCTCGCTTTTCCATGTCCCGCCTCGGTAAAAATCCAAATACGTTGTACATTTGTTTCTTTGTGCATCCTGCTTAGCCAATAAAACATCCGTGCATTCTTGAATTGTGATGTGCAGTTGTCTGACCAAATGTAATGTTGATCAAAACTAATGTTCATCTCATTCAAGTTCGCATAAAACACCTGGAAACACCCTTGTACATATTCTATAGAATGTGTCTGATCATCACTGATGTAGAAATGATACTCTCTCAATATTTTTTGATCTTGCTCAGTGCTTTCGGGAGAGTGCATGAATGTTATATGCATGAAAATAGAAACTTGTACTGAGTTATAATATTGAGACTTGACCTCCATTTGTGGCTGCATTGTATAATTCTTTGCAAATTCAACTACTGAAACACTAGTACCAAGTGGGAATGTTTCCTTACTTAACTTGAATTGTTCATCCAACCATCAAACTCTATGTGTGTGCCTTTCATACTCATAAAAACTTCCTCTCGAATTTAACCATATATTTTGATACAGGTAATTGTTTTGTAACAAGCTCACACCTCTTAGCTTCTTTTCCATCTTTTAATTGATATGCCACCAATTTTTATTTAGTGAAATCAACCAATTCTTTTCTTATTAAAGATGTACTCTCCTCGTCGATACACCTTTTCAGATTTGGCAAGCCACCACATACATTGCATGTTCCATCCAAACATGCTTTGTTATAAAAAAATTGTCTTATTGATTTTTCACAAAATATTGATGGAATAAATTCCCTTGAAGATTTTTTCGGGACATTTATTCCACACTCCTGCAACATGATGTCAATATGCAAAACACTACGTATTTGAAAAAAACATCATAATGCATTGAAAATTCAACATGATGCCTGTAACAACAAGTGGTACATGAGTGATTGATTTGCACATAAAAGGGTTTGTTCATTTCAAATAATCTTTGTCTTATGTTAATTTGTGGATTTTCATTTTTAAATTTAGAGAACATTTCTATTTGAGTCATATCTAAGAAATTTTTTGCACATGATTCACAATTACGAGAACCTATTCTTCTTTTTGCTATATCTCTTCTATTTGGTGACACCCTTATGTTCTCATTCCAAAATTTTACAATTAATTCTTTTAGAATGTTAGATGTATTCTTTTCTTTTCATGGAACTCTGCTAGAGAAAGCCCAATAATTAGTGTTATTGATTGACTCGGGACATTTATGTCTCTCTATTGCTTTCATTAGTGTTTTTTTGTTTAGCTTCAAAGCACCTTTTTTTTTAAAATCAAGCATTTATTGTTTTTTTATCACTTACTATACAATTAGTTAGTGCACATCGTGTAGCATCACTATCTTTGGTGTGTCTTTTTCCACCTACAACTTTGTATGCTTTATGTATGTTTTCAACAATTGACGCATTTTGATCAACAACATTAGATGTTCTTAACCGGGGTCTTCATTATAGGTCTCATCTTAATTAACTTCATTAATGAAACAAATAATTGACATCTTTGTGTGTCATTTAAATTCTCAAAGTAATTAACCCAAATTAGACCATCTTTTCTTCTTGCATTTCTTTCAGAAATTTTGTTAGGCGTTAGTTTTATAATGTTTTCATCAATTTAAATTAAGTGAATTGGTCTTCTTCGCCAAATGGAAGGAGGTGTTCTTAGAGGTGAACATTCATTTATAAGGTTACTTTCTTGATCGAGTGTTTTATACAAATTTTGGGGTTAACATTTGGATTCTCAAGTAAGGGTTCAACAATTAGATTCATATAAATTTCTTCATCCATACCAACATTATCATTCAATTCAATATCATTATTCATTGCAAAATCATTATTCTCTACATTTTCATTATGTATTTCATCCCAATTTTCTAATACATTAGCTACATTGGATATAGCGAGATGTACCTTGCCCCGCTCAAGTTTTTACATTCTCTTCAATTTCTTTATTCTCTTCTCTTCCAATTGCTCGGTTGTCTTATTCTTGAATTTCCTCTTGTCCTTAGATCGAAATTTATCGCCCATGATTAGAAAAAATCAACTAGTGGGGTAAGGGACAAAATGAAATACTAAAAAATCGTGCAAGAATGTAGAGAATATTGCAGACAAAACAGAATGTTTGCAAAATTCCCATGAAAGAGATGAAAGGGACGTTGGGGGCCCAAGATAAAAAACAAAGCAAAACACGTACGCATTATGTAATGTGTACATGTTTTTGTTTTCTCTTTTCCCAAGCCATGCCTCAAGGCTTGGGATCCGGTTTGGATCCCCAAGCCTAAGGCATGGACCTGCACAAACACAACAAACAACAATTTTTTACAAGAAAATGTAAAAATGACACTTCCTCTATGAGAAATCAAAATAAAACAATCAATCCATTTTAAAAAAATTATACCACGACGTAGAGCAGAGTCTCTTCTTTCTTAAAATATAATTTTCCAAATTTTCTGACTAATATAAGGTATCCATATTATTTATTTTCTAACTATGCCTTTTTATAGCTATTTTTTGAAGTGTAAATATGTCTATCTTTCATGGTGTATCTTTTGTTTTTGGTGATCAAAATTAAAAAAATTATACTAGCCCAAACTAGGAATAATTCTATACATATTCAAAAAAAAATCTAATTTTCAAATTTTTTTGAGGTAGTTAGGGAGGGGGCATGGTTAGAGCTCTGTTATTTTTCACAAAATAAAATTTTTGTACTAGAAAAATCTTAAATAAAAACATATTCGCTAATTTTTTTTTTTTAAAAATTGGAGCCCAAACTAGATACTTGACGGGTCATTGTAATACCAGTCATTTAACCAACTCATAGACAAGTTGGTGTCATTATAACCAAGGTGGTGTCTAAAGTTGTATGAAAAAGGAGAAAGGAAAATCTTATTCAACAATACTTCTTCCTAACAAAACATACGAAATTAAGCATGCATGAAAAAGAAACACACAACAACTAAACTACTAAAATAAATCTACAGTAAATAAACTATGCTAAAAAATAACAGAAAAATCATCCTCCTTGGGAAGAGCGGTTTTTGGCCATTCTCTTCCCTTTGGATTTGGAGAAACTAGAATTAACTTTTAAAAGCGCACTTGTATTGATTCAAAGCGATGTACAAAATATGCCCCATTTTCCAAATAAATGGAAGAGGTATTTATAGACATTACTCCTAGTTTACTTGGTCCACACTCCAAGAACTAACTACCTATTCTTGGGTGTATTTATTCAAAGCAATAAATACTAAACAAACTTGACTACAACAACCCACTTATCGTGGAGAATATTTCTACAACTCATCCCTTTAATCTAGGAACACAAAGTGGGAGAGTACTTATTCAACATCCCTAATACTATTCCACCATTTGCTCATCCTTGAAACATGGAGAGAAAAAGGAGGAGTGCTAAGTCCATGACTTTGAATTCTTCTTGGAATGCCACATGCATTCATGACTTTGGATTGCCACATGTTTGGATCTATATTCTTGGTTGATGATGTGGAAGCAAAGAGTAGGTTGAATAGTTCGGTGCTCCTTTACATTATTTTGGAACAAACCAAAATACTTTCACTAGTTGGGCGTTTTTGTAGCTGCGTGAAGAATTTCCATAGCTGGGCATTTCCGTAGCTATGTGAAGAATTTTTGTAGTTGTGTGAAGAATTTCCATAGCTGGGCATTTCCGTAGTTGTGTGAAGAATTTTCGTAGTTGTGTGAAGAATTTCCGTAGCTGCAATCTATGAACTTGGAGTATAGTTGTTTATGACCTGTTTTCTACACACTATTGCATTCCAACTTTAGAAGAAATATCAAGAAATAAAAACAATTAGATTGCAAATATATTTCTAAAGAGATGATAAGATAAATCATATATTCTACCTTAAATATGATATCATTATTAAAACTACATCTAAATTCACTTGAAAGCTTTATTTTGAGAGAGAGAATAAGAATGTTATTTGGTGATATAATGAGACATATTTTGGTCTCATCAATACTCCTATCTATCTTTCTACAAAAGTGTTTTCAAAAATACTAAATGGTGCTAAAAAAATTGTGGGGGCACAAAAGTCACTCTATTATGTTTTTCAACAAAAACAAAAGCATTTGTTAGCATTTTAGTTGTTTTACCCACTTAAACTTATCCATTTTCAATAAAACTTAGTAGCTTAGAAACTAGACTAAAAATGGTACGATTCATATTTCAACAATATCTTCCAATTTTGAGTGTAACTATTTCAAAAATCTCGTACATGTTGAAGTTTTTTTCATAAAAATGTGTCCACTTAAGACCCCCTTTTGGCCCCCAACTTGGCGCACTTATCCAAATTTAGAATATATATATATATATATATATATATATATATATATATATATATATATATATATATTACATAAGTATAAAGTCGTGGGCTTTTGTTTTATTTTAAATTTTATTAGAAAATGGGGTGGGGATGGGTCAATGAAACCACCACCACCCCATATAATATATGGGGTGGGGAGTGCGGTTTCCAACCCCTCCCCACCCCTTAAAACTTTTGAACATAGAAATTGGTGGGGCTGAGCCCCCACCAAAATTTGTTTTCAATACAAAAAAATCACGGGTAATTAATACCCGTGACTAGACTATACCCTCTTGCACAACCCGTAGCTTATGTAAAAACCTCGCATTAATTTTAGACCCACGATCTGTACTTCCACTTTGGTCGCTGCCATGTCTCAAATAAATCACTTTTAATATATATATATTTATATTTAAATATGTAAATAATCTATATTAATTATTTTTGGATTTATTATGATAATATATATATATATATATATACATATATATATATATATATATATTATATTTTATATTAATAATTTCATATTTTAATATCAAAGTGAAATTTTAACTTATGTATACAAATATTTATTTATATATTGATATATAAGAAATTTATTTGTGTATATCTACTTATATCGAAAAGAGGAGAAATGCAGATTTTACTCGAAAGAAAATGGAGTTTTTCGGAAAATGAGGAATTCAAAAATGGGTATTTTTCGTTTAAAATGCTTGTAACAAATAAAATATAGAAATGACAAACAAACCCTTGTAAAAGGGTAGAATAGAAAAAGAAAAATAAAATATTATGGGCATTAGGGTGTGTATATCCATCCCCAAAGCTTGCAATATCTTCATCCATGGCTTCCTCCTCTCAAATACTTTCCCTTAACCTGCAAAACCAAGAAATGAGAGACGGAAGACGATAAAGGCCTTAAGGATTTTTAGGGTTGCTTTGAAATCCCCTCATCCAATGGTCCATATTAGTTTCATCCAAAGGCCAAGATTGTCCCCTACAATAGTTAGGTGGGGGTAGGTGAGGTGATCATTTGATCACATGGGTCTCCTTTTTGAAAGGGGCCACTAGTGTGTGTTGAAAGTAATTAATTTTATTGTCTTTTTATCCTTGAATTAAATTAAATAAACTCTACCCTTATTAGTTTAGTTTACTTTTACAATGGATAATTAATTAATTAGCTTAGTATAAATGAAAGAGCTATTTTGACTTAAACTTTAATTATTTAATTTTGCATGACCTTAGGAACCTAGGTATTAAATTTATTTAGGATTAATGGAATGAAATATTTTAAACTCAACTATATATTTAATCGATTCTCTTATTTAATATTATTATTTATTTAATGTTGCGACGGTCGGTAATCAACCCTTGGTTTTACTTAAGCACGCATTCGGTCTTTAACGATAAATAAATAAACATTATTCTATAATTTTTCCATTATAATATTTTTTTGGCTTTGGGTTTCGTGTGTGAAAATTTATGGGTGTTACATTTGGTATCGAGCCACATATTCAACGCTTAAACCCTAGGCACACCTAGAAAACACAAACAAAATTAAAAATTAAAAAAAAAAACCTAGCGTAACTTTAAACCTACTATGCACCATTGTGCAGGCATGATGTTTTGAAACATAGAGATTTTAGAAAAGTGAAAATAAAAGCTTAGCTTATTATAAACTAACTCTTTCCTTGAGTACGTGCAAAGGCGCAGGCACTGCATAAGGGCTTCTCACACATGTACCTAGATCTACCACCCCAAGATCATGTAGTAGCCGCTATCCTTCCTCGGATATTGGACACTATAGGAGGTTAATGTCACTATTTGCGAAGGATCGATAGGAGGATGACCTAGTAGGTAGGACATAGAGCCATCGGTCAAGGCTCATTGGCCTTCATTTCATAGTGCAAAGGAGAGGCCAAAGAACTCCCATTTAGAGTGAGTTATACATGAGTCACCTCCACAGAGATCTTAGAGATCGATATGTGATGCATAGAGACAGGACTAGGATCCCTAGACAAAGATTTAATCATGTATAGAGGACTAGAGGGACACATTCGTCTATAGCAGAGCACATTTGAGAGATCTTTGAAGTTGCAACCACCTCATTTTTCTAGAGACAAAGGTGGATTTCAGGTTGAGGTGTGGCTGGTTAGCTTGAGCAGATGCTTTAAGCTATGTCCTTGTTCTAGAAACATGAAAGCTCATGTTTCCATCCACCTTATAAAATATGGAGCCATAGTATGGTGGAGGAATGAGGAGCGAAATCTCCATGTAGATTATGGGACAATCACTTGAGAGATATTTGATGAGCGTTTGAGGAGCAGGTATATTTCCACTAGGTTCATTCATCAACGAATAGATGAGTTCCATGATCTTTGTGAGACATCCATGACGGTAGCAGTATGAGGGCGTAGGTGGATCTACTTTAGTATGTAGATTATATGTAGGATGAGCGGGTTCGAGTTCATAGGTTCATCAGGGGCTTGAACTTGGACTTGGGTGGTTCAGTGTGTATTCACTGTCCACAGACACTTTCAGAGGTGTGGAGAAGGCCTATATTGCAGAAGAAACTAGGGGAAGACGCAACAGGCACATGACAGAGTGAGGAGTCGCATACGGTAGCTACTGAATGTAATGATTGAGAGGATCAACTTCTCCTCCTCGTGTTGGACACACATTAGTGCACTCTTCCTTCTAGCCTCCTCCACTATAGTACCCACGTCCCTTCGACACCTATTACTGTTGATTTTGATACTATTGACTCTACTTATGGACATTTTTATTATTCTGACTTAGCATGATGTAGATGTTAGAGGTAATGAGACTATTGTTAGTTTTTGATTCTTAGTATGATGTATGTGGACTTCTAGAGACATTTTGATATTCATGATGATATCTTTATTGACATGGTTATATATATTTCTTACATGTGGTATTTTCATCACATTAAGTAGGCCTTGATAATTGAACTAATGTTGTGATCATTTTGACATGGATGAAATGTAAAATAGAGATGTAGTTAGAAATTGTAAATGAAATTGTAATTGCCTAGATGATTGTTTATTTCATATGTGGATGACTGTGGATTTAAATTTTCATATTTCATCTTGGATGTTTTGATGCGGCCATGAGGCTGAAGGAGGTATTATGTGTTTTACAGGTAAATATATTCACAACAAACAATAGGGGGATGAAACCAACTGCATTAGAATACTAGGTGAATTCAATAGGGGTCACCATGGTAACATGTATTTTACGTATGTGTGTTTAAATTGTTGTTAGGGGGTTCCTTTAGGGGGATCACCTTGATTGTGACCATGTGGTTATGTGTTTTCTTTTATTTATCTTCCTTTATCTAATGTTAGTGTGGGATTTTTAGTGATGTAATTTCCTTGTATTAATTATTTTGAATTTGGGTAATTTTTCCCTTTATCATTAATGGGTTTCAATGTTTCTTCTATGTAATTAATCTTTTTCTAAACTAATCATATATGGGACAAAAATTTCATTTATTAGACTAGATGACTCTTGGGTTTTGTGTTGTAAGTTGTGGGTTTTATGAAAATTCGAATTTGGCCTTAAGGTCTAATTTTGAAGGCTTGTGGGACAAGTTAAACTTGTCCCACACCTCTTAAATTGCTATGCCAACCCTACCTATGGATTGGGGGGTCAAAAATAGACCCCATTAATTGTTTTGTAAGTCAAAAGTTACATTTATTGCACTTTTCTTACATGGGTTTTAAAGTTTGTCATTATGGGGTGTGGGCTTAGATTGTGTGTGTACGTAATTTTGTCATTTCACTCACCCATCAATTTATTGTGCATTGGGGTTAAGGTTTGACTTGTGCGGTGGAGTTGAGGATGAGTGATGTGGCATCCTACATGGATCCACCTCATCCTCCTCTCTCCCTTTTCTATTTATTGAAGTTATTTTGCTTATTTGGGGATTACTTCATTCTTTTGTGCTCTTGCATCTTGGGAGTTACAGGATTTTTGAGTGCTTGTGAACTTTGTGGGAGCTTGTTGGTGATTTCTTGGGTTGGAGGAAGCTTGGATATTGACGCGTGGAACAAGCTCTACCATGGAAAGGTAGGAGCTATACTCTTTCTTGATGTTCTTCTTTTATTTTATGTGTATGGGCTTGTTCTGAATGTTTTATTATGTTTGTTGGGTGCTTGGGTAGATTTCCTAAGTGTGGTGTAGGAGGGGACTACGGGGAGAATTCGTATAGGGAGGCATAAGAGTTCATTTCATGTTATGGAGGGAGTTTGGGTTGGGTTCCCCACCTTGGAAAAGGAATGCTTTCATTTCTTACTTGTTTCTTTTATGAGGGAGGTATAAGAGAATGAGGGAGGCATAAGAGTATGTGCGAGGCATAAGAGGCACTTGAGGGAGGCATAAGAGTGTGTAGGGGTTTTGAGATGTGTATTGGAGGTTTTAAGGTGGGCACCCATTTCCCATTGGGAGGCATAAGTGCCCTCCTCACAGGTTCTTGATCCTTTGTCTCTTCATTTAAAAGCCTTGTATTTTTGTCATTTTTCCTTCTTATGTTTGTAGTTTGAGTTGGTTGTGTTTTGGAATGGTTGTGAAATACTTAGTTTTGTGTTGTGGAATCTTGTTTTTTGCCATGTGTTGGATCCACCTTTCATTGTAATGTGGTTGGGGCTCGGGGCCAATGAGGAGGATGGCTTCTCCTCCTCATTGAATATTTTGGTTAGGTGGAGAGTGTTGCCTCTCCCCATTTTTATTGTGGATAAATAAAATCATGAAGGAGATCTCTTGTTGGTGATGTGAAGCTTGGATATTTTGTTAGAGTCCTTAAGAAATACCTTCTTGTGAGAAGACTTATTGTTGTTCCCACTTAGGGTGGAGGAAATTGTAATATTGTATTTCTCTTTTAGCTTACATTCTTGTATTATTTCCCACTTTAAGTGGAAGACATTGTAATAATCTTGTGAAGAAAATTTGCATTCAATTATTGGATATGAATGTTGTATTATATATTGAAAAAGGGAAAGAAAGATTTGTGTTGTAAAACTAGTCTTGTGAAATAGAAAATAAAGTTATTATCTTATTTGAACTTTTAGTTTGTATTGTGTGAAAAGAAATTCTTTGTTTTAAAATAAATGAGCTATGCTCAATGGGAAAATAAAGTTTACTTTCATTGTGAAATTGTATTATTATAAATGAGAAAGAAGAAATATAGAAGTTGTAATATGTTAAAAATGTATGCATAGTAAACTTGTATGTAGAACCAAGTTGTTAGTAGTTGTTTGAACTAATAAGTTGTAGTGGAAATGGAAATAAGCCACAAATTTGAAGTATATAGTTGTGATAAATGTTAAGTAGATTATTTTGTTAAAATGATTCATTGTTGTTGTTATTATTGAAACAAGAAATGCTTTAAAATGAGTAATTTTAACTATGAAATGAATAAATGGAATTAAATCCTACAACTGGAAACTCTAGGCATATAAAATCAAGTTCAGAATGTATTTTTAAACATTTTAGAAACTTTTATTTTGGAAAAATTTTAGTTTTGAAGGTTTTTTTCCTAAGGAACAGGACCACCGCCCTACACAAAGCAGCAGTCTCGTAACCGCCGCTCAAGCAAGATGGCAGTCTCAGAAGCTGTCGGTCCGTAAGGTGGTGGTTTATGGTTTGTCACCTAGGAATGACAACATTCCTAGGACCTCCGACCTGCTCTAGCTGGTGATTCTATCAGCGACGATAGAAATTCTCATACCCGCACCTTTGTAAATTTTAACTTGCTGAAAAATGAAATTTTAAGCTCATAAATTCACTAAGGACACCTCCAACAAACAAATAATGGCTAAAACCTATTATTTAAAGCAGAATAATCTCTAAACATTAAATTAAAAGAACTCTTTCTCATTTATATTAATGGGGGTAGGGGTTTCCCCAAATAGAGAGCCCCAAATACAAATAGTTTTGAAATAAAACCAGATTGGTAAAGGAATTCCCTTGAATCCTTCCATGGGAGAAATTGCAAAAATAAAACTACAATCTAAACTAATCTAAGCTTGATCTCCTTGTAGAGTCCTCCATAATTATTCCTCTCTTGCTCCCATGGCACCCTTCTCTCTAACTTGCAATTTTAACAAAGGAAAAGTGACCAAATGGGGAGACTTAGGTAAAGAAGAGATTAAATAAAAATTCATAAGGATATTTAGGGTTAGTTTGGAACCCTAGGATCTAGTGGACACAATTTAATTGATCTAAGGGTGGAGGATCAACCCTAATTTTTTGGTAGGAATATATTTATAATGTTTTAAATAATTGTTAAGGGTATGTGTAGAAGGGTGAATGGGGAAATTAGTTTACTTTGGTGTGCATAGTCTTTAATCTAGTTCCTGGCATGTTTTAGAGAAATAATGAAATGGACCCTTAAGTTGTTAAGTAATGGAATTATAGTAACTAATTTTTACACATTTCAGGCACTCAAAATTTTATGGGTATTGCTTCATCGAAAGTATTTTTCTTCCCCTTTCCATAAAGGTAAAGAAGTCCTCCTAACACTTTGTATTTATTGAGTTATGGCTCAGAGGAGTTTGGAGGGGAAATTTTCGCTAGGTGGGTGAGCGGAGCTTGGGAGAGTTTTGTGCCAGGAAGGCTCGGGCCGGAAAAGTGGAGTTGGAAAATTTGCCAAGGAAATTTTCGGGTCGTAAAGCGGCAGGAGAATAAATTTTGCACTTAGCCCTTTTGGGGTTAAAAGGAACAAAGACAAATTTTGGCCCACAGGCCCCAGAAGGAAGGAACGAAATGACTCGCGGGGCCAGGGAGAAAATTTTGACACTTAGCCTTTTTGGCTAGAAACTCAAAAGTCAAAATCTGGCCCGCAAGCCCGTAAAGGAGAATGAAGAAAAAATTGGTTAAGGCCCACAACCAATAGGAGAGTGCCACGTGTCATCGGAGTGGTGGACCGACGGAGGATTTTGAGAAAATTTTCCAATTTTACAAAAGGGGGCAAAATGTTGTTTTGAATTTGCGAGATCAACCAAAAGGTGACGTTTCATTGGAGCGGTGGGGTGTAGAGTTTTTGGGAAATTTTCCCAATTTGAAAAAAGAGGAAAATTTTGAAATTTTGTCCCACGAACCCAAATTTTTTTTTCCCTAAATCTTCAAGAGGCCATATCTTTTGATCTAGAGCTCATATTTTCATGTTTTTGGTATCAATGGAGATCAGGTGAAATTCTCCATACGATGGAAACTTAAATTTTAAATTTTGATGGAGTTTTGTTGGAGAAAATTGAGAAAAAATCTCTGGCATAAAAAAATGCATAAAATTTTCCCCGACTTCACTCCAATGTTCTCCTGCCATGTGGATGGCTCAAAGTGAAAAGCAGAAGGTGATCTAATGGTCCATATTCAAACTGGAAATGTTTGTAATGGTTTCTGGTTTTTCCCCACCATGGTCATTTTTCTACAAAAGAGGAATCGAAATGGTGTGAAATGATTGGATTTCGATTGTAACTACTTCTTGGCCATTTGGGGAAGTTGTAACCACCCCTTGCATGCTATTTCTTGTCCTCTGAGAGTGATTGTAGGGGTTGGCAATAAAATTTGGAAACTGGAAGCACGTTTTTGTGAACAGAGGACAAAAACAATTGTTAGTCTTCTTTTATTCTCCTCTCTACATTTTTTCAAGTCTATTCCCACTAGGTGTACGAGTTTCAACTATGAGATCAATAAAAAAGGAAGGAATTTTATGTCCCCTCGATGGAAAAATCGATTGGTGCTTTGTGACCAGCGTGTTTTATTATGTCTTGTGCTCAGAAATTGTAAATTTTTCTTTATTCTATTAATTAATGCATGTAATGAAACTTCTAGTTGATGTGCATGGGCATCTGACACTCTACCAACAACATTGATTTCCTGCTCCTTCATTCTCACTCCCTCCCCTTTCTCAAATTGATTTCTGCTATAACAAGGAGTTGTTATTATTTCCATAGGGATAGTGGAGTGTTCTTATGGATCTCTGGTTGAAAAACCACCATAAATACACTTTGGTTTTACGTGCTAAACAATGGTAGTTGCACCATTCAAATGTTGAGGGACTTAGATTCCCATAGCGTTGGCTTAAAATCCACAAATTTGTCCACAAGACAAATTTTCTTACCAATGTTTTTGGCACCCACCATGGGGTATAGTTGTAGCATCTGCACCCAAAAATGACCACAAGGTTTTTAAAATATCATTAAGTTTTCCTTTGAAGTATGAAATTCCTTGTGATCCAAAAATAAAAAAATATTAAAATAGAAGAGTTTCCTAGATTGAGAAACCTTATGAACTGCATGGATGTAACTCAAAATTCTTGTAAATCCTTCGGAAAACCTTCTTTTCTCTGTCATATCTAAAGGAAATCATTTTAGACGTTAAAGTGATTACTTGGAATATTTGGTAGAGTGTAAATCACCTCACCATTGCTACAAAATTTCTGGGCTGTGAAAGAGAAGACAATAAAATTTCAAGCTAGCTAATAGAAGGTATACTCATGGCCAGTTGAGGTAAGGAGGAGTGATTGACCCTACTTTTGAGGAGTTGGAGAGAGAATAAGCAGAGGTTATAGCTTGGTTTGACAGAGAGGAAGAGATTAGAGATCAACTTGAAGAAATTACAAGACTCCAAGCTGTAGTAGAGGAAAGAGAAGCAGAACTAGATGTTGAAGAAGCCAGAAACAAGAACATAATGCCTGATAATAAACGTGAAGCACATAGACCCAATTTACCATGGGGAAGAAATAATGGTCTACTTTCTCTCCCACAAATACTCCATGATATCCCAAGAGGTTTGAGAAATAATTTTCCCAATTTCAAAGGAGATGGCTCCAACCTCCCGAAGAACATGTAGTAGCCTTCATCATTTCTTGTGGTGTGTCGGGTAGGTGAATATGAAGAATTGAATATGAAGATGTGTCGGTTAGAATTTTTGTGGAGTCACTCCAAGAGAAATCTAATGAATGGTTTTACATGCTTCCTCCAAGATCTATCATGGGTTGGGATGACATAAGAAGTGCATTTGAACATAGGTTCAAGAGCACTAAAGATTGCCAAGATCTGTTGGTTCAACTCATTCAGATGAAGAAAGAAGTCTCTGAGTCCATGAGAGATTTTGTTGCAAGGTTCGATAGATTGACAAGAAGAATCCTAGAAGATGTAGTTCCCCCTGAAAATAACTTGAAGAGGTTCTTCATCAGTGCCTTGCCATCGGAAGTTGGTTTCTTCCTCAGAAGAGCCCAACCAAACACACTGAGGGAAGCTCAAGAATTTTCCATTGAAATTGATGATGACTTAATCCTCTCTGGAAAGGTGAAAGGCCCAAATGGGAAGCAAAAGGGTTAGAGTTCCAATTCAGTCACAACCGACCCTATGTTCCAGAAAATGGCAAATGATCTAGTTTCCTTGAAGAAACAACTGTCCCAAATGACAACGAGAAATGCTCCAAAGAGGCCAAATTTCCTTAATAGACAAAGAATTTCGCCACCTCCTCAGAGTTTACTTGAATTACCTCTGTAAATGCTATTTGTGACACTAGAGAATCAAGAGAGATTTCTAAAATTGATGAACTTGAAGGAGAGAAAGTAGAGGATTACGAAGGCTACCTCGAAATTGAAGAAGTTGATATGCACAATGTTTGAGGGATGAAGAAGAAGAGGAAGCTGCAAGATTCTCATGTGTTGTCTTCACTCGAGCTTAATCCAAGAAAGATGCTCTACCCTTTGTGGCTCAAAAGGAAAAGAAAACTAAAGAAGATCCCACTCAAAGACCACACAAAAGAAGATCATCAGCAGAGGCTCACCATTACCACCCTTAATGGATTCACCAAAATGAAACCAGGCCAAATGGTTGCTAGAGATCAGGCTATTATATCTAGTAAGTCACCTTTTCCTTCTTCTAGCTCACAAGTTATTAAAAACACTCCTCCCTCCAATGAAGTCTATTCTAAGTCAGCTAAAATTCAAACCATAGCTTCACCTTCACCTCCTTCTAAGCTGATGGCCTCACCCTTAGAAGACAATCCAATTTCCAAGTCAGCCAAAGTTCCTCAAATACCCTTACCATGTAAACCTTCCCTCACTCCAGGAACTTCCCCCTCATCCAACATTGTCCCATTTGATTTTGTGGAACATGCAAGTAAAACCAAAGTCCAACTCTCAGAGTTAGAGTACTTGCAAACACACCCACCCAATTTGATGATTTATTAATGCAGTCGAGGTAGTAGATCTATATCTTCAAGTTCCAATTCTAAAGGAATCCTTCCAATGCCATCCACACCTCCATCTCAAAACATGTTAGCTCTCAATGCTTCCAAAACATCTAGAGTTGAGCCTTTTTATTTGTCTCTCCTCATAAATGGTTTTGAGTTGAACAATTGTATTATTGATTAGGAGCTTCTGATAATGTAATGCCACTCAAAGTTACAAATTCCCTTGGCCTAACTTTGAATAGAGTAAATGGAGCTTGTTATTCCATGGAATCTAAACAAGTGCTGCTGATTGGAAGAATAAAGGATGCACAAGTAGCTCTGGCTGACTTCCCTGATAAGAAAGTGCTTCTAACTATTTTAGTGGCAGACATCCCAACATCTTTTGGCATGCTTTTGAGTAGAAGTTTTTGTAGAGACCTAGGTGGAGAAATTAAAATGGATTGGTCATCTGCTACTATCCCTGTAAAAGGTGAAATGAAGAGGTTGCTGCCAGTTAGGAAAATGAAATATACTGTGCAAAAATCCAAAAGCCTAGGAGCTAACATTTTGTACCAAAATACCAGGAAGATGAATCACTGGGTGACAACCGAGGAGGAAGAAGATATTCTGATCTTGATAGGGCCAGACATGCCTTCCCAGAGGGATTTGAATTTTGAAGAAGCACTGAGGAGATTTGAGTTATAGGAAGGCAGCCCCGAATCACCAGATGATGCAGACCAAAAAGAAGAGGAGATGGTTCTCAATAAATTTCAAGAAGATAAATCATCTTGCATGCTTTTATAGGATGAGGAGTTATTCCCATTTCCATTTGGGGATGAAGATGATCCCAGTCAGGCCATCTATGGAGATACAAAATCAGCTTGTGATGAGCTGTGAAAGGACTGAAAGAAATATCTGTACAAGAAATGCTTGAAGCTATAGAAGAAACTGAAGATCCCGAGCTCAGTCTCGAGCTCCTGATACAAGCCAAAAATATTTCAGGACAAGCATGAAGCTGATTTGGAAGCCTTAACCAATGTGAAGGTTGGCCACATTGAGATAAATCCATATGAAAAATATGATGCCATTCTAGAACTGATGGTTGATGGATGCAATAATGAAATGGATATATTTTCTTTCCCATTTGCGGATGAAGACTCTGTCCATGATGAAGAAATTGAAGCAAGGATTTTGAGGCCTCTGAAGATGAATCTCTTTTTGATGAAGGATTGTTGGAGTGCATTGATTCCCTAGATGATGAGGTAATCCCTCTAGATAGTTTCCTTGAGCTGCATCCTTCAAAGGGATACAAAGATGAGCTACAGGAAATGATGAATCATAACTCTGTGCAAGAAATATTGGAAGCAGTACAAGTTGAGGAAGACCCCAAACTGATTCTTGATCTCTTCACTCATGCCATGGACATACAAGACAAGAATGAGTTTTCCTCCAATCCACCCATCAATACTCAAATGCCCCACAAAGTGGAGTAGAGATAAAGGATGAATCAAATGTTTTTCATGGAGAAGATTCCAATGAGCATAGACCTAGAAAAGAAAGTAACTCAGAATATCCAATAAATTGGAACCAAAATCAGCTTTGGGGCAGCAATGAGATGCTTGATGGAGAATCAACTATATGGATAAACATGGAAGGAAACTGGCACTATCAAACTGATTTCAAAGAACATGAAAGCAATGGAATTTCCAAGCAAGGACCTGAGCATCATGAAGTTCCCATGGATTCACTCCTACCAAGTACACAGGTAAATGTGGAAGCACCTGGCTTTCATAAGCCACTGAGGAGGGGAGGCTACTTTCTGGAACTTGTCAATGGCTTCATAGAACATAATCCTTTAGTGTTGCCTCTTCAGGGGTAACTTTTGAGAAATGAAAAGTGCATCAGTGAAAGTGAAGTTGTCCCTCACCTTGTAACATAGTTTTTCTTTTTCCCCTTTTCTGTTGTGTGTGTTTTTGTTTCCCCTTTCTATTTTGGTTTTTTTTTTTGTGTCCTCTTCTTCCTTCTCTCTTTCCTCAGAATTTGTACATGACTCTACAAGGCCCAATGGATAAGGCATTGGTCAACGTTATATGTTTTGAAACCTGTGATTTTGGATCCTCATGTCATGTCTTCACCTTGCTCAATCCATGCCATGTCCCCAAGCTAGAGCCAATTGTTGTCTTGCAAATGTGTAAAGGGGAAAATTGCAATTTTTCAAGCAAGACAACTTTCTCCTATCTCAAAGTTTCCATGTTTTGATCATACTTGTTAACCAAAATAAGCTCCCTCTTATTTTGGGTTAACTAGCTTCCTTTTGTGCCTCAATCAATTTTTACACATTTTAGGCACTCAAAATTTTCTAGGTATTGCTTCATCAGATAGGATTTTTCTTCCCCTTTCCAAAAAGGTAAAGAAGTCCTCCTAACTCGTATTTTTTGAGTTATGGCTTGGTGGAGTTTGGAGGGGAAATTTTCCCTAGGCGGGCCCACAGAGCTTGGGAGAGTTTTGTGCCAGGAAGGCTTGGGCCAGCGGAGTGGAGTTGGAAAATTTTCCAAGGAAATTGGTGGGTTGGTGGAGATAGGGAGATAAATTTTTCACTTAGCCCTTTTGGGGTTAAAAGGCACAAAGACAAATTTTGGCCCGTAGGCCTACCGAAGGAAGGAAACAGACTTGCGGGGCTAAGGAGAAAATTTTGACACTTAGCCTTTTTGGCTAGAAACTCAAAAGTCAAAATATGGCCTACAAGCCCACAAAGGAGAATGATGAAAAAAAATTGGTTAAGGCCCGCAACCAATAGGAGAGCACCACGTGTCATCTAAGTGGCGAAGCGGCGGAGGATATTGAAATTTTTTTCCAATTTTGCAAAAAGGGGAAAAATGTTGTTTTGAAGCTGTGGATCAACCAAAAGGTGCCACGTGTCCTTGGAGTGGTGGGGCGCAGAGAGTTTTTTGGGAAAATTTCACAATTTGAAAAAAGAGGGAAAAAGTTCAAATTTCGACATGCGAACCCGAATTTTTGCCCTAAATCTTCAAGAGGCTATATCTTTCGATCTAGAGCTCAAATTTTCACGTTTTTGGTATCAATGGAAAGATGGTGAAATTATCCACATGATGAAAACTTCAATTTTAAATTTTGATGGAGTTTTATGGGATAAAATCGAGAAAACGTCTTTGGCATGCAAAAAAATGAAAAAACGTTTCCCCCAACTCCTCTCTAATTTTCTCTTGTGACGTGGATGGCTCAAATTGAAAAGCACATAAGGTGATGTAATGGTCCATATTCAACTAGCAACATTTGTAGTATTTACTAGTTTTTCCCCACCATGGTTGTTTTTCTGCAAAAGTGGAATTCAAAACGGTGCGAAATGATTGGATTTTGATTGTAACTACTTCTTGGCCATTTGGGGAAGTTGTAACCACCCCTTGCATGCTATTTCTTATCCTTTGGGAGTGATTATAGGGGTTGGAAATTGAATTTGGAAACTAGAAGCATGTTTTTGTGAATAGAGGAAAAAAATGATTGTTAGTCTTCTTCTATTCTCCTCCTCTACATTTTTTCTTCTATTCCCACTCATTGTAGAAGTTTCAACTCTGAGATCAATAAAAAAGAAAAGAATTTTATGTCCCCTTAATGGAAAAATCGATTGGTACTTTTTGACCAATGTGTTTTATTCTATCTTGTTCTCAAACATTGTAAATTTTTCTTTCTTCTATTAATTAATGCATGTAATGAAACTTCCAGTTGATGTGCGTGGCATCATCGACACTCTACCCACAACATTGATTTCGCCTCCTTCATTCTCACTCCCTCCCCTTTCTCAGGTCGATTTCTACTATAACAAGGAGTTGTTATTATTTCCATAGGGATAGTGGAGTGTTCCTATGGATCTCTGGTTGAAAAACCACCATAAATCCACTTTGGTTTTACATGCTAAACAATGGGAGCTGCACCATTCAAATGTAGAGGGACTTAGATTCCCATAGCATTGTCTTGAAATCCACAAGAAAAATTTTCTCGCCAACAAGACTTAAAACAATGAACTAACTCTCACCTTGGTCTTTGCAGAGGTGCAGACTAGATGAGAGGTTCTTTCACATAGACCTAGATATACCACCTCCATAGTAGGCGGTATGACCATTCTACCTAGTATTTTATAGATGTTTGTAAGCGTCAATCCCGATATATGCAGAGGGTCCTTAGGAGTGTGAATTTCTAGACATGATGTGGAGCCATCAGTGGAGGCTCATGCATCTCCTTAACACAGCGAGGAGTATATGTTAGAGAACTTCTGCATGGAGTTAGCTAGGGAAGAGTCATCACAGAGAGTACATGGAGACAAGATTTAAGGATATAGGGATAGATTGTAGAGCCCTGCAGATAGGGGAGAATGTAGAGAGACCTAGGGTTTGTTAGATGTCAGCCATGAGACCATATTAGGGAGATCCTTAACCTACTTCCATCTCACTATTCCTACGGAGATACAAGTGGGTTTCGAGGGTAGAGGCCTAGTTGTTGAGCTTGAGTAGATGCTTCAAGCTCTACCCTTGTACTAGCAACATGAAAGCTCATGTTACAATTCATCTTCTCGAGGGATGGAGCAGGAGTTTGGTGGAGGACTGAGGAGCAGAAACTCCATGTTGATGTTATCTCTCGAAAGTGCACCCTGTAGAGAGATGGCAGTAGATTTTCCAAGCCTACAAAATCTCTCTCTCTCTCTCTCTCTCTCTCTCTCGTAGATACAATGGAGACACCTCAGGTCTGTGGGTATACCTATTGTGAGGTGAATCTCTATGATTAAAATTCCGGTTCCTTATTGGTGTACACTAAACTATTATCTTGGGAGTTCAAGAGGCAAAAGATGACTAAAAATTAACAAAGACTAAGATGATACACCAAATTTGTTTGAGAACTTTGACTGAGTAAAATACACAATTGATTTGTGAAGAATTTTTTAATGTGTGAACCAATTAATACCTTTTTTTGTAGAAATCTAAGGGCAAAACACTTGATTTTACTAAGGGAGATTCACAATAGTACTAATAAGTTAACATGCACATTAAAATTTAGCAGAAAAGGGTGAATTTGCAGTAGGGTAAAGTGGTTAATCAGGGAATTTTCATTCACAAAATTAATATTGACATACACAAGACTGCAAAATAACTTGGAAAGGCATGAAATAATTCACACTCAAAGGGAAAAACTAGTAGAAATTGCTTCAGTACTCCTATATCCAAAAGTCCTCTGGGAATATCCTCCTTGTGCTTTGCAAAGGCACACAATATTTAGCAAGAAAAGTTCACCTCCTTCCTAAAAATAGCCTAAAGGTTGTACTCGCCCATGCATCCTAATTTTATCCTTTATTTAATAATAAATAAAGGAATAAAATAATACAAACTAGAGCATGCAGTAAAAAATAGGCATTAATAGCCTTAAATACAATACAGTCAAACTAAAGTTGACTATTCTATTTTAAAGAAAGAATGGGTGAATAATTTGCTAAAATACAATTTGCTTGCTAGGCAAGTCTTCCTCCTTTGAGCATGCAAATTCGTCATCTTCTCTATTTTGTCTTGTTGTGAAGGCATGCAAAAGTATAATTCCTTGTATGTGAGTAAAATACTGCAACCCTTAGTAATATTTGTAAAATAATTATGTATGGGGTCCACCCCCTTATGTTCACATGTTCTGATATTTGTTTCTTTTCTTGAGTGGTCACATGAGTGATATTTTACAATTCCACTTCAACCTCTTTGTGGGGACCACCTTTGATTCATTTGGTTTGGGCATTGTCCACCTTGTGGACTTAGGCAAATTATAATTTTCACCTTTTCGGTGATCATGGTATATAATTTGGTCACCCTTTTGCATTATTTGGCTTGGACTATAGTTTAGAATTTTTGAAAATTCATTTGCAATGATTTAATCTATGGACATGTGGGCTGGCCCCTTCCCATGGTGACTCAACCCTTAGTGGACTTGGTTGGTGGTAACCTAACTGCGTTGGGTTTGCTTGGATATTTGGGAAATATTCGGGGCCCTTGATCTATATCCTTTCATCCACGATGTCGTTGATATTGACTTGTGGTTAGGGTTTTGGACCCAAGCATTAAATGTGGTTGGTGGTGGCTAACTCATGGTTGTCATTTTGGCTTCGAGCATGAAGATCTGACCTTTGATTTGGTCCTTGATAAAGTTGAGTCGTTGATCTTAACTCACGGTTAAGTTGAAACGACCCTTGTTAAGTGAGGAGTTAAAACTTCAAGCTCCTTCCATTTTGGTAATTCGTTTTTCTTGTGGAGGGTGGCGAAGCCCTAGCAAAAATTTTTTGGCCACCATTGTTTGAAGTTTTGGAGCTCGGTTTTCAAGTTGTATTTTTTCGAGTTCTTTTCTATATCTCTAATTTAATTCGCCATGTCCATTCTTTGTGAATCTCGATCTGTATTGTTTGTTTTTTGCTCCTCGTATTGGCATCCATTGGTGAGATCTACAAACCCGGTCTGTATTGTTTGATTCAAGAATTTCTATGCTCGAGTTTATCAATATTGATATCTCTTTGTGATTTCATTTTTTGGGTTTGAAATTCTTTATGAGCTTTCTTCTCTTCTCTATTTAAGGGCGTTGTCTTAGATTGAGATCTCTGTCCATCCCTTGGCTGCCATTTTTGTTCTTGAAGCTCGGCCTCAAGAAAATTCTATGAGGATTCAACCTTTTCCTGTAAGTGACATTTTAGAGTTCAAATACCCACTCTCTTTTGAATATTTCTCTTCTTGAGCTATCTCTTTCATATTTTCTTTTGTAGTGAGCTTGTTGAGCTTGATTTTCACTGAAAACTTCATCAATATCCCTTTATGTGCATGGATTTTGACTTTCTACTTAGAATGATGATTGCCATTGTTAAATTTGTAGATCTATATATTCTAAGAAATGGGTATTTTGAAATGGAACCTGAATAAATCAAACACATTTTTTGGAATTTTTGTATTCAATTTTCTGAGATCTTGAATCTGTAGTAACTTTGAAAAATTCTTGAACCATCTGGTTTTCAATACGTTGACTGTTATCTGAGAGAAGTTATGTTTTGGCCTTGTTTAACATGACTTGTATCTTTAGCTTGGAATTCAGTTTTCAGATTCTCTGCCATTCTTTTATCCTTGACTTGATGAAGCTTTAACATGGTTGGTAATCAGTAACTGTTATGAACATGGGTACCTCAAGTTTGATAGATCTTTTTGGAAGCCATTTGACTAATCTTGTGTATTATAAGCATGAATGCAGCATGTTTCTTTTTCTGGAACTCAAAGAAAATTATTAAGTTTCCTCTCTGTAATGACCTTTCTTTTTCAAGAAGTAATAATATAGTCACTGTATTTCAATTTTAGTATTAATTTTTTTAATTCTATTTTACTTGAAAATGCCATTTTGCAAGGGGAAACTCTAGCAAAAATTTTCAAAATCTTTCTTTCTCCAGATTTCTACAACTTTTCCATTTTGAAAAGATATGAAATACTTCTCTGCTACCTTTTACTTGACTGAACTCTGTTCATGCTTTCTTTGCTTGATCTATTGCAACTTTGGAAAATTGTGAAGTAGTTGGTTTTTGATTCACATTTGAATTTGGAAATAAAATGAACTTTGAATAGCTGCAACTTGATGAACTTAGGAATACCTGTATGTTTCATTTGATCATAATATCAACTTTATAATGATGAAACATGTACTTTTGTTGACTGTTATCATTCCTTTTAAGTTCGAGATAGCTTATAAAGCATGTAGTAGCCTATAAAGCATGTGTTTCAATTCTGTTTTAAATCAAAATTTAATTTTACAAGGAGAGACTCGGTAAAAAAAAATTAAAATCTTTCTTTTTCTCTCTCCTTTTCCAGATTTCAACTTTGATTTGTAAAAGTATTCCTTTCTTGACTTATTCTGATACTTCTTTCTTCCTATAAACCATCTATAAATGATGTTTGTTTTCCATTCTCTTGAAAGTAAACAGTAGTTGTTTCTTTATTAACCAGTTAAACTGATCTTTTCATTCCATATTGCAACCTGTTCCTGCAAAACTCATAAATAAGTTAGAAATATATAGGCTTTTGGCCTCTCTTATATCCATGTGATCTTATTTTCTTCTTCATTCTTCATTTTGTGAATTGTTTTCAACTTATTTTTTTATGTCATCTCCACATATTTTTCTGATTGTAATCTATTTTAGATTCTTCTTTTCTATTTCAATCCTTTGCCCTTTTATTTCTTTCTACTACTAATTTCTCTTTATGCACTATGCTCTCTTTGCTACCATGTCTATATGTATCCCCTGATCTATCCCGTGTCATGTGCTGTATTTCTTTCTTTCAAGTACCATTAGATACATTGAACTTAGAATATGTATTTTCTTTAGAACAAGTGTATAGGAATAAAAATGTACTTGGAGCTCAAAATTGACAGGTACTGCTCTTTATCTTGTAGGTGACAAGAAAAGAAGATGGAGATGGAAGCAGAAGATGAAACGAGATGAAGATGGAGATGTAGATGATGCGGAGTGGGAAAGAAGATAGAAAAGGCAATGATGGGTTCACTTTTACTCCTCTACTCTTATTCTTTAGCACATGCAATATTCTCTTTTCCATGTATATGATGTTGTTACTTAGTCACATCCCACGACTTGTGTGGGAAAACTTGTAATCTCTTATAAATAAAGCATTAAATTGAAATAATGAGTTGATTATCTCTTTTTGCATTCATCTTTTCTTTGATTGTGTAATGATGTAAGCAACTCAATATCTCAATAAAATGAATTAATATAAGAGAAAATTAAAAGAAATACCTGTAACTAGTAAGCAACCATTGAATGAGATGTGCCTCCTTGTATGTTGTTTACTGCATTAAGCATATGCTCTTCACTTTGACTCCTTCCTACTATTTCCATTTAGACATTATTGTCATTGTTTGTTTGGCAATATTTTCTTGATGGAAGTAGCAGGAAAGGAGTCACTTGTAACATTTTATGATAGCATAGATGGATGCAATTTCATTAATCACAAATAACTTTAATGAATACAGAGCAATAAATCTGATGAGCACAATCATAATAATAGTGAAGTTGATTATTTGAAAACTGCAAATATGTTTGCTGTCCCAAAACCAAACACTTCACTTATTCTACAATTTGGTGTCTTCATCAAGACAACGCAGTTGTCCTTTGGGGCCTGTGTTCTTTTACTGAGGACATTCCTAAAATTACAAACTATGTGATCTATTATGTTATGTAACATGACACATAACTGCATATTTCATGTAATATTTTAAATAAATCAGCAGTAATGATATAATTTGATATAAATTCCCTAGATTAGGTATACTTCACCAATGCTATCCATCATAACAAAGTTTTGAGTTGCCCATTTCTGCACAAGTGCAGAAATTGTCAACATTTCTAGCGATCCTACTGTGGGAAAGTTGCCTACTAGCTTGTAGACTAGTGCCTTACTCTTGTCCATTGGGTATGGAGTCCAAATATGTAACCAAAATATGTCCTTTTCCAAAAGGTCCAACCCTTCCAAAATAAACTAAAGCTGGGAAAAGATCTGGAAAACTAGATCATGTGCATGAATGCACTTATTGAAGATAAAGAATGATGCAATGTGCAGAAACTGCACTTATTTGAACAGAAATCCTACTCTAACAATCACTGTAGGATTTTCAATAATAGTGTTTGAGGAACATACCATTCATAGGAATGGGAGTTCCTCTCCACTCAGCTTCGGAAGCTGAAAAGCATTGTGTTCCTTGTAAGCTGAAATCATGAAACGACCACTCCAGAGTGTATCAAACTTTGAGTGTCTTCCTGGCTTTACACGATTAGCATCCCATTTCAACACAATATCTCCTTCATTGAAGATTCTGAATTTAGCTTTCTTGTCAAAAGTCTTCTTCATCTGTTTTTGATTCTTCTCCATATTTAAATGAGCTTGATCTCTTAGCTCTTGTAATTCCATCAATTCTACATAATGAATCTACAATGGTTCATTTTCAAGTAGTTTCATTTGATGCAACAAATCTAATGCAGGTAATTCAACTAAAATTGGCATTCTCGCTTCTTTTCCATACACATGTTTTTATGGTGAGTTACCAACCGATCTCTTAGGGGTCACCTTGTCAGCCCAAAGTGCTGAATTCAACATTAGATGCCAAGCTCTTTGATTATCCTTGAGTGTTCTTTTGATGATCCTTAACAGATTTTTGTTGGTACTCTCGGCTAAGCCATTACCTTGTGGGTAATAATTAGATGAAGAGCTTAAATAGATTCCATGGTTGACAACCCAATCTGTTACTTTAGCACCGAGAAATGCTAGAGCATTATCTGATATGATAGTTGCTTTGGAACACCAAATCTGCAGACTATACCTTCATAAAAGGATAGTATTGAAGCTTCATTAGCATCTTTCAAGGCTATTGCTTCAGTCCATTGTGTAAAATAATCTGTAGCAGTTAAGATCCACTTATGTCCTTGTGAAGAAGGTAGGTTTATCATTCCAATAAAGTCAAGACCCCACTGCATAAATGTTGATAATTAGCTAAAATAGGCTGCAAAGGCAATGAAGCTAAACATTCTTTTCCAACAAAGAAAACACATTTTTTGCACTTTCGATCCATTCAAAATAGTCCTTAAATATGCTAGGCCAATAGTAACCCACTTTCATGATCTTTAAAGTAGTAGTACATGTTGAGAAGTGACCTCCTGCAGGTCCTTCATGGAATTCTGATAATATTTTCTGAATTTTATCGTAATCGACACATCGCAACAAGATTCCATTTATATCTCTTTTGAACAATACACCATCAATGAAAAGATAAGGAATAGCTTGTAACCTAAAATACCTTCATTTATTCTTATCCATACCTTCCGGATAGGTGCCATGTTGTAAATAGTTAACCAAATCAGTCATCCACCTTGATTCTGAATTTCTTGAGAAGGTTCAGGTTGTTGATTCTCTGGTTGCAACATGATATTTGATTGTTGATACATAGTTTCAGCATGTTGTTCTGAATCTTCAGGTTCTACAGCTTGTTGTTTCTCCATATCAGTAATTAGATGCTCACATAAACCTTTACCTCAAACTGTCTTGGCAACTCGGATATCAACATCATATTCCATAACCTTCGTTATCCATCCTACTCTTTTCTCATTCAATTCTTTATTTAGCAAGAAAGCTTTCACACTTGGATGAGAAACAAGAACATGAATTCTATTGTTTGAAAGCATGTACTTAAAATTATTTAGTCCTTTGACTACTGAAAGTACTTGTTTTTCAAGGAATGTGTACCTTGTTTCATAATCATGCAAACTCTATCCAAAGAAAGCAATTGGCTATTCGATATTCTCATCATTGACCTGGGTTAGAATAGCCAAGACTGTTTCAGCTCCTGCAAGTGCATACATTGTAAAATCTTTATCAAAATTTGGATTTGCAAGAGTAGGGGCCTGAGAAATAGCTATTTTGATAGCCTCAAAACCTTCTCTCCCTTCGCTGGTCCAAGAGAACATTTTCTCTTTCTTTAACATAGTTGTTAACGGTTTAACCAATGCTACAAAATCTGGAACAAATCTCCTAACAAAGTTGATTTTTCCCAGAAATCTCTGTAATGCCTTCTTGTGATGAGGCAATGATAAGTTGTGATATTGCTTGATTTGAAAGGATCAATTGCTAAACCTTCCTTAGAAACAATATGGCCAAGTAGTTTGCCTTGATGTACTGAAAAGATAAACTTTTTGGGGTTCAAGGATATTCCAAATTACCTACATAACTGAATTTTTTTTTCTTAAATGCATTATATGTTCTTCGTAATACTTTGAAAATACAGTAACATCATCTAAATAAACAAATATGCATTTATATAATAGATGCAAAAAGCCATGTCCATTCCACGTTGAAACATCATTGCACTTTGGCATTTGAAAGACCAAAAGGCATTATTTTGTAAGCATAAGTACCCCACTTGGTGGTAAAAGCTATTTTATATCTATCCTCTTCTCGGACTAAAATCTGATTGTATCCGCTATAACCATCTAGAAGGGATAATCTATCTGAACCTTGAAAAGCTGTTCTCAAAATCTGATCCATATTTGGTAGTGGATAATGATCTTTTAACGATGCTTTGTTAAGATCTCTGAAATCCACACATAATCTTATTTCTCCATTCTTCTTCCTAACAGGAACAAGATTTTACTACCCAACTTGAATGCTTAACTGGGAAAATAATTCCTAATTCAATCAATTTTGATAACTCTTTCCTCATAAGAGGTTCTATTCTAGGATTTACAGGCCTTTGTTTCTGCCTAACTGGTTTAGAATTTGGTTGTAATTCAATGGTATGTTGTGCTAAACTAGGATCAAAACCTTTCAAGTCTTGGTATCTCCAAGCAAAAAAATCTTTAAATTTTGTGCAAAGATTAATGAAAGACTGTTTTTCGGATAAGGAACATACCTTTCCAAGGAATAAATTCTTTCCTTCATCAACTGAAATCTCTTCGTAATTATCAGCATGAGTTGACATCTTAGTTGTGTCCTTTCTCAACTGGTCATCAGTGCTGAAGATGTCTTCCAATGTGACAAGTCCCCGAGGCAATTTGTTTGTCTTTAGTTGAACAATCTAGTCACCGTATAAATGTTGTAATTTATCCTAATTTACTACAGAAAATTCAGCTTCTTGCTTCTGCAAAACCTGTAGATTTGATCATCATTTTCAAAAACCTGCCAATTTGATTCATTATCAGGTATAGAAGGCCTGATAATTAACTTAATATGAGGCTGAATTTTGCTGTTTTCTATTTGTTCTAGCACTTTGAAACTAGCACTGACTGCTGCAAGTCTGTCAACGTGCTTATTTTTAGTTCTAGGAATAGACTAAATATTAATAGCATCAAAATCTTCCATTAAGTCTAAAACTCTATGTCTATAAGATTTCATTAATAGATTCTTACAAACATTGAAGCTTTTTACTTGATTGATAACCAACTCAGAATCACCAAAGATTTGTAATGTGTTGATCCCTCTTTTTCTAGCCCAAAGTAAGCCATGAATTAATGCTTTGTATTCAGCTACATTACAAGTGCATGAAAATTGGAGACTCAAAGTTGTAAAATACCTCTCATTTGTTGGGGAAGTGAGCATCAAACCTGCTCCCTATCCTTTCTTATTCTTAGCTCCATCGAAATGAAGCTTCCAAATCCCTTCCAGCTGAATTCTCTGTTTTGGACAGCAAGGGAATTGTTGCATTTTCTTCATGCATACAATATACACTAAAAAGATGTTCTTCAACTTCCTTAAAAGGATCATGGGCATGTTCTTCAACTATTTTTTCATCCATAAACATGTTAGAAACACCCTCTAATGCTGAAACTTGAGCTACATCATCGAAATCAGATTGATCTAACGCTGAATAATTTGCCACTGCATTTGGAGAATGAGGCTCAATGTGAAATCTGGCCAATGGTTCTAAATTGATGGTAACCTTAGTGCCATAACATGTGGTGAAAAACAAGAAAGACCAATTTGAAGAGAGATAACCTCCTATTTTTGCTGTAAAGTCTCTAGATAGGCACAAAGCAAAATATGGAGGTAAATCCACAACAGTAACATCTTGCAAAATGGAAACATTTGGGCAAGCGTGTAACGTTACCTCTAAATTTCTGATTATACCAATTGTATTAGTTGTAGTCCCATCAAGCTATAAAACACTCTTTTCTATAGGTTCATACTACAGGCCCAATTTTTCAACAATTGCTTTTGGCATAACTGTGCTACTTGCACCACTATCCACCATGCAGTTATGAACTAGATTTTCTCAATAATCAATGATAGATAAAATGGTGGTGGCTTCTTTATGTCTTGAGTGTTTAAAACTTTTTAACCATCCATCTAACCCCTTTTAGGCGGTCTTGATCAAGTGTTCCAAGGACCATATCTGTCTTTTGAACTTCCTTTTTTGCTATTTTGGAAGAAATTTGCAGTTTAACTAGTTCATGAGAGAGTAAATCTTGCTATTGTCTGGAATGCTTAAAGCATCCCACATCGAGATGTTAACATTATGATTTTTCATTACATCAACGATATTAAAAGAAGCAACCATTTTAGAGATAGACTCAACTGTTTTAGCATAAGCCTTAGCAAAAACTGATTCTGCTTCAGCAACTTTAGATATCTGAGGAATAAATAATCTTTTTGATTAGGATTGTAGCTATTTTTTTACTCTTTACCATTGTAACACTTGTTGTTTTTTGACATACAAAGACTGTTGGCTGGTTTTGGGGCTGTAGATGTTGAATTATCAGTAACAATGGGCAACACAAGTCTATTTTGTTGTTTTCTATTTTCAGTAGCCTTCTCTTGAGCTCTAGTGGTAACTGCAATGAAATCTTCCTCGTTGAAGCTGACCAAATTATGTTCAGGTTTTTCGAATATGACTTTCTTGCTGCCCACTCTCCATTTGAGGCATGAACAATGCTTCAGATTGAGGTTGTGCAACAAGATTCAAGTTCAAGAAAGCATTTGGGCAATTTGCAGCTAAATGAGGTTGATTGCAAGGTTGGCACCACTCTTCTGTAGCCATATTAACTGGAACCAAAGCATTAGATGTACTAGGAACATTAGGATCAAATTGCCTTTGCTGATAAGGCTACCTATAATTTTGATTCTATTGGTAAGGCTTCCTAGTTTGATTTTGATAAAGACCTTGATAAGGTCTATTAGGTAATGCAAGCCTATTTTCAATTAATGTCAGCTTATTTCCCATGGTTTGCAAGGCTTTAAACATATCTGGGGATGGGGCTGCAATAGTAGGCTCCATAATTGTAATAGGTTATGGAATAGGGGCTAAATCTACCAAAAATGGCATTGTAGGCCTTGGTGCTAATTTTCCAGCCTGAATAAGGCTATTTTCAGCTTTTATAGCAATGTCATAGGCATCTGGAAGAGTAAAGCCTCCCATGGATTGGATCATAGTTGAAATATCACTATTTAATGCTCTGAGGTAATAAAGGAAAGCGTGATCAACTTGAGGCTTAACACTTGTTGGGATTCTTTCCCAAGTCCTAGCAAAACAGATGTTGAAACTAGACATATACTCATGAGGGGATCTTTTGATAGTAGATAGTTGTTCTATGAGGGATAAATGATCTAAATTATCTTGGAACTGTTTCAGCATTTTTTAACTTAATTCATCCCAAGTTCTTATGCTTCCGATCTCTAGATTTATATACCATTACAAGGCTTGTCCTTTAAAAGATGCAGCTAAAAGTCTTAAAGCTACATCTTCGTGAGTGATATTATGAACTGCACATATGGCTACAACATCTTTAATATGTTTAGCAGGTGTAACTTGTTTTTTTCTTGATAAATGATGGAAAAAAATTCATGGTAGGATTAGGAATATCATGGTAAACTGGAATTACTAATGGGCTTCCATTAGTAAAGGTTACAATATTTCTGGGTGGTTGAAGAGCCATTGGAAAAAATGGAATATGGATTGTAAAATTTATACGTGGTGAAGGAATATCAGGAGGAGGGTTATCAAAACTAGGTCTATTATAGGGTAATGTATTGCAAAATATTCTCCTTTTAGCAAAATTCAAAGGTGAAGAAACAAACTCAGGAGGAATTCCTCTTACCGATGATCTTGAAGTCACTTTAGGCATGGAACATGCTACAATACTGGTCTGAAATCAACTTTATGGAGTCACCAAAAGATCATAAAATCTTTAGAATAAATTGCTGCAGCTTGCTCCTGAAAGTAACTTTTATTTGTTGTAAATATGCTTTATATCTACTCTAGAATCTGTAATTTGCATGTAGATCTGATTCGTGGTCCCACCGGGCGTGCCAAAAACTATTATCTCTCGAAAGTGCACCCTGTAGAGAGATGGCAGCAGATTTTCTAAGCCTATAAAAATATCTCTCTCTTGTAGATACAATGGAGACACCTCAGGTCTGTGGGTATACCTATTATGAGGTGAATCTCTGGGATTAAAAGGCCAGTTCCTAATTGATGTACACTAAACTTTTTTTTTTTTTGGAGTTCAAGAGGGAAAATATGACTAAAAATTAACTAAGACTAAGGTGATACACCAAATTTGTGTGAGAACTTTGACTGAGTAAAATACACAACTGATTTGTGAAGAATTTTTAATGCACGAACCAATTAATACCTTTTTGTAGAAATCTAAGGGCAAAACACTTGATTGTACTGAGGGAGATTCACAACAATAGTACTAATAAGTTAACATGCACATTAAAATTTAGCAGAAAAGGGTGAATTTCAGCAGTTAAAAATGTTAATCAGGGAATTTTCATTCACAAAATTAATATTGACATACACAAGACTACAAAATAACTTGGAAAGGCATAAAATAATTCACACTCAGAGGGAAAAACTGGCAGAAATTGCTTTAGTACTCCTATATCCAAAAGTCCTCTAGGAATATCCTCCTTGTGCTTTGCAAAGGCACACAATATATAGCAAGAAAAGTTTACCCCTTCCTAAAAATAGCCTAAAGGTTGTACTCACCCATGCATCCTAATTTTATCCTTTATTTAATAATAAATAAAGGAATAAAATAATACAAACTAAAGCATGCAAGTAAAAATAGGCATTAATAGCCTTAAATACAATACAGTCAAACTGAAGTTGACTGTTCTATTTTAAAGAAAGAATGGGTGAATAACTTGCTAAAATACAATTTGCTTGCTAGGCAAGTCTTCCTCCTTTAAGCATGAAAATTTTTCATCTTCTCTATTATGTCCTATTTTGAAGGCATGCAAAAGTATAATTCCTTGTATGTGAGAAAAATATTGTAACCCTAAGCAATATTTGAAAAATAATTATGTGTGGGGACCACCCTACTATGTTCACATGTTCTAATATTTGTTTCTTTTCTTTAGATGTCACATGAATGATATTTTACAATTCCATTTCAACCTCTTTATGGGGACCACCTTTGATTCGCTTGGTTTTGGTATTTAACCTTGTGGACTTAGGAAAATTATAATTTTCACCTTTTTGGTGATCATGGTATATAATTTGGTCGCCTTTTTACATTATTTGGCTTGGACTATAGTTTAGACTTTTCAAAAATTCATTTGCAATGATTTAATTTGTGGACACATCGGCTGGCCTCATCCCACGGTGACTCAACCCTTGGCGGACCTAGTTAGTGCTAACCTAACCTACGTTGGGTTTACTTGGATCTTTGGGAAATATTCGGGGCCCTTGATCTCTATCCTTTCATCCACGATGTCATTGATCTTGACTTGTGGCTAGGGTTTTGGACCCAAGCATTAAATGTGGTAATTCGGTGGTTGCTAACTATGGTTGTTATTTTGAAAACAAAGTGTGAAGATCGACCTTTGATCCGGTCATTGACAAAGTTGAGCAATTGATCTTAACTCGTGGTTAAGTTGAAAATGACCCTTTGTTAAGTGAGGAGTTAAAACTTCGAGCTCCTTCCATTTTGGTCATTTGATTTTGCTTGTGGAGGGTGGCGAAGCCCTGGCAAATTTTCTTTGGCCGCATTATTGTTTTAAGTTCTAGAGTTTGGCCTTCATTGTATTTGGAGTTCTTATTTGTATCTTTGATTTAATTCTTCCATGGCTGTTCTTCTTGAAGCTCGGACTGTATTGTTTTCTTGCTCCTCATATTAGCATCCATTAGTGAGTATTATAAACCCGGACTGTATTGTTTGATTTGGAATTTCTATTCTCTAGTTTATAAATATTGATATCTCTGTGTGATTTCATTTTCTCACTTGGTTTGAAAGTAATTTTGAGCTTTCTTTTCTTCTCTATTTTGGGGCCTTCTCTGAGATTGAGATCTCTGTCCATCCCTTAGCTACCATTTTTGTTCTGTTGGAGGTCAGCCTCTGAAAAATCAGTGAGGATTCGACCTTTTTCGGTAAGTGACAATTCAGAGTTTGAATACCCACTCTCTTTTCAATATTTCTCTTCTTGAGCTATTGCTTTCATATTTTCTTCTGTAATGAGCCTTCGAGCTTGATTTGTCACCTGAAAACTCGTCAATATCCCTTTCTGTTCATGGATTTTGTATTTCTACTTAGAGTGATGAATTCCATTGTTAAATTTTTAGATCTGTATATTCTAAGAACTGGGTATTTTGAAATGGAACCTCAATAACTGAAACATGTTTTTTGGAATTTCTGTATTTTGTTTTCTGAGATCTTGACCCATCTAGTTTTCAATACATTGACTATTATCTGAGAGAAGGTAAGTTTTGGCCTGGTTGAACATGACTTGTATCTTTAGCTTGGAATTCGGTTTTCAGATTCTCGACCATTCTTTTATCCTTGACTTGATGAAGCTTTAACAAGGTTGGTAGTCTCAGAACTATTATGAACATGGGTACCTCAAGTTTGATATATCTTTCTAGAAGCCATTTGAATAATCCTTTGTATTATAAGCATGAATGCAGACAAGCCATTTGACTAATCCTTTGTATTATAAGCATGAATGCAGCATGTTTCTTTTTTTGGAGCTCAAAGAAAACTATTAAGTTTCCTCTCTATAATGAACTTTCTTTTTCAAGAAGCAATAATAGTCACTGTATTTCAATTTTATTATTAATTTTTTAATTTTATTTTCTCTAAAAACCCCATTTTGCAAGGGGAAACTCTGGCAAAAAATTCCAAAATCTTTCTACCTCCAGATTTCTGCTACTTGTCCATTTTGAAATGATATGAAATACTTCTCTGCTACCTTTTACTTGACTAAACTTTTTCATTCTTGCTTTCCTTGATCTAATGTAACTTTAGAAAAATGTGAAGTATTTAGCCTTTTATTCATTCCCTGAATTTGGAAATAAAAATGAACTTTAAATAGTTGTAACTTGATGAACTTCTGGAATACCTGTATGTTTCATTCGATCATAATATCAACTTTATAATGATGAAACATATACTTTCATTGATGTTATCATTCTTTTTAAGTTCAGATAGCTTATAAAGCATGTAGTAGCCTATACAAAGCATGTATTTTAATTTTGTTTTAAATCAAAAGTGAATATTACAAGGGGAGACTCGGTAAAAAATTTCAAAATCTTTCTCTCTCTAGATTTAAACCTTATTTGTAAAAGTATTCCTTTTTGACTTATTCGATACTTCTTTCTTCCTGTAAACCATCTATAAATGATGTTTGTTTTCAATTCTCTTGAAATTAAACACTAGTAGTTTCTTTATTAACCAGTTAAACTAATCTTTTTCATTCCATATTGCAACATGTTCCTACAAAACTCATAAATAAGTTAGAAATATATAGGCTTTTTGGCCTCTCTTATATCCATGTGATCTTATTTTATTCTTCATTCTTCTTCTGTGAATTATTTTCAACTTTTTTTATGTCATCTCCACATCTGTTTCTGATTGTAATCTATTTCAGATTCTACTTTTCTATTCCAATCCTTTGCCCTTTTATTTATTTCTGCTACTGATTTCTCTTTGTGCACTTTGCTCTCTTCTACTGCCATGTCTATCTGTATCCCTGATCTGTCCTGTGTCATGTTCCTGTATTTCTTTCTTTCGAGTACCATTAGATACATTGAACTTAGAATATGTATTTGCTTTAGAACAACTGTATAGGAATAAAAATGTACCCGGAGCTCAAAATTGACAGGTACTGCTCTTTATCTTGTAGGTGACAAGAAAAGAAAATGGAGATGGAAGCAAAAGATGAAACAAGATGAAGCTGGAGATGTAGATGATGCGGAGCAGGAAAGAAGATAGAAAAGGTAATGATGGGTTCACTTTTACTCCTCTACTCTTATTCTTTAACACATGCAATATTATCTTTTCCATGTATATGATGTTGTTACTTAGTCACATCCCATGGCTTGTGTGGGAAAACTTGTAATCTCTTATAAATAAAGCATTAAATTGAAATAATGAGTTGACTATCTCTTTCTGCATTTAGATTTTGTTTGATTGTGTAATAATGTGAGCAACTCAATATCTCAATAAAATGAATTAATATAAGACATAAACTTTAAAGCAATACCGTAACTCCAAAGTAAGCAACCTTTGAATGAGATGTGCCTCCTTGTATGTTATTTTACTACATTAAGGATATGTTCTACACTTTGACTCCTTCCTACTATTTCCCTTTAGACATTATTGTCACTTTGTTTGTTTGATGGTATTTTCTTGATGGAAGCAGCAAGAAAGAAGTCACTAGTAACATTTTATGATAGCATAGATTGATGCAATTTCATTAATCACAAACAACTTTAATGAATACAAAGCAATAAATTTGATGAGCGCAATCATAATAATAGTGAAGTTGATTATTTGAAAACTACAAATATGTTTGTTGTCCCAAAACCAAACACTTCACTTATTCTCGTAATTTGGTGTCTTCATTGAGACAATGCGGTCGTCCTTCGGGGACTATTTTCTTTTCGAGGACATTCGTGAAATTGAAAATTATGTGATCTGTTATGTTTTGTAACATGACACATAGCGGCATATTTCACGTAATCTTTTAAATAATTTAGTAGTAACGATATAATTTGATATAAATTTCCCTAGCTTAGGTATACTTCACCATGATATCCATCGTAATAAAGTTTGAGTTGCCCATTTCTACATAGTGTAGAAATTGTCAATAGTTGACTAAGAGACAGATTACACGGGAGCCATTTGAGGAGCGTTGCAGAACATGTTTTTCTTAGGAGGTTTATTTAGTAGCGGATAGATGAGTTTCACGACCTCCGTTAGGCATCTATGACTATAGCTAAGTATGAGAGTCAATTTCTAGACCTACTCCAGTATGTTGACTATATGCAAGATGAGAAGGTACATATTCACATGTTCATCAAGGGCCTTAATTTGGATTTGGGTGGTGTGGTGTTGTTATCCAAAATTCACACCCCATGGTAAATTTTGATAACATGCATTAAATTCTCAAGTCCCAGGTAATTATATTGATTCAAGGCAAAAAGTCATGTTTCTAGGGTCCCCTCAGATTTTTCTAACTCCCCTGTCCAAGTAGAAGAGAGCAAGTTTTGAGAAGAGGTAAAAAATTTGCAGAAAAAAAGCTTGGGCCAGAAAAAATCATTAAAAATGGCTAAGTCCTAGTCCTCGCAACAATCGGGACATAACGGACATCTGAGCGCGAACCGGCCGAAAAGGCGCAGCAGGCGATCTGTGCAGCATTTGGGACAGTTGGGACAAAGGGACGCGTGTGACGTGGAAATCCGAACTAGGCGAAAAATGGAAAAATTGACTAACTGTTGAAACAGCGGTGTGGGACATCTCGGGCGATTAGTACGCGGAGGACGCAGTCGTCACCGAAAAGACTTAAGCGCACTGGAACAATTGGGCCAAAGGTATGCGAAATGCTGGCACGCGAATCTGCCGAATCGGCCAAACAGGAACTACTGATGCTGGGACAAGCGGGACAAGAGTACGCGAACCAGCCGAACCGGGCGAATCGGAAGAATTTGTCCCAAACAGTCCGGGACAAGCGGGACAAGAGTACGCGAACCACGAACCGGGCGAATCGGAAGAATTTGTCCCAAACAGTCCGGGACAAGTGGGACAAGAGTACTCAAACCGGCCGATTCGACCAAACCGAGGACTTTCGATCTTGGGACATCTAGGCCAAAGGGACGCATGGGACGTGAAAAGCTGAAGTGGCCGAAGACCAAGAAGAAAAGTCAACGTTTGGTCCGAAAACTTCAAACGGCCATAACTTTTGACTCCGAGCTCCGATTTTCATAAAATTGGACTTTCTGGAACGAGCACGATGTCCTCTACGCCAAAAAAACTGGATTTATTATTTTTAATGATGGTAGATATATTTAAATGAGGGAAATGTGTTCGGATCTAGTCAGTTAATGCTCATTCCCGTCAAATGACAGAAAACGCCTACCAGACCCCAAATAGCTGCCCGCACTTAGAAGGCCATAACTTTTGCATTTCTCAATGAAATCACACAAAATTGGTACCGTTGGAATCATGAATTCGATTCAATGCACAAAAATCAATAAATTCCAGATTTGATTAGAAATTGATTGATTTTTTTTAGAAAACGTGGCTGGGTTCACAATAGTGTTTCATTTGGTGGTTGAGAGCGCAATTAAGAGGCATGGTCATCATTCTTTCTCTGCTGCAGCACATGGGACAGTATGGGGAGCCTTTTGCAAGTAATGTATAATCATATTACTCCATTTAATACCTCTTACAGGTGGTTGAAGGACAGATTTCGGGATTTCCATTTTCCCTTCTCTTTCCCTTCTCATTTTTCTATAAATTGGAGTGTTGGGCTCATTGTAAAGGGGGAGTTCTTTGTAGCAAAGCTCTGTCAAAATTGCTTTGTGAAGCCAATGTGCTGCAGGCCCTTGTAGTGGACTCCTTGCATGGTGATCTAGGCCCTTATCTTGTAATAGATTGAACTATGCATATCATGAAGCAATAAAATACCAGTTTGTGGATGTATCTTCCCCTGCTGTGTTTTCTTGCATTCTTCTTGCCCCTTTAATCTTTCTACAAGAATATTGTGTCTATTTTTATGTTCTTGCAGGGATCCATTATCATTGTGTATGCTTGGAATATCATTGTGAATGCATTTTGCTAGATTATGGAGAACTGTCATCACCTCTTCTAGTGTGCACTTTGCTTCTGTATTTCACGCATTTGGAGAATACTCTCACACCCTCCTTTTCTGGTGTATCACCGCTTTAGTGTAGGCTTTCATTTTGTGCATTCTCTCTCCCTGGTCCCTTGGAAATTTAGATTAGAACAGTTAGCTTATCCTGCATTAGAGTAGATTGTGGCAGGTAGTTTAGGAGAAAGAACCCGACTTCCTCTGGAGGTCTATCTCAAGTAACAAGTCCCACAACTTGGAGATAGTACCCATGTTATCCAATCACACCGTGAGTTCAAGTATATGAACTTGTATAAACACCGGGGTGTTGTGATTCGGTGATAACAGGTGTGCATTCACTTCCCACATACATTAACAAAGGCCAAGGAGAAGGCCTATATTACAGAGGAGACATGCAGGAAGACATAGCAGGATTGGGACAGAGTTCGAGCCACATCCCGTAGATATAGGATGAAATATTGAGTGGGTAAGATCCTTCTCCTTGTGGTGGATAGAGTTTAGGATAGTCTTCATTCAAGCCACCACAACATCCACCTCAGAATGAGACCTTCCCACCTTACTGACCTCCTAAGAGATTTGACACACGGGGGGTGAAGTAGGGGCCTCCTCCTAGGGTCCCATCGGGACATAGGATGCACCGAGAGATCGGTTAGCAGGAGCTCACCGGTAGAGGCCTCGCAGCCCATTGTTGGGTCATAAGGATCCATAGCACAAACCTCTAGAGTACCAACTGGAGATGCATCCCACTGGATAGGACTAGGCATCTATTATGGTTGTGGCATGATAGGGCATCATTGGAGAGAGTAACCACATAAACCTAATAACAAGGGTAAGACATAGATATCAGATCCTATGGTTGGTGACATGGGACATAGCCATCGGATCTACGCATTGTCAAGAACCACCGGGATGAGCACTAGAATACCGTGAGAGAGAGAACATGTAGTATTGTTGGTATTTTCACCTCTATAATTTTTTATTCTTGTTGTGTGATTCTTTTATTATGCCATCCTTAGTAGAGCATTGCGGGATGGTGGTAATTAGGTAGGGTCATAGTTGGGACGTTGAGATGGCGTCACGGAGCAAAATTTTTGTAGACTCTGAGTTAAGGAGTGTGTAGTGGTTTTGGGACCCTTTACCACTACCCCGGATCTTCTTATCCTTCATTTAGGTTCATATGGAGTCATCTTGGGCATGGACTAGTTTTCTACACATAGAGCTAGAGTGGATTGTTACCATAAGACCATTACTTCTATAGATGATCTAGGACTTGTGTCGGTGATAGCGAGGAGTCGGGAGGCTGTTTCTATTTGCACCATCTCCGCTATGTAGCTTAAGCGGTGTGTGTAACGAGGTGGTCATATGTATGTTGTTACTGCTTAGTGATAGATATAAGGATGAGTCTAGTGGACCATCCTTGATGACCATCACATTTTGAGAGAGCTTTCTAATGTTTTTCCAGGGGAGCTACCGGTGTTACCTCCCTCGCATGAGATAGACTTTCACATAGATCCGGTTTCAAGCGTAGATCCTATCTCATGAGCACCTTATCATATCACTACCCCCGAGCTCTATAAGCTTAAGTTACAACTAGAGGGCCTTCTCGGAAAGGCCTAATCCATCCTAGAGTATCCCCTTGGGGTGTACCGATGATATTTGTAAAGAAGAAGGATGCATCTCCGTGGTTGTCTATTGATTACCACCAGCTGAACAAAGTAACGATCAATAATCATTACCCCCTTCCATGGATTGATGATTTATTTGATCAAATGAAGGGGAATATAGTATTCTCCAAGATATATCTTAAGTTAGGATATCATCAGTTGAGGATCACAGAGGAAAGTATTGATAAGACTGCCTTTTGTATAAGATATGGCCACTACAAGTTCACAGTAGTAACTTTTGGTCTGATGAATGCCCCCGCAGTGTTCATGAGCTTGATAAATGGGGTGTTCATGAAATTTTTGGATCGCTTCATGCTCATATTCTTAGATGACATTTTGATTTACTCATGTACATGTGAGGAGCACTAGGGGCACCTTCGCTGGGTTCTTGGTGTCTTCATGAGCAACATCTTTACGGGAACCGGAGAAGTGTGCATCTTTCGAGAAAAAGGTGGATTATTTAGGCAACATCATTTATGGGGAAGGTATCGCAGTCAATCCTTCCAAGATTCAAGCTATCATGGATTGGCTAGCACCCACTAGTGTGACCGAGGTGCGCAGCTTCATGGGCTTGGCAAGATATTACAGGATATTTTTCAGGACTTAACTCGTTGTGCACTCCCATCACTTCCCTTCAGAGGAAAGGGAAGAAGTTTGTTTGGTCGGATAGATGTGAGCAAGACTATAGGAAAGTGAAGGAATGCCTCATGACAGTGCCTATTCTTCCGGCTGCAGGACCCTCAGTGGTGAGTTCTATGTTTGCACATATGCTTCTTTGGCAAGACTTGGAGGTGTGTTGATGCGGGGAGGGTAGATTAGTAGATTTTGACTCTCACAAACTCAAGGATTATGAGATTAATTACATAGCTCATGATTTTGAGATTGCAACAGTTGTGGATGCCTTTGTGTGGTGGAGACAGTTCCCTCTTGGCTGGAGATTCACACTTAGGACTGATCACTTGAGTCTTCGCCACCTCTTCATGCAGCCCAATATCAACGCTCATTAGTGGCATTGGATGGAGTTACTTTTTGAGTACGACATGGAGATAGAGTATGTAAAGGGGAAGGATAATGTGGTTGCGCAGATGGCACGAGTAGACAGAGACATGTGTCTATGGAGACTTAACCGGGTATAGATTAGTGGAGCAGGATTTTGTAATAGCTTCCTCTGGGTATAGATTAGTGGAGTAGGATTTTGTAGTAGCTTCCTCATGACAGTTTCTACCTCATGCCGCAGTAGAGATTGAGTCTCAAAGACCCCTTGAGGGAGATTTGGTGGATTTTCATTAGAGGTAGATGGCCTTCTCGGACATGGGAGGTAGATATATGTTCCTAGAGATGGAGGCTTGAGACATGACATTTTGGTGAAGGCTCATCGTGTACCTTATTCAACCCATCTCTGTGGTGAAGAAGATACATGCCACTTTGACAAAATTGTACCATTGGAGAGGAATTTGGAAATACATGGCTTAGTTTGTGTCACACTCTTTAGAGTTTCATAGGGTGAAGGTCGAGCATGAGCATCTAGCTAGCCTTCGCTATCCTCACGTTATACTGCAGTGGAAATGGGACACCATTTCCATGCACTTTATAGTTAGACTACCAACGTCGAGATACCACCACGACATCATCATGGTCACAGTGGATAAATTGACAAAAGTGGCTCATTTTTCGCTAGTGAAGACCACCTACATAGCTAGTGCATTGGCATGGGTATATCTTGATGAGATTGTTAGGTTACATGGGATTCTGTGGAAGATCATTTTTGACCGAGATCCCTTGTACACTTCCCCTTTTGGACCACCATGCAGCATGCTCTTGAGACAAAGATTAATTTCAAGATCTTGGATATCACCCAGAGATAGATGGAAAACTGAATGGGTGAATAAGATCTTAGAGGACATGCTTAGGATGTACATTATGGATCACCAATCGAGATAGGAGGAGCATATTTACTTGGTGGAGTTTGCCTACAATAATAGTTTCTAGAGTTCGATAGGCATGTCTCCTTTTCGGGAATTATATGGCAGAGTGCAGAACACATCCGATTTGGGACATGTTAGAGGACGGGGTTTATCTTGGGCCAGCCTTATTGTAGGATATGGAGCAGCATGTTGTTTTGATTAGGTAGAGATTTTAGGAGGTGCAAGATAGGTAGACAAATTATGTGGATCAAAGCATAAAACGGATTGTATTTATGAGGTGGGCACCAAGGTGTTTCTTCATGTCGACCGCATAACAGCCCTATCCATTATGGAAAAGGTTCTATTGATGGCAAATCACAGCACCCCTGAATGTCTGCAACTCGATGGGTTAAGACTCTTAGTGTGATTGCATAACATGGAGCTTTTCCCAAGTGTGGGACCTCACGAATTGGAAAATCTCTCCGGATGAAGGTCGGTTCCTATTCCTCTGTTCAAATGCACATGTAAAAAATGTAGAGGGTTTACTCAAAACCTAAACTAACTTTCTAAGGAGACAGGGTAAGAAGATGCATAAAGTAAAACCTAAACTACAAAGGTGATGCAACGAGGAATGAAGAAAACTTGTCTTGCCAATAAACATAAACCATAAAATGCAATGCAAGATCATGCCTGAGATAACGTGATTTGTAGTGAAAGATCAAGAGGATGCAAATGAACACAGAGAGGGTTGAGAATCATCCACAGAGACATGCATTATTTGCTCCAAATATTGACACAATACACTATAAAATGCTAAGAGGCAAACTTGCATTACGTTTTAGATGGGAGGTTTGAACTCCACAAATTCACACCGCCAAAGAGAAGAAGGGAGGGGTAAAACAAGAATGTCCAACCTTTAGAAAGAAACCCCTCCTTACAATTTATAGGAAGAATGAGAGAGAAAAGAGAGAGGAATTCTAACTCTACCCCAACCACCTCTAGGTTGCATTTAATTCATCTCATTATGGTGGTAGGTGAGAACCCTAGAAAACCCAAAAAGTGGCGAACTATATTTTACATTTTTAAGAATTTTTTCTCACCCAATTAAAGATATCCAGTCGTAGTTGGACAGAGGACTTCGTAAGCTTTCCAAAATTCCAACCTTGCATGAATCCAAGCTCCCTGTGAAAAGTTATGGCCGTCTGAATATCTGGGTCAGGGTCTACTTCCTGTCAGCGCTCAAAATGTTGCGCCTCCTAAAGGTGCGCCTTGGCGCATCCATCCTTATGTCAACATACCCTTACATGTGCCAAGGCATGAATTTTTCCATGTTGACACTCTGTGTCATGCGCCCTTTACATGTGCCAAGGCGTGACTTTTGCCATGTCGACACTCTGTGTCATGCGCCCTTTACATGCACCAAGGCGTGAATTTTGCCATGTCGACACTCTGTGTCATGCACCCTTTACATGTGCCAAGGCATGACTTTTTCCATGTCGACACTCTGTGTCATGCACCCTTTACATGTGCCAAGGTGTGACTTTTACCATGTCGACACTCTGTGTCATGCACCCTTTACATGCGCCAAGGTGTGACTTTTACCATGTCGACACTCTGTGTCATGTGCCCTTTACATGCGCCAAGGCGCGACTTTTACCATGTCAACACTCTGTGTCATGCACCCTTTACATCCGTCAAGGGGTGAATTTTTCCATGTTGACACTCTGTGTCATGCGCCCTTTACATGTGCCAAGGCGCGACTTTTACCATGTCGACACTCTGTGTCATGCACCCTTTACATGTGCCAAGGCGCAAATTTTGCCATGTCGACACTTTGTGTCATGCGCCCTTTACATGTGCCAAGGCGTGACTTTTGCCATGTCGACACTCTATGTCATGCACCCTTTACATGCACCAAGGCGTGACTTTTGCCATGTCGACACTCTGTGTCATGCGCCCTTTACATGCACCAAGGTGTGACTTTTTCCATGTCGACACTCGTGTCATTGATTTGCATATTCTTCTGCTTGTCTATATCTACCCAGGGGAAGATATATACAACAATTTGTCGACTCAACGGGATCACCTGCCTGCTAGGTAGAAGATTAATGGCCTTTTAGAAATCCATTGGACATGGAGTCATAAGCAATAACCTGAAACCAACCTGATATCGATCCTCGAGCCTCCACGATCATTGTAACTTCTTCTCCAAATGACTCTCGAATCAGAAAACAACTGATTGCAACAAAACCTATGTCGGAGCACTTAGGGAAATTGAAACCTAACTACAACAAGACAATGTGCATCCACACTTAGAGGAATTAAAATCTAGGCTAATATTTACAAGGGTAAACCTTTTCCTTTTAGTAGAAATGTTTAAGATAGATTCCATTAACCGGAATCGGGAGTTCTTCTCCATCCAATGTAGAAAATTGGAAGGCATTACTACTTTTACATCCCATGACCATGTAGGGGCCACTCCAAATGGCATCAAACTTGGAATGCTTTCCTGGTTTTGCCCGATCTGCATCCCATTTCAGAACTAGGTCCCCTTCCTAGAAGGTCTTTGCTCTTGCCTTCTTATCAAACCATCTTTTACTAAGGCTGATCCTTCTCAATCATCTGAACTGCATGTTCTCTTATTTCTTCCAATTCCATCAACTCTGCATACCTGGCCTCCATTGGTTCAAACTCAGACAACTCCAACTGCTTCATGAGCTCCAATGCTGGCAATTCTAATGATATAGGCAATACTACCTCTTTCCCATAGACCAACTTGTAGGGAGAATTACTTGTAGATCTCTTTGGTGTTATCCTGTTAGCCCATAATGCTGATTTTAGCTTGGTATGCCATGTCCTTTGGTTTTCATCTAGAGTCCTTCGATGATCCTGTTATCACCGAATCACAGAACCCCTGGATGTTGATTAGATTTCTAGTTTGATCACTCTAAGCATCCAGTGTGATTGGATAACATGGGTACTATCTCCAAGTTGTGGGACTTGCTACTTGAGATAGACCTCCAGAGAAAGCTGGTTCTTACTCCTAAACTACCTGCCACAATCTACTCTAATGCAGGATAAGCTAACTATTCTAATCTAAATTTCCAAGGGACCAGGGAAAGAGAATGCATAAAATGAAAGCCTACACTAAAGCGGTGATACACCAGAAAAGGAGGATGTGAGAGTAATCTCCAAATGTGTGAAATACAGAGGCAAGGTGCACACTAGAAGAGGTGATGACAGTTCACCATAATCTAGCAAAATGCATTCACAACAATATTCCAAGCATACACAATGATAATGGATCCCTACAAGAACCTAATAATAGACACAATATTCTTGTAGAAAGATTAAAGGGGCAAGAAGGATGCAAGGAAACACAAAGCATGGGAAGATACATCCACTGGCTGGTATTTTATTGGTTCATGATATGCACTGATTCAATCTATTACAAGATAAGGGCCTAAATCACCATGCAAGGAGTCCAATTCAAGGGCCTGCACAACACTGCGGCTTCACAAAGCAATTTTGGTAGAGCTTTGCTACCTAAAAACTTTCTCTTTTACAATGAGCCCAACACTCCAATTTATAGAAAAAATGAGAAGGAGAAGAGAAAGGAAAATGGAAATCCCGAAATCTGTCCTTCAACCACCTATAAGAGGCATTAAATTGAGTGAAATTATTTTTATTGCTTGCAAAAGTCTCCCCATACTGTCCCATGTGCTGCAGTAGAGAAAGAATGATGACCATGCCTCTTAATTGCACTCCCAACCACCAAATGAAACATTGTTATGAACCCAGCCACGTTTTCTAAAAAAACTCAACGCATTTCTCATCAAATCTAGAATTTCTTGAATTTGTTCATCGAGGCTTGGAGCCACAATTCCAACGGTACCAATTTTGTGTGATTTTGTTGAGAAATGTGAAAGTTATGGCCTTATGAGTGTGGGCAGCTATTTTGAGCACAGCGCAGTGTTTTGTCATTTGACCGTAATGAGCATTAACCGACTGGAGGCGAATATGTTTCTCTTAATTAATTGTATTTAACCTCATTTAAAAACAAATAAATCCAGTTTTTGTGGCGTAGAGGACGTCGTGCTCGTTCCAGAAAGTCCAATTTTATCAAAATCGGAGCTCGGAGTCAAAAGTTATGGCCGTTTGAAGTTTTAGGGCACAAAACAGGAGAAACTGCATTTTGAAGATCTTTCCCGCACTCTGCCACCTGGATGACACGTGGCATGCTTTGATTGGCTCGCGGGTCTACCGGCTTTTCGTGCCCTTCGCGTCCTTCGTCCTGGATGTCCCAAACCGTTTGGGACATAAACTCCCGATCCGCCCGAAATGGGCTTCCTTGTCCCTCATTCGGCCGGTGACACGTGTCGCTTTTCCATTCGCTTTCAGATTTTTCAGCTATTCTCTCCCGCGCATCCCTTTGTCCCACTTGGCACAGTGCTGAAGTTCCCTATTTTGGCTGAACCAGCCGGTTCGTGCCCTTGCGGCCCAGATGTCCCATTTGCTTTCGGACCGCCTGTGACAAATTTTCCCGATTCGCCCAGTTCGGCCGGTTTGCGTACTTTTGTCCCGCGCGTCCTAGACTGTTTCGGGCTGCCTTGACTCATTTCGCTCGGTTCGGCCGGTTCGCGTACTTTTGTCCCGCGCATCCCAGACTATTTCGGGCTGCCTTGACTCATTTCGCCCGGTTCGGCCGGTTCACGCCGAATGTCCCAGATCTGTTTGATTGCGCTTGACTCATTTCGCCTGGTTCGGCGATTCGCGCCTAGATGTCCCAACTGTCCCAAGGACCGCCTGGACTAGGACTTAGCCATTTTTCGTGATTTTTCTGGCCCGAGCTTGTTTTTATGCAATTTTTTACATTTTCTCAGAACTTGCTCTCTTCTACTTGGACAGGGGAGTTAGAAAATATGAGGGGACCCTAGAAACATGACCTTTTCCCTGAATCAATATAATTGCTTGGGACTAAAGAATTTGATGCATGTTATCAAAATTACCTTGAGGGGTGAATTTTGGATAATGAGATCCTTAACAAATTCTTTTTGTGGACTCTGCTTGTCCATTACCATGTGATGCAGGAGCATCAAGGAACAACACATAATAAGGTCATATAAGACCATGATACATGTTTTTAGGTGTGTTAGAGTTAAATATGTTGTAAAAATGAATATATGCTTGTAAGAAGTTGGTAAGGTGACTAGACTTGGCATTAAAGGAGTAATATTGGAAAAATAAAGCCATGTAATCATGTAATAGTTGTCTTATATGGATTACATGAGAGTATTAAGGAGATATCCACGTGATTTCTATGTAGAGGAAGTTGTTGAGTCTTCTTAGGAGTGTGAATTGGCTTAGGAGTCAGTTTAGGTGCTTGTTAGAGTCTATTCTTAGCTAATGAATACCTATTTCATAGGTGATTCATGGAAATGAAGAGGGACAGGGATTCTAGAGGTTGAATAATGTATAATGGTGCAGGTAATATGTTTTAAAAGATGAAAATCGACCATGTTGAAGAAAATCAGCTTGTTTTCAATGGACTGTGCACAAGAACCCTGGCAGGACAGCAAGATAGAAACCCTCCATAACGTTTAAATGATGTAAAGTTCCTGAATATTAGCATGGAAAGATTCTACAGGTGATGTAGATCACAGTGGTAATTTTTATATGTTTTGAAAATGCATAATTTGGATTTTATAGCAAATTGTTACCTCTCGGGCCTGAAATAGGGCATCGCATATCTTTTGATTGGATGGATGAAATTGGCTGAAAATTTCAGGATACCTCTGTAATTACATGATATAACTACTGTCCAAATTTCAAGGATAATGGATTTGTATCGCTCAAGATATACGTGACTATTTTTTTTTGAGTTATGACAAGGAATACACAGTGTACAGTGGAGAGAGGAATGAAAGTGCATGAATGGTCATAACGTGGAATCAAGCCACTAAATTTTGTATCAATCATCTTGATGAAATTTCTGAAGTGGATCCATCAAGCTACAGGTGAGATCAAAGTCCTAAGTGCCTACTGTCATAGCTAGGGTCAGAATAGGCCTGATTTTTGTATGCTACAGCCATAAAGGAGGTGATAAAGGAAAAACCTAGATCTAGGACAGTATATGGAGCTCATGAATACCTCAACCATTGTGAAGGGAGGTCTGTTGAGCTGTGGGTATGCCCTGGGAACCAACTGATTGAGTATTAAGAGTTTGAATTGGATGTTTTTAGACTAAGTTCAGTCTTGAGGGCAGAGTATTGAGACTGCACACTAGTAGAGAGATGCTTGAGCATTCGTAAAGGAACTTGAAACATTGGTTTGTTGCCTTGGTCATGTTCAATCAAGAAGAGAAGAACTTGTGACTATATTGAAGAAAAGCTCCATTTGCAAGCAAAGGTGTATGGTAAAAGAACTCAAGAAGGTATGAATACTTGAGATTTTATGAACGGATTTTGTAGCTTGGGACAGTCATAGAAGTTCTTTACATCTATTAAATATTGTTTCAGTGATCACAAGGTGATCACCTTTTCTCATCAAAGTTAACCCTCCTTCAGTTGTTGTCTTCAAGAATTAGTTGGTACTAGGTCTCATTGGATTTCAAGGTGAAAAGGAATACAACAGATGAGGTTGCATGAACATAAATTAATGATCCTCTAGCAGGGGTGGATGGAGTAATAGAGTAGGTTCAAGCTCTTGATAATATGGTGAAGAAAATTTTGGTATTGACCCCTGCATCAATTTGGTATCAGAGCAAGGATAGGAGATCAAAGGACAACCATAACAGGAAACAAAAGGTAGATCAAATACCAAGGAGTTCAAGGTAACAAACACATGTTTTCAAGCTATTTATTTCTATAATTTTCAGAGAACTCCATATTGTAAAGTGTGTGATTGAATCAGTCATGGAGGTAGGAGTAGTGTGTGAATTGGTTAAGTTCCTAAGCTATCAAAAGGAACAAGAAAAGAAAGAGAAAAAGAGGAAAGAGGAGAAGATGAGAGGAAGATTCGCACTTCACCCCGTGGGTAATAATTTGAAGAGGTTCTCAAATAGATTCCATTCTTGATGACCCATTCGTAATCTTGGAACCTATGAATGCCAATGCATTCTACGATATGATAGTGGCTGGCACACCAAACCTGGTCATTATTCCTTCATAAAAGTCTAGTATGTTAGACTCATTTGCCTCTTTGAGTGCTCGCTCGGTCCACTTGGTGAAATAGTCATTCTTTGTGAGAATCCACTTGTGGCCTTGGCTTGAGTTTGGATTGATGACCCTGATGAAGTCCAATCCCCATTGCATAAATGGTTGGTCAACCAAAATTGGGTGCAATGGAAGCGCTGCTAGTCTTTCTTTTCCCGTGAAGAGTGCACATTTCTTGCACTTTCTTATCCATGTATATGATCCTTGTCACACTCGAACACCGTCGGCCAATAATATCATGCCTTAATTATCTTGAGAGTTGTTACCCATGGGGCGAAATTCCTCCACAATCTCCATCATGAAAATCTTGTAACACCCTCTCAATTTGACCTGTCCCAATGCACCTCAATAGAACTCCATTGATGTCTTTTTTAAACAAAACACCATCAACAAGCACATATGGAATGGCTTGTAATCTGAAGTATCTCCTTTTTGCTTTTCTCAATTTTGGGGGCATAGGCCTACCTATAGGAAGTGTATCATATTCTGAGTCCAACAAGGAGTGGGCACATCATCATTTTCTTGTTCTTGACCATCCTATAGTACCAAGACAGTCTCTTTTTCATCACCTACTTCAACTTGCCGACTCAAAGCTAGTTGTTCACATAATCCCTTTCCACGAGATCAGCTTAGTGACCTTGATCTCGATGTCATATTCCATGACACGGGTTATCCATCCTACACGTTTCTCATTCAAATCCTTGTTTAGAAGGAAGTCCTTGACTCCCACATGAGAGACCAACAATTGGATCTTGTTGTTTGAGACTAGGTGCTTGAATTTCTTTAAGCTCCTGATCACTGCAAGGACATTCTTTTCAATGAAAGAGGACCTTGTTTCGTATTCCTCTAGGCCTTGACTGAAGAAAGCAACTGGTTGTTCTAATCCTTCTTTGTTTTGCTGTACCAAGATTGTAGAAATTGTGTCTCCACCACCACTAAAGGCATATAGCATGAAGTCCTTGGAGAAGTCTGGATTGAAGAGAGTCAGAGCTTGAGATATAGCCTCTTTTATTTCCTCGAAACTTGCCTTGCCATCAGATGTCCACTTGAATTCCATGCTCTTTTTCAACATCAATGTTATTGGCTTTACGAGCGCTGCAAAGTTTGGAACAAACGAGGACAAAATTGATCCTTCCCAAGAAGCTTTGAAGAGCCTTCTTATGACTTGGCAATGGAAACGCTCGAATTGCTTCAACTCTTTCTAGGTCAATCATCAGCCCCTCCTTTGAAACAATATGGCCTAGAATTTTTCCCTCATGAGCCAAGAATATGCATTTTTGGGATTTAATGATACCCCAAATCTTCTACACCTCAAATACCGCCTCGGATGAAAGAAGTGATCCTCTGCATTTTTGGAGAATACGGTGATGTCATCAAGGTATATCAAAACTATTTTATTGATCAACCCATTGAATTCCATATCCATTTCCCTTTAGAAAGTGGCTCCAAAATTTGATAGCCCAAATGGCATCTTCTTATAGGCATAGGTGCCCCATTTGGTGGTGAAAGCCATCTTGAACTGGTCATCTTCTTTCACCATTACTTGATTATACCTTGAGTAGCCATCTAGGAGAGAGAATCTCTTTGAACCGGATACCACTTGCAATATTTGTTCCATTGAAGGAAGCGGATAATGGTCTTTGAGAGATGCCCTGTTAAGGTCTCAGAAGTCCACACACAACTTGATTTCTCCACTCTTCTTTCTGACCGGAACCAAGTTTGTAACCCATCTTGAGTGCTTGATCGGGAATATAATGCTTGCCTCTATTTGCTTGTTTAGCTCTTTCTTCATTAGGGGCTCAATGTGAGGGTTGGTGGTCTGCCTTACGCGGATGGCCTTAGCATCTAGATCCAATTCTATGGTATGTTTTTCCAACCGGATTGAATCCTCTCAAGTATTCATAGCTCCAAGTGAAGACATCTCGGAAATTCTTGGCAAAGCTGTATGAAATCTGATTTCTCTATTTGAGTGGCCACTTTACCAATTTGAAGTGTTTTTCCTTCTGTTGGTCATCAAATAGGACTTTTAGAAGAGCAAGGTCAAGGGACAAAAAGTCCCTCCTCTTTAATGGGAGAGGTTCCCTTATTCAAACGAACTTATTTACAAATGTACGAGAACATTGTTTTATGGTTAAACTTGGATATTACGAAAGTGTTTTCCACAAGGATCATCGATTACACAAGACCGAGGAAAGGGAATAAGAAGATGAGCGAGAATAGCAACATTCGAATTATAGATAGCGAGAATAATTCTTCGTGTATGTGAATCTTCAAAGAATTTAAGACAAGATCATTTGCATTGGTTGAATGAGATTAAATTTAAAGACACAAAGTTCCCTAAATAACCTTCTTGATTTATTAATCAAGGACACAAAGTTCCTTCTTGGTTATACAAGATCAATATATTGGCAAAAGCCAGACATTATGCAATCGGAGAGACTAACGAGTTAAGAACAAAATGATCTTCACAATATTAAAGGAAAACACAGAGATAACAAGAATTTAGATAGACAAAGAATAGAAAGCCCTTTTGTATTGATTTCTTTAAGATCTATTTACACTTTCAACAAATATCCAAGTTCTTCCTCCTACAAAATGGTGTGGAAAGGCCATTATATAGCTTACAAGTCAGTTACTCTCCGTAACCGTTTCTTTTAATTAAAGAATAGTTAAGGATCGCCAGACGCAATTTCTTAACTAATTACATGGAATACGAAAGGAATGGGAAGAAGAGAAAAGAAAGGAGAAGGAGACAGGCGGCCAGTTATTGGGAGGGACCCACTGTCTTCAGAATCCGCTGCCTGAATCTTTCTAACGTCTCAGCTCTGTATTTGCCACGAGGGACACACCAGACGTTTCATCTTGAGGATGACAATGAGTGTCTTTGAAAACTGATGCAACCAGTGTCTTGAGAGCTTCGTCTTACGCCATTTGTCCTTGAAATTTGATCTTGGATTGATAGCATCAGAGCCGCAACTTAAATTCATATTTTGAAAAACAACATATTCGGGTCGAGCGGGAAAAACTAAGTATGAATTGCCTTAGGTTCACTTGGGACATGTGAGACGCGAATGCGCGAAACACGAGGCTCGGCCGATTCGGGCGAAACGGGGAGAAGACGCACAAATGAATTTGGGACAATTGGGACAAAAATGTGCGAAGTGCGCGACTCGGGCGGTTCGGCTGAAATTGGAACAGTTTGCATTTTTGGCTTCGGGACACTTGGGACAAAAATGTGCGAAGTGCGCGACTCGGGCGGTTCGGCCGAAATTGGAACAGTTTGCATTTGGAACTCGGGACAGTTGGGACAAAATCGGGCGAATCGGCCGAAAATGGAACAACAGGTCCGTTTCAACTTGGGACATTTGGGACAAAAAGTTCGAGTCCGCGGTTCGGGTGGTTCGGCCGATCGGGGAACAGAGCGCACTTTGAGTTTTGGGACACTTGGGACAAAAACATCCGACGGGCCCGAAAATGGGACAATTTCTGGGATTTCGGCCGGTCGGAGAACAGAAAGCACTTTCGTACTTAGGACAAGTGGGACAAAAAGTTCCAACAGCCCGAAGATCACACAAAATGACCCAAAACACAGATTTTCTCAATTTCACGACTTAGGCATTTCAGAGAAAAACCCTTAAACTCAAAATTTTGAAAATTTTACTCTTATCAGAGCGGGAATTTTGAGTGGACAACAGCTGGCTCCTTCTGGGGATGACTTGGTATAAATTCATGGAATGAGACAAGGCAAGAACTTAGATAACTCGGTGAAGCAGACCAGTGCCTTATCCATTGGGCAAAGGAGTCAAAAACAAACCAACACAGAGGGCAACACACACAACAACAGAAGGGAAACACACCGAAAGCAGAAAAGCAAAAACACTGTACAGAATATACAAAGGGACTCCCTAGTCACCTAGGACTTGAACAACTTCAAATACTACCCACTATAAGGAAGTGGGAGGGGAGAACCATCCATGTAATCAAGATAGAAAGAGTTCTTACCAGCAAAGTGTCTTATCTTGAATGGTCCGAGCCACAGGGAATCAAATTTTCCATGGCTGCCACGAGGTTCATGTCTTTTGTCCCATAACAGCACGGTATCTCCAACTTGGAACTCTCTGAACCTAGCTTTCTTGTCAAATAGAACCTTTACCTTCTGCTGGTGAGCAGATATCCTGTCAGCAACCTCCAATCTATCCTCGTTCAGTTTGTGCAGGTACATGATTCTTTTATCCAGAGCATCACTGAAACTAGTATCCTCAATGGCCTTCATCAGGTGCAAGGCTGGCAGTTCCACTCATCACTTTTGGTAATTGAGCTTCCACTCCATCCACCACTTGAAAAGGAGACATTTCAATGGCTCTTTTAGGTGTGATCCTGTCTGCCCAAAGAGCATCATAAAGCTTCTTATGCCAGTTTCGCTGAGACTCATTGACCAACTTCCTTATGATAGTCACCAGATTTTTGTTGGTGGATTCTGCTTGTCCATTTCCCTGGGGGTAATAATCTGAAGAATGAGCCAGAGAGATGCCATACCCGTAGGAAATCCATTATCTCGGTTGAGGAGAAGTTGAAGCATTATACATTACAATCTTGTTAGGTACACCATACCTTACCAAGATGTTCTCTTTGATGAAGTTGCATACAACTTTGAAGTAGTGCTCTTGACCAGGAATAGCTTCCACCCATTTGGTGAAGTAGTCCATGGCGGTTAGCACATGCGTGTGACCAGCACTAGAAACAGGGTTGATGCACCAATGAAGTCTAGACCCCACCGATGAAATGGTTCCTCAATCACAAGCGGCTTGAGAGGTAAAGATGCCAATTTAGGTCTTCCCACAAAGGTCTCGAGGCTTCACATTTATCCACCCCTTTGGGATGCATCTCTCGAACAAGGAAGGCGTAATATCCTCCCGGAGTATCTTGTGAGTGTGGATTTGTTGATGAATAGTGCCCCACATGCCCGATCATGGAAAGGCGAGAGCAACTTTCTCTGCTGCTCCTTGTCCACACACTTCAGAAATCTCCTCATCAAACCACGCTTGAACAAGGCATTTTCCCACAGTACATATTGTGCTTGATCTCAATTCTTGATCCTCTTTTCCTTGGTAGTTAAATGAGAGGGAATTCCCCATAGGTGAGAAAATGGGTGATGTCGAGTACCATTCATTGGTGAACTAAGGAATAGGACAGTAGGAATGTCAGCTTTCTCCTACAGCAACTCATGTTTGGCTCCTTCAGCAATGAGCTCACAAAGACCTTTTCCACGAACCAGCTTGGTCGGTTTGATATCAATGTCATACTCCTGGACTTTAGCCACCCAGTTTCCTCTCTTGGACCCAAATTCTTGCTGTGTAAGAATTGAATTAACATCGTATCTGGAACCAGCACCATAGAGTGAGAGTTGAGGATATAGAAACGGAAGTGCTTGCAGCTTTGACTACTGCAAAAGCATGCTTCTCCATCATGGTGTATTTCAGCTCATGATTCTTCAGGATATAGCTCATGAAGGAAATTGGTAGCTCATGTCCATCAGAGTCTTCTTGGGTTAAGACAGCAGCCAGGGTATTATCTGTAGCATAGCAATAGATGATGAAATCTTTCTTGTCAGATGAGCCAAAGCGGAGTTTTAGCAATAGCTTTCTTGATACCCTCAAAGGATTCCTTTCCTTCAGAAGACCAACCAAACGCTTGCTTCCCTTTCATCATCTGAGAGATGTTCAAAGTTAATTCAGCAAAATCAGGGATGAATCTTCTTAAGAAATTGATCTTACCGAAAAAGGAATGCACGCCTTTTTTACTGGTTGGGAGAGGAATTTGCTGGATGGCTTGAACTCGTTCAGGATCAATCTTGATACCATCCTTGGAGACAATGTGCCCTAATAGTTTTCCTTCTGTAACACAGAAGACAGATTTTTTAGGATTTAAAGAAATCCCATGCTCTCGGCATCTTTGCAGAACTGTTTCCAGGTGATCAAAATGATCTGCTCTTGTCTTTGAAAACACTGTCAGGTCATCAAGGTATATGACGATACATTTCCCTTTCAAGCTTCCAAAATCCAAATCCATAGCTCTCTGGAAAGTGGCACCAGCATTAATCAGCCCAAAAGGCATTCTCTTGTAGGCAAAGGTACCCCAAGGAGTGGTGAAGGCTGTCTTGTGTTGATCTGCAGTATCAACCTCTACCTGATTGTATCCCGAGAACCCATCAAGCATAGATAACATTTCAGATCCTGTTACTGCTTGCAATATTTGATCCATCATAGGCAGAGGGTAGTTATCTTTCAGAGAAGCCTGATTCAGGTTCCTGAAATCAACACAGATGCGGATCTCACCATTCTTCTTCCTAACAGGCACAATGTTTGCAATCCATGTTGAATGGTGAATGGGAAAAATGATTTTAGCCTTCAACAATTTCTGAATCTCCTGAAATATAGTGTCAGCTATTTTGGGATTATACTGCCTTTGTTTCTGCTTGAAAGGCTTGATTCCTGGTTTGAGAGGGATAGAGTGCTGCATGTCTTTTGGCTTGAAGGCTTTTAGATCCTCATAAGAATATGCAAGAACATCCTTATACTTCCTTAGAAGATCAATTGCTTTTCTCCTCTCGTCGGTTGTGCAACATTTCCCAATATTTACCAGCTTGGGATCAGTAGAACTCCCTATATCAATCTTATCATACTCGGTGATTCTTTGAGGTCCGAGAAAGCTTTAGATTTTACATATCTGTCATGTTTATCAAACAACTCCTCCAAACTCACCAAACCTTTGGGAATCTTGTTTCCTTTGAGTTTAATGCATCCTTCCTGATCTGTTTCTTCTCCTTGGGTGACAGCTTGATCAGAGGACACACTCTCACGAGGCAGGTTGTCACTTCCCTCAAAATATAGTTGTTCGAAATTCCCCTTGAGTTCCAGGAAGGAAAGCAAATGCTGGTCATCGTTGAAAACTTGCCAGTTATTAGTATTGTCAGGAACACTAGGCCGGTGGACCATTTCAATAGTGAACTTATCCTGAGAGAATTCAGGATGGGGAATCAGTAATGACCCTGAGACAGCCAGTGAATCAGCCCTGCTGTTCTTTTCTCTGGGTATTGCTTCAATGGAGAAAGCATCAAGGAATTCAATTGAATCCCAAACCTGATTCCGGTAATGCTTCAGCCTTCCATTTTTTACCTGAAAAATGCTTCTGACTTGTTTCACAATCAGCTCTGCATCACCACGAGCCAGAAGATTTTTTACACCTCATTCTTTGGCCACTTGCAGTCCAAGAATGAGAGCCTCATACTCTGCTGTATTGTTAGTGTTTTTAACTACAACTTAAATGAAAAAGGGTGTAGGCAGCCTTCAGGTGACACTAGCAGGACGCCAGCTCCAGAACCAGCCGAGGAACAACTTCCATCAAATTCTAAAATCCAAACACCATTGGGATCTTTGGGTGATACTTTGGAGGGTTGGATTTCATCAGGGGACAGAATCATGTAATTACCATGACCTATGTCTTCATAGAGTATTTGTGCCTTAGGATCATCTGTTTTCTGCACAATATACTCAGACTGTTTCTCAGGGAGTAACTTCTTCATTTGTCCATTGACAGGTATGAGGGCGTGTGACCAATCCATTTGAATCTCCCCACCCACATCTTTACAGAAGTTCCTACTTAGCAACATTCCATAAGAAGGAGGAATGTCTGCTACTAGGATGGTAGCCAAGACTTTCTTTTCAGGTAAAGCAGCAAAAGCCACTTGTGCATCTTTAATCCTTCCAACCAAAGGCACTTCCTTACTTTCCATGGAGTAGCAAGATCCATAAGTACGAGTAAGGGTCAAGCCTAAAGCATGAGCTACTTTAGCAGGCATCACGTTATCTGAGGCTCCGGAATCTATGACACAGTTACTGAGCCTATGGCCGGCTATAAGGAGTGTTACATAAAAAGGCTTGATTTTGTCTCCAGGTGAGGTGACAGCAGCTACCAGACTAGGCTGTGGTGTAGAAGGAGGAGTGGGCAAAAGGCCTTTAGAGGTGGTCTTGGAATGGGAATTAACAAATTGGATCATCTTGGCAAAAGCCTTGGGATGAGTTTGGTAGTACTCAGCTTCTGAAATTTGAACCTTGGTCCTTTTTAGGTGATCAACAATATCAAAGGATCCAGAGGTGGATGGACCATCATCATTTGGAATTCTAGGCCTATCAACTTTAGGAGAAAAAGAAGGAACTTTGCTAGCAGGATTGACAGACTTACCTTTGGTGCGAGATGAGGTAGGGATAGGAGATCCTCTTACGGAAATTACAGGGAATAGTTCTTGGCTGCTCCTTAGATTTCTTCATGGGCTGTGTTACTTTCTCCTTCTGCCTCATAAATGCAGTTCTCGAGTCATGACAGCAAATGATTCACTGTTCATATCTGCTACCACTTCATCATAGTTATCTCCATCATCAGTGCCTTCGGTGGTAAAGAAATTAACCCGAGATCCTTCGAGTTCTTCCGCCTCATCATCAAATTCCTCCAGGAATTCCTCACGAGCTTCGTCGTCCACATCATCATCGGGCTCTTCAACTTCACAGGTTGCGTTCACAGGAACTTTGACAGGAGGACCTTCAAGTGCTAGCCTTGTGTGAGGAGCAGGCAAACGATTTCTGGGCTGAAAATTTCTTCTTGGAACATCTGCATATGGGGCATGCTGGGCCAATTGTTTCTTTATAGCTACTAGATCATTTGCAAGTTTCTGGACTAATGGATCAGTATTGGGTCCAGAGGTGGAGGAGGAAGAAGCAGCAGATTTAGATTTGGGGGGATCTCTTTTCAACTTCCCTGACATGATCAAGTCATCCTCGACACTAACAGCCAGTTCTTGATCCAGAATTAACGTTCCAAGATTAGCCCTTCTTAGAGCATAACTGACTTTGGGCGTTTGAGCATTTAGAAAGAAACATTTTTGAATTTGATCAACCGGTCGAGTATTTACAGGAATTTTTTTGATCAGTCTATTGAACCGAGCCACAAATTCTCTCATGGGTTCTGATGGATCTTTCTTTATCTGAGAAATTTGGGCAAGCAGGGCATGCACATCTTCTGCCGGCTTGAAACGGCTTTCAAACTGAGTTCTCATTGTATTCCAGTCGGTGATGGCACCAAGAGAAGGTGATAGAACCAGTCAGCAGCATTATCCTGTAACGTCTCAACGAACAGCCTTACTGAGACGTCTTCATGTTCAACTCCCAAGACTCCACATGCAACTATGAAGGCTGCAATGTGTTCATCAGGGTGTACTTTGCCATCTCCTCTAAACTTGGGGAAGTTCTTTCGGTTACCTCTAGGTAACTCATGCAAAGGCTGAGTAAGGGCCAGGGGCCCGACACGTTGACCCCATGGCAATTGTGCCGCCATTCTTGGAAATACGGCTTGGAGGGGAACTTTAACACCAGCAAGGATCAAAGCTCGTAGATTGGGACTAGCAGGCTCTGAAGGAATACCACCCGTAGGACTTCTATCTTGAACAGGCGGAGTGCTCGTCGAACGAGTTCTTCTATTTGAAGGGAAAGGAAAACCCTGTTGCTCCAAAAGCTGGGCGAGAATCTTCGATACCAAGGGTCCTTCTCCCTCGAGTGAAACACGGAGTCGCGGATCAAAGGATAATCGAAAAATTTGCAGTACTAGAATGCGATTTTTCCCAGTGAGTCGCCAAAACTGTTGGTCGTCAAATAGGACTTTTAGAAGAGCAACGAGTCGAGGGGACAAGAAGTCCCTCCTCTTTAATGGGAGAGGTTCCTTATTCAAACGAACTTATTTACAAATGTACGAGAACATTGTTTTATGGTTAAACTTGGATATTACGAAAGTGTTTTCCACAAGGATCATCAGTTACACAAGGACTGAGGAAAGGGAATAAGAAGATGAGCAGAATAGCAACATTCAGAATTATAGATAGCAGAATAATTCTTCGTGTATGCGAAGCTTCAAAGAATTTAAGACAAGATCATTTGCGTTGGCTGAATGAGATTAAATTTAAATACACAAAGTTCCCTAAATAACCTTCTTCAGATTTATTAATCAAGGACACAAAGTTCCTTCTTGGTTATACAAGATCAATATATTGGCAAATCGACAAGATGCAATCAGAGAGACTAACGAGTTAAGAACAAAATGATCTTCACAATATTAAAGGAAAACACAGAGATAACAAGAATTAGATAGACAAAGAATAGAAAGCCCTTTTGTATTGATTTCTTTAAGATCTATTTACACTTTCAACAAATATCCAAGTTCTTCCTCCTTCTACAAAATGGCGTGGAAAGGCCATTATATAGCTTACAAGTCGAGTTACTCTCCGTAACCGTTTCTTTTAATTAAAGAATAGTTAATGATCGCATGACGCAATTTCTTAACTAATTACATGGAATACGAAAGGAATGGGAAGAAGAGAAAAGAAAGGAGAAGGAGACAGGCGGCCAGTTATTAGGAGGGACCCACTTGTCTTCGAGAATCCATTGCTCGAATCTTTCTAACGTCTCGGCTCTGTATTTGCCACGAGGACACACCAGGACGTTTCATCTTGAGGATGACAATGAGTGTCTTTGAAAACTGATGCAACAGCGTCTTGAGAGCTTCTTCCTTCCATACAAATTGTCCTTGAAATTTGATCTTGATTGATAGCATCGAGCCGCAACTTAAATTCATATTTTGAAAAACAGCATATTCGGGTCGAGCGGGAAAAACTAAGTATGAATTGCCTTAGGTTCACTTGGGACATGTGAGACACGAATGCGCGAAACACGAGGCTCGGCCGATTCGGGCGAAACGGGGAGAAGACGCACAAATGAATTTGGGACAATTGGGACAAAAATGTGCGAAGTGCGCGACTCGGGCGGTTCGGCGAAAGTGGGAACATTTGCATTTTTGGCTTCAGGACACTTGGGACAAAATGTGCGAAGTGCGCGATTTCGGGTGATTCGGCCGAAATTGGGAGCAGATTTGCATTTGGAACTCGGGACAGTTGGGACAAAATCGGGCGAATCGGCTGAAAATGGAATAATAGGTCCGTTTCAACTTGGGACATTTGGGACAAAAAGTTCCGGAGTCCGCGGTTCGGGTGGTTCGGCCGATCGGGGAACAGAGCGCACTTTGAGTTTTGGGACACTTGGGACAAAAACATTCGACGGGCCCGAAAATGGGACAATTTCTGTGGATTTCGGCGGTCGGAGAACGTAAAGCACTTTCGTACTTAGGACAGTGGGACAAAAAGTTCCGACAGCCCGAAGATCACACAAAATGACCCAAAACATGATTTTCTCAATTTCACGACTTAGGCATTTGAGAGAAAAACCCTTAAACTCAAAATTTTGAAAATTTTACTCTTATCGAGAAAGCGGGAATTTTTAGTGGACAACACTTCCCCAACCTGAGAATTGGCTCTGAATCTTCTCTCTTGACCTATATGTTAGACTTTTCCTCACGGAATCTGGTCATTAGGGTTGAAGATAGACTCCAATGTTACTAAACCTTTAGGAAGTTTGTTTGTCCGCAGTTGCACTACTTGATCCCCGTACTGCTGCTCTAGTCTATCCTGATTCCTAGCTGAGAATTCAGCCTCTTCTTGTAAGAAATTGATGATCTATTGATCGTTCTCAAACACCTGCCAGCTTGTGTTATTATCTGGAACTACTGGCCTCACAATCACATGGATACGTGGCTACATTTTTTCCCTTTTGATGTTGTCAACCACATCAAACGTTGCTCCAACTACTGCGAGCCTATCTATGGCTTCATTTTTCTTCCTAGGTATGGACATGATGTTGAAAGATTCGAAATCCTCAACGAGGTCCCATACTCTATTCTTGTAGTTCTTGATAGGTAATTTTTTGTAGCATGTTTTCCCCTAACTTGATTGACGATTAGCACGCTATCTCCGAACACCTGCAAGTTCTTTATCCCCTTTTCCCGGCCCAATGAAGTCCATGAATCAATGCTTCATATTCAGCCATGTTGTTTGAATAGGAAAACTAGAAACGGAAAGCTGAATAATATTTGATGCCTTGAGGTGAAACAAGCATAGCTCCTCCTCCTGCACCTTTCCTACTCCTTGATCCATCAAAAAATAACTGCCATACCTCGTTGTCATCCTTATGGTCTAGTTTGGTGATGCTAGGAATAGGATGGTTTTCTTCATGTATGCAATAGACTCCTAGCTCAGATTCTTCTACTTCTTAGTAGGGATCAAAAGCGTGTACCTTACTTTCCCATTCATCAAGAGTTAAATGCGGGTCATACAACCTAGGATCAAAGGCACGAATTTTTCCATGTCGACACTCTGTGTCATGCGCCCTTTACCTGTGCCAAGGCGCAACTTTTACCATGTCGACACTGTTTCATGCGCCCTTTACATGCGCCAAGTCGTGACTTTTACCATGTCGAAACTCTGTTTCATGCGCCCTTTACATGCACCAACGCACGACTTTTACCATGTCGACACTTTGTGCCATGCGCCCTTTACATGCACCAAGGCGTGACTTTTTCCATGTCGACACTCTGTGTCATGCGCCCTTTACATGTGCCAAGGCGCGAATTTTTCCATGTTGACACTCTGTGTCATGCACCCTTTACATGCGCCAAGGTGCGAATTTTGCCATGTCGACACTCTGTGTCATGCGCCCTTTACATGCGCCAAGGCACGAATTTTTCCATGTTGACACTCTATGTCATGCACCCTTTACATGCGCCAAGGTGTGACTTTTACCATGTCGACACTCTGTGTCATGCACCCTTTACATGCTCCAAGGCACGAATTTTTCCATGTTGACACTATGTGTCATACGCCATTTACATGCACCAAGGCGCAACTTTTACCATGTCGACACTCTGTGTCATGTGCCCTTTACATGCGCCAAGGCGTGACTTTTACCATGTCGACACTCTGTGTCATGCGCCCTTTACAAGTGCCAAGGCGTGACTTTTGCATTGTTGACACTATGTGTCATTGATTTCCATATTCTTTTGCTTGTCTATATCTACCCGGGGAAAGATATATACAACAGTTCAAGCTTGCTCCTAGGTTTGTGGGTCCCTTTCAGATCTTAGAGAACATCGGTCCCTTGGCCTATCATCTAGCATTGCCACCTATCTTCTCTCATGTCCATGATTTGTTTCATGTTTCTATGCTTAGGAGATATATTTCTTATCCTTCTCACATATTAGATTGGACCGCATTACGGGGTAGGATTAGGTGCAAGTGATGGTGGAGCCCATTTGCATTATAGAGCACAAAACCTTGGGCATTTGTAGTAGAGAGATTGACCATGTTTGGGTCCAATGGGACATGTGTGACAAGAATGCTACTATATGGGAGGATGCAACACTACTATGAGTTCAATTTCCACACCTATTCCAATGACTTCTAGGAGGAATTCAAGTATAATGGGATGGGGATGTAGTGCTTGCTTCCCTTCAACACATATTACTATTTATTTAGATACTATTGACTCTACTTATGGATATTTTGTATTATTCGACTTAGCATGATGTAGATGTTAGAGAGTCTTGAGACTATTATTGGTTTTCGATTCTTAGTATGATGTGTGTGGACTATTGATGAAAAATCATAACACCCCGAATGGCCTCGATCCGAGTGGGGCATCCGTGTGATCTCGCATAACATTGGACTATCTCTCAAGTGTGGGACTTATGAACTTGAGATGGATCTCCAGAGAAGGCGGATTCCATCTCCTAAACTACCTACCACAAGCTATTCTTATGCAAGAAAACTATGTAATCCTAATATGACCTTCTAAGGGACCAGAAGAGAAAGTGCATAAAAACAAAGCCTACACTAAAATGGAGATACACCGAGAGAAGGAGGTTTTGGTCACAATCTCAGCTACCTAAAATGGAGAGAGGTGAGAAAAGGAGAGGGTGGACAGATGCACCACAGCACAGAGATGAATTTCACATAAAACATAACTTTAACCCATTAAACATGGCTTCCAAAACCTACAATAGACATCGAGAGATATGCACAGGTATACCTGAACGATGAGAGGTGATAAGAGATAATAAAATAAAGAAGGATGGAAAAAATACATCACAAAAAAATTTTATTGCTCCATGAGTTCACATAGTACATCATCAATGGAAAAGAGGTAAGAAAATTCCATTATAGAGCCAAGAACGAAGGCTTAGACTCTACACTCTACCCTAAGGAAAAAAATAGAGAGGGGCAGAGAGAAACAATGACCAACCTTTTAGAATATGTCATTCCTTTACAATAAATAGAAGAATGAGAGAAGGAGAGAGGAGAGAATTTGAACCCTTCTCCAATCACCCCTTGAAGAGCATTGAATCCATCTACTCAATGATGCACTTTACTACAAAACCCATGCCCCCATGTGTTATTCCTTGTTGGTCAAGAAAAGAGGCCCATTCTTCATCATGGTGGTAGGTGGGAGACTTAACAACCTTGAAAATGATGAAACGAAACATTAATGGTGACAAGTGAGTAGCACGTGCTAGGAGCTTTCCAAAACATCCTTCACCACTCAAAACCAAACTCCCGGTCTAAATACATGGCCATCCGAAGGTTGGGGTTGGGTGTTTAACACAAGATCATAATATATGAATGAGTTTTTCCATACGGGGGCACGTGGCAGCCCTACGCATGTTGAAGATTCAAACCCCTCTTCTCGCTCTTGAATTTATGCCAAACTGACACGTGGTGGCTTCTGTGGGCTCCTTTGTGTTCTACCTAAGTCCCTCCTATTGGCAGAGACACTCTACCTGACCCGAGACACGTGGAGAGCTAGCACATGTTTGGGGACCACTTTTGGATTCACCTCTTGAAAGAGCACTGAAGAGACACGTGGCTCCTTCTATGGCTTTGCTCGTATCTTTTTTTTTTTTTTTTGGCTAAGTCCCTTTTGATTGGTGGGGTCATATGTCTAACCCTAGACACGTGTAGGATCAACACACATTTGGGACCCGCCTCTAGGTTTTCCTTTGAAGCTATGTGGATGAGGAACGTGGAGGCCTCTGCATGCTTTTGGACTTTTCAATGGCCGGCTCTACCCCCTTTTTGACTCTGACTACATGGTGAGCCCACACTCATTTGGGAACCCACTCTTGATCCTTCCTTTGAATTTTTGCAAAGATGACATGTAAGGATCCCTCTGGCTCTTCTATACTTAGTTGATTCAACAGCCATCTCTGCCCCCATTTTACTTCTAGCCACATGGCGAGCCTGTGCTTATTTGGGGATTGCCTCTAGATTTTAACTTTAAAGATGCACTAACTGATGCATGGAGGCTTCCTTTGGCCTATCCCGAGCTTGGACTTTTCAATAGCTAGTGTCCCATTTTCAGACCTTGGACACGTGGAGGGATGGTGCTTGTTTAAGTCTTTGCCTTGCATCATACCTTTAAAGTTATGTCGAGTGACATGTGGTTCTTTCCGCTGGCCTTAGAATTTTCAACGGCCAATTGAACTTTTGAGGATCGACCATGTGGATGTTCGGTGTACATTTGGGACCTACCTTTTTGATATGCCCTTTGGAATTGCACCGATTCTACACATGGTGCTTTCTATGAGTCTGTTTTTGGCCCCAAGTCAACTCATATGTGGCGAAGTCCAAAACCTTTGAGCCATTTCTCCGATCTTGTCTTGTTGAGGTCTAGCCTCCTTTCACGTTGTTTTCTCATACATTTTTGAACCCGTCTCGCCCCTTAGATTTGGGATCCATTGTGAGCCCCATTGGACTGAAACGACCCTTCCAATTTTCTTATGCAAGGTCATGTTTGACCAATTTTTCTTGGGGGTAAAATTGGGATAAGATTATGGTGACTCACGGGGACATTTTCCCGCTAGATAAAGTGATCGGTGTCCTTAAAGTATCCATTGGGCATGGAGTCATGAATGATAGCTTTGATGTTGATCTTGTCCACGAAACCACGAGCTTGATTGCTTGCACTTGGTGACCCTGAACCTACTCCGTTGTCCACACTCTCAATTTTTCAAGAAAATCTTGAAGATGAGGTTTCTTAGAGTAGAAAATTGTATTGACCTAGGGCCTTCACCTATCCCTAGAAATGGACTATTACAATATTCACTGAGGCACACTGAACTGCATAGCGATATAACCCTAGAGCAACAAATCACCATGACACACTATATACAAAGGGGAAGATCATACATGCCCCAAGTGGAACATGCAGAGTGTACGAAAGCACTTCTTTTCTAAAAGAAAACCTACTCCTACTCCTACACTATCCCTATCAAAGAAAAGCTAAATAAATCCCGCCACAAGTAGGTAGAAATAGCTTCCCTTTCTCGAAAATGTGGCCATGTATATGATTTGGCACTAAACATGGATCTTATTATGAGTGAGAAACTTAAAAGAGGTCGATCTTCCACCCAAATCATCAAGGTATCAACATCAATCAAAAATACCTCCTCAATCTGATTGGCATTGGACTCCTAGAGGTGTTGATGGTGACCCTTGGTGCTTTGATACTCATCCTCATGCCCTAAAGTGGGCATGAATAGTTTTGGCTTCTCCTTGGCTCTAATGAAGCCAAGTGGCACGATAGGGCACAATCTAGTCCAATGGATGTGTCCATTGTTACGAATTTTGACTCTGGAGTGGAGTCTTCTTGCTGAACCTTCTTGGGTGGATGGTGTGTGAGAGATGGGATCTTCATACTCTTTTCCTTCCTCCATAATGGATTCATCAATCAAATCAGGTCCTTCAAATGAAAGTAAAAAATCTTTGATAATGTTTTCTTCATCAAGTGGCCTCAATTCTGATTTGATCTCCTCTAGCCGCTCCTCTTTTATTGAAGGTTCTTATGGTTAAAGGATGAATGATGGGGCACTGAATGTTGTAAATTCTATAGGCCCCTTCTCATCGAAACATTCTGCCAATTTCGATAGGAAATCAAACTCTTTGATGTCATGTCACAAGTGTGGATTGCATGAGGGGAATGAAGTCATGACTGCACGACTTCATAAATGGCTAGAAGATGGAAGATGTGGAAAGATGAATGGGTTGATATGGATGGGAAGAAGGTTTGTAACTCAAATGATGGGTTGTTGACTAGATGGAGTCACCGGATGTGCTTGAAAGTGCTTCCAAAGTCCGAGATCTTCACCAAGAGAACATCGAACCTCATAAAGTGAAGTGGTAAGGTACTTCAAACCTGTTCCACTGGGCTTGCCAAAAATATTGATGTAAAATCATAGCACCACCCGAATGGCCTCAAATATTAGTGGGGCATACGGTGTGATCTGCATAACATTGCACCATATCTCGAGCTGTGGGACTTGCGGAGTTGAGATGGACCTCTAGAGAAGGATGGTTCCTACTCCTAAACTACCTGCCACAAGTTATTCTAATGCAGAAAAATATCTAATCCTAATCTAACCTTCCAAGGGACTAGGGAGAAAAAGTGAATGAAAACAAAGCCTACACTAAAATGGTGATACACCAGAGAAGGAGGTTATGGTCACAATCTCACCGCTAAACTACTTCTAAGGAAGGAAATGTGACTATCTACTCCTAATCTAACAATGCCAAGGAGACAGAGAGAGAGAGAGCATGAAATAAAGGAATCCTACTCTATAGAGGTGATAGCACCAAGAAAAGGGGGTGACTGATCACAAATTCCGCTTCTTGAAGTGGAGAGAGGTGAGCAATGGAGAGGATGGATAGATGCATCATAGACCAAATATAGATTTCACACAGAACACCACTTCAAACCCATTAAACATAGCTATCAAAACCTACAATAGACATCATCAAGTATGCATAGTATACCATGTAATTATGAGAGGTAAGAAGAGATAGTAAAATAAGGAAGGATGGACAAAAGGATAAAAAAAGAAATTTTATTGCACCATGAGTTCACACGGTACATCATTAGTGCACAAGGGGCAAGAAGATGCCATTATAGAGCCAAGAGAGGAGGCTTAGACTCCACATTCTACCCTAAAGAAGAAAGAGAGAGGGGCAGGAGAGAAAAGATGACCAACCTTTAGAAATATGCCCCTCCTTTACAATATATAGAAGAATAAGAGAAGGAGAGAGGAAAATTCAAATCCTGCTTCAACCACCCCAAGATTACATTGAATTCACCTACTCCAACCACCCCATAAAGCATTGAAATTTTCTGTAACAATGATGGGCTTTACTGCAAGACCCATGCCTCCATGTGTTGTTCCTTGCTGGGTAAGAAAGGAGTCCATTCTTCATTATGGTGATAGGTGAGAGATGTGACAACGTTGAAAATGGTGGACCGAACATTAATGGTGGCATGTGAATAAAAGGCATCGAGAGCTCTCTAAAAGTCATTTCTTGCTCAAAACTGAGCTTCTAGTTGAAAGATATGGTTGTCTAAAGATTAGGTCGCGGGATCAAAATATTTAAAAGAGTCCATCAAGTGCAAGACCCACGTGGCAGCCTTGCACGTTTTGAAGATTCACCCCTTCCTCTCGGTCTTGAAGTTTCACTAAAATGACGTGGTGGATTTTGTTGGCCTTCTCATTTTCCTTTGTATTCTACCCAATTCCCTCCTATTCGCAGAGACACTCTATCTAACACGATACACGTGGAGGAGTAGCACTCATTTGGAGACTCCTCTTATATCCTGCCCCTGAGGATGCGCCTAGCTAACACCTGTAGGATTCCACTGGCCTGTTCTAAGCTTGGAATTTCTAATGGCTGGTGAAATCATTTCTGACTCTAGCCACATGGTGGGCTGGCACTCATTTCGAGACTCGCTTAGGATTGTGCCTGTGAAGTTATGTGGACGAGGCACATGGAGACCTGCACAGGATTTTGGACTTTTCAATAGCCGTCTCTTCCCCTTTTTTTACTCTGACCACATGGTGAGCCCACACTCATTTAAGAACCTTCTCTTGATTCTTCCTTTGAAGTTACACTCGAGATGACATGTGGAGGATTCGCTAGTCCTTTGACTTAACCGATTCAGGCCTCCTTTGCCCCCATTTTTTACTCTAGCCACGTGGGACGCATGTGTTTATTTAGGATCGCCTCCGATTTTAACTTTAAAGATGTGCCAAACTGACATGTGGAGGTTTCCTTCAACCCGTCATGAGCTTGGACTTTTCAACGGCCAAAGTGTCCCCTTTTCAGACCTTGGACATGTGGAGGGTTGACGCTTGTTTGAGTCTCGGCTTGGGTCACACCTTTAAAGTTGACCTTGAGATGACACGTGGCTCTTTCCACTGGCCTTAGACTTTTCAACAGCTGATTCAAGTTTTTGAGTCTTGGATCATGTGGAGGGATGACACACATTTGGGAATTTCCTTCTTGATGCATCCTTTCAAATTACGTTGGTGGCACATGGCACCTTCCGCAAGTCATTGTTTGGCCCCAAGTCAACTCGTATGTGGAAAAGTCTGAAAACTTCGAGCCCTTTCTCTGATTTTCTCTTGTTGATTTATGGCCTCCTTTGATGTTGTTTTCTCCTCCATTTTCAAACCCACTTGCCCCTCAGATTTGGGATCGATTGTGAGCCCTATTGGACCAGAAACGACCCTTCCAATTTTCTTATGCAATGTTATGGTTGACCAATTTTCCTAGGGGTAAAATTGGGATAACATGGACTTCTAGAGACATTTTGATATTAATGATGATATGCTATTGACACGGTTATATATATTCGACATGTGATATTTTCATCACACTTAGTAGGCCTTGATAATTGAATTAATATTGTGATCATTTTGACATGGATGAAATGTAGAATAGAGATGTAGTTAGAAATTGTAAATGAAATCATAATTGCCTAGTGAAGATTTTTTTCAAATGTAGATGATTGTGCATTTAACTTTTGAAATTTTATGTTGGATGTTTTGATGTCGCCACAAGGTTGAAGGAGGTATTATGTGTTTTGTAGATAAATATATTCACAAAAAATAACGGGGTTATTGGAGACCAACCACCACATTGGAATGCTAGGTGAATTCAACGGGGGTTATCATGGCAAAATGTATTTTGTGTATGTGTGTTTGAATTGTTTTTAGGGGGTTCCCTTGGGGGTTCACCTTTAATTGTGACCATGGGGTTATGTGTTTTCTTTTTTAGCTTCATTTATCTAATGTTAGTATGTGATTTTTAGTGATGTAATTTCCTTGTATTAATTATTTTGAATTTGGGTAATTTTTCCCTTTATCATTAATGGGTTTAAGTGTCTCGTTCTATGTAATTAATCTTATTCTAACCTAATCATAGATGGGACAAAAAAATTTATTTATTATACTATATGGCTCTTGGGTTTTGTGTTGTAAGTTGAGTGTTTGTGATCTTGAGTGTTGTACACTCTACCCTTTCATGGAAATTTGAATTTAGCCTTAAGGGCCCATTTTGAAGGCTTGTGGGACAAGTTAAACTTGTTCCACACCTCTTAAATTTCTATGCCAACCCTACCTATGGATTGCGGGAAAATAGACCCCATTAAGTGTTTTGTAAGTCAAAAAGTGAAATTTATTACACTTTTCTTACATGGGCTTTAATGTTTGTCCTTAGGGGTGTGGGCTTAGATTGTGTGTGTAAGTAATTTTGTCATTTCACTCACCCACCAACTTATTGTGCATTGGGGTTGAGGTTTGAATTGTGAGGTGGAGTTGAGGATGAGTGATGTGGCATCCTACATGGATCTACCTCATCCTCCTCTCTCCCTTTTCTATCTATTGAAGTTATTTTGCTTGTTTGGGGATTAGTTCATTCTTTTGTGCTATTGGATCTTAGGAGTTAGAGGATTTTGGAGCGCTTGTCATATTTTTGGGAGATTTTTCATGATTTCTTGGGTTGGAGGAAGATTGGAGATTGACTCTTGGAACAAGCTCTACAATGTAAAGGTAGGAGATATACTCTTTCTTAATGTTCTTCTTTTATTTTGTGTGTATGTGCTTTTTTTAAATGTTTTGATATGTTTGTTGGGTTCTTGGGCAGATTTCCTAAGTGTGGTGTAGGAGGGGACTATAGGGAGAGTTCATGTAGGGAGGCATAAGAGTTTATTTCATGTTGTGGAGGGAGTTTTTTGTTGGGTTCCCCACCTTGGACAAAGAATGTTTGCATTTCTTACTTGTTTCTTTTTATGAGGGAGGCATAAGAGTAAGTGGGAGGAATAATAGGAACTTAAGGGAGGCATAAGAGTGTGTAGGGGTTTTTATATGTGTATTGGAGGTTTTAAGGTTGGAACCTATTTCCCATTTGGAGACATAAGTGACCTCCCATAGGTTTTTTCTCCTTTGGCTCATCATTTAGAAGCCTTTTATATTTTTTTGTCTATACTTCTTGTGTTTTTAGTTTAAGTTGTTTGTGTTCGGAATGGTTGTGAAATACTTGGTTTTGTGTTGTGGTATCTTGTTTTTTGCCATGTGTTGGATCCACCTTTCATTGCAATGTGGTTGGGGATCGAGGGCTAATGAGGAGGATGGATTCTCCTCCTCATTGGATATTTTGGTTGGGTGGAGAGTGTTTCCTCTCCCCCTTTTTTTTGTTTTGGATCAAGCAAATCATGAAGGAGCTCTCTTGTTGGTGATGTGAAGCTTGGATATTTTTTTGGATTCCTTAAGAAATCCCTTCTTGTTAGAAGCCTTATTATTTTTCCCACTTACGTTGGAGGAAATTTTAATATTTTATTTCTTTTATCTTAAAATCTTGTATTATTTCCCACTTTAAGTGGAAGACATTGTAATAATCTTGTGAAGAAAAGTTGCATTCAATTATTGGATATGAAATTTGTATTGTATATTGAAAAAGAGAAAGAAAGATTTGTGTTGTAAAGCTAGTCTTGTGAAATAGAAAAGAAAGTTATTATCTTTATTTGAAGTTTTAGTTTGTATTGTGTGAAAAAAAAACTTCTTTGCTTTAAAAGAAATGAGCTATGCTCAATGGGAAAAGAAAGTTTACTTTCATTGTGAAATTGTATTATTGTAAATGAGAAAGAAGAAATATAGAAGTTGTAATATGTTAAAATGCATGCATAGTAAACTTGTATGTAGAACCAAGTTGTTAGTAGTTTTTGAACTAAGTTGTAGTGGAAATGGATATAAGAAATAAATTTGTAGTTGTGATAAATGTTAAGTAGATTATTTTGTTAAAATGATTCATTGTTGTTATTGTTGAAACAAGAAATGTTTTAAAATGAGTAATTTTAACTATGAAATGAATAAATGGAATTAAATCCTACAATTGGAAAATCTAGGCATATAAAATCAAGTTCAAAATGTATTTTTAAACATTTTAGCAACTTTTTTTTTTGGAAAATTTTCAGTTTTGAAGGTTCTGTTCCTAAGGAACAGGATCGCGCCTCTACGCAGAGCGGCGATCTTGTAAATGCCGCTCGAGCAAGGTGGCCATCTTAGATTCACCTCTATGTAAGGTTGTATTTCATGGTTTGTCACCCAGAAGGGCAAGTGGTCCTAGGACCTTCGGCCTTCTCTCGTGTGGCGGTTTCTTCACCGACGATGAAAATTCTCGAGACCCGCTCTTGTGCAGAAATTTGAACTTGGTCAAAACAATTTTTAAGCTTGCAAATTCACTAAGGACACCTCATACAAATAAATATTGGTGAATCCTATTGTTTAAAGCAAAATAACCTCTAAATGGTAAATTAAAAGCACTCTTTCTCATTTATATTAATGGGGGTAGGGTTTGCCCCAAATAGAGAACCCCAAATACAAATAGTTTTGAAATAAAACCAGATTGGTAAAGGAAATCCCTTCAATCCTTGCATGGGAGAAATTACAACAATAAAACTACAATATAAACTAATCTAAGCTTGATCTCCTTGTAGACTCCTCCATAGTTCTTCCTCTCTTGCTCCCATGGATCCCTTCTCTCCACCTATTATTTTAATAAAGGAAAAGTGACCAAATGGGGAGACTTAGGTAAAGAAGAGATTAAATAAAAATTCATAAGGATATTTAGGGTTAGTTTGGAACCCTAGGATCTAGTGGCCACAATTGAATTGATCTAAGGGTGGAGGATCAACCCTACTTTTGTTTGGTAGGAATATATTTATAATGTTTTAAATAAATATTAAGGGTATGTGTAGATGGGTGAATGGGGCCATTTATTTACTTTGGTGTGCATAGTCTCTAATCTAGTTCCTAGCATGTTTTAGAAAAATAATGAAATGGACCCTTAAGTTGTTAAGTAATGGAATTATAGTAACTAAATATAAGGTAAATTTGTAGGGTTTGAGTAGTAGTTGTGGAGCAATAAAACACTTAACCAAGTAAATTAAATTAGGGAACCTTACTAACTTACTTTGAATTAATCAACCTTAGAGATTAAAGTAAATTATGTATTAATCATTTATTTAGACTTGGCCTATCAATTGTAAAGTTGAGATTGTTGGTGTAAATTAGGTTAATATACCCTAGGGGTTAACACCCTTGTGACATTTTAACTATAAAAAATATAAAATTAGTTACAATTTTCGGGATAAGTGTTAGGTTTAACATGTTCCTAGAACATCATTTTTATGGGCGTTACATCCACATCCTTAGTAGCGATATAAAAAAAAATAGACTCGGCCACCCTTTCGACCTCCATAGAACCATGATGTTCGAGAGAGGGCATAGTATGGGACATCTAGTTAGGGCATCCAATAGGACACATGCTCCACCTCGAGCACAATCAGCAAGAGCATGTCCACCACAGTACCAGAGAGATCTATCCCTAGATCCTCAAGTCTTTCAACATGTACTACTAGGCCACGGAGGGATATCGAATAATGGAGAGGACCGGGCACTTGCTACGGATGTGGCATGCATAGTTATCATTGGAGAGAGTGCCCTTAGAACCTTGCTAATCAGGGTAAGGCACCCGTTTCTTAGCTTATTGTTGGCGACATGGCTAGGAGCCACAGGATTTATGCAGCGGTCAAGAACTACCGAGAAAAGAGCACCAAGTCATAGTGATAGAGACCACAGGTAGCATTGGTTGCATTTTTATCCCTATTTTATTTGACTCAGGCTCTTTAGGTTCTTTCATTTCACCATCTTTAGTAGAGCATTACAGGCTGGTGGTACTTAGGTAGGGTATTAGTTGGGATGTTGAGATGGCTTCTAGAGCCAAGATCTTAGTTGACTCCTTAGTCAAGGAATGCGTAGTGGACCTAGGACCTTTTACCACTACTTTGAATCTTTGTATCCTTCCCTTGGGTTCTTATGTAGTGATTTTTGGCATGGATTAATTTTTTACACACAGAGCCAAAGTTGATTACTACTGATAAGATTATATCTTGTGCAAATGATTTGGGTGTGGATTCGGTTATTGTCGAGTCAAGAGACCCATCTCTATCAAAGCACTTTTCTCGCTATGCAATCGAAGTGGTGTACGTGTGGGGTTAGTTATTTGCTATTACTGATCGGTGATACGTCATAGGATGAGGCGAGTGGACATTCACTCAATGATCACCCCATATTGCAAGAGTTCTCGAGATGTTTTTCCTAGAAAGTTGTTAGGGATGCCTTCCCCACGTGAGACGAGTTTCACATTGATTTGGTTCTAGGAGTGGAACCTATCTCTCACACTCCTTATAGGATGACCAAACCTGAGCTATGTGAGCTCAAGTTCGCAGCTTGAGGGAATTCTTGAGAAAGGCATACTCCATCCTACTATATCTGCTTAGGTTGCATCGGTGATATTTGAGAAGAAGAAGGATGGATCCTTGTGTTTGTGTGTGGACTATTGTCATCTAAATAAAGTAACGATCAAGATACATTACCCATTCATTGCATTTATGATTTGTTTGACCGAGATGAAGGGGGCATTTTGTATTTTCTAAGATTGAACTTAGGTCAGGTTACCATCAACTGAGGATTGCAGAGGCATATATCCATAAGTCATCTTTCCACATGAGATATGGCCATTATGAGTTTAGAGTTGTGTCATTCGGTATTACGAATGCCACCTGCAGTGTTCATGAGTTTGATGAACGGGGTGTTCAAGACCTTTTAGATCATTTTGTACTCATGTTTCTTGATGACATTTGATATTCTCATGTATGCATGAGGAGCACGAGGAACACCTTCTTCAGGTTTTGCGGTGTCTTCATGAGCGAAGTAAATTGCTATCCAATTTTTTCCCTTGGGAAAAGTTTGATCAAACACAACCTTCCACACCAAAGAAATGAAGAGGTTGGTTCAGTCATGCAAGCCCACATTTCAAATCTAACAATCAGAGTTACAGTAAGGCTTGGAAATGGAAATGGAAGGTGGGAAAATGAATGGCCAACAAAAATGTTGAAGAAGACCAAAGCTCAAGTGAAAAAATGGAGAAAGGCTTAAAGTTTTTAGACTTCACATTTTCGGGGATCTTGGGAAATGAACAGTTGAAAAAACAAAGAAAGATAACTTGGTAAGTCAAAATCAAGCCCAAAGTGAGTCAACTCGAAGAAAAGCAATAGAACCGCGGAAGGTGCCACGTGCCTCATCGGTGCAACTTTAAAGGAAAACTCCAAAGGCATGTCCCCAAATGATCGCAGGCCCTCCACATGTCTAGGGTCCAACAAACTTGCTCCTAAATAGGTGGAAAAGGAAGAATGGGCCGTTGAAATGTCTAAGCATGGGAAGAGCTAGTGGAAGCCTCCACATGCCTCATCAACATAAATTCAAAGCTAAAATTAAAAGGAAAGTCCCCAAATGAGTGCAAGCCCTCCATGTGGTTAGATCCTAAGAAAGTTACACTGGCCATTGAAAATTCTAAGCATGGGAAGAGCCAACGGAAGCCTCCATATGCCTCATCAGCACAACTTCAAAGGTAAAATCCAAAGACAGGTCCCCAAATGAGTTTAGGATCTCCACGTGGTCAGAGCTCACAAAAGGTAGAACCAGCCATTAGAAATTCTAAGCATGTGAAGCCATCGGAAGCCTCCACGTGCCTCATCAACACAACTTCAAAGGTTAAATCCGAAGGTGGGTTCCCAAGCGAGTGCATGCTCTCCAGGTGGTCAAAGCCTGAGAAAGTTGCACTGGCTGTTGAAAAGTCTAAGCATGGGAAGATCCAGCAGAAGCCTCCACGTGCCTCATCAGTGCAACTTCAAAGGTAAAATTTAAAGGCGGGTCCCCAAATGAGTGTAGGCTCTCCATGTGGTCGAGCCGAAAAGACGAGATCTGGCCATTGAAAATTCTAAGCATGTGAAGAGCAATTGGAAGCCTCCATGTGCCTCATCATAACAACTTCAAAGGTAAAATACTAAGGTGGGTTCCCAAATTATCACAAGCTCTCCACATGGTCAAAGCCCAAGAAAGTGGCACCACCATTGAAAATTCTAAGCATGGGAAGAGCCAGCGAAAGCCTCCACATGCCTCATTAGTGTAACTTCAAAGGTAAAATCCAAAGGCAGGTCCCCAAATGAATGAAATCCCTCCACATATCTAGGGTCAAACATAGTTTATCCTAAACATAAGGGACTTAGCTAAAACACAAAGAAAGAAGAGCAGGCTCGTGGACAATTACATGTGTCCAAGCTGTCACAACTTCAAGACTGAAAGGAGGGGATAAAGTCTTGAAAGCCTGTAGGATTTCCACATGGAGCTAACTAAAAAGGTCCCACCCGAAAAGGGGTTTTGACATTATATATATTGGGGCCCTTTACTCACCTAAGGGAACGAAGCAACATGTTTGTGGATGGTGCCAAGTGCCGACATGTCGCATTCAGGACCCTAAAAGGCAACAAAAATATTAAGAATATGCGAGGCTTCCACGTGGATCTTGCATGGATAGAATCCAAACCTAAATAAGTTTGGAAAAGATTTGCATGGAATGTAAATTCAATGAAAGATGAATCACGAAGCCCACCAAGAATTTTATATTATTAGATCTTTTAAAATATTGTGAGAGCTCGTGTGAAATGCCTAACCTAATATTGAGATGATCATAACTTTTTTGGAATCTTAGATTTGAGAAAGAGAGGACTTTTGGAAATATCTTGGCGTCTTCTACTCAACTATGACTAGATATCTTTAAATTAGTGGCACTAAGTTCTTAAAAATGAAAAAAATACAATCCACCATTTTTAGGTACATCAAAGCTTCTCACCTACCACCATAATGAAGTATGGGTGTTTCACTCGGAATGACTCGTTCCTATAGAAACAGATAAGAGTTATGGGCTAGGAGGAATACCTGTGGAATGTCGAGATGGTGTGCGCGTACCGTAGAGAAAGATCAAGCTGACTGCGAAGAACTCCTTTTTGTCTTGGAAGGACTACCTGCAAATAAGAACACAAGACCACAAGATTCGATTAAACAATAAATGAGAAGCGCCTTGGGGCCAGAAATATAAAACTTCCTTTCGAAGGTGGTCGAGTTCCCGCTAATATGAATTAACACAAAAGGCTGTAAAGTATCAATTAAATTGTTTCGTTGAACTGGGTAGGGGAAAGGCTGGTTTTGGTTTTGACCGAGAAGGCGATGGCGATTCTTGATAGCCGATCTTTGGTTATGATAGCGATGCGATTCACGATAACCAATACCGGTGGGTTCTAAGATCTTCTTAGTAGCTATGGTGTTTGTAATGGCTGGTTTATGGATGATATTAGGAAATGAGATGATGAGGGATAAAAGAATGACAGTTAGATGCAATGGCACGTTGGGTAGTGGATTCAGAAATGGATTTAGGAGGACTGAGATTCAAGAAGCATAAGAAATGTTATAACAGAGGACATGCAAGATGTGACTTACTGGTTTTGGCAAAGATGCAAGTTGATCTCCTTGGTTGTAAACACTTCTGGTATTTCCACTCGTCTCTGCTCTGTCCAGTGAAGATCTAGACTCTGTTCCTCGCTCCCAATGCTCTCTATTGATCCAGAAATCCTTCGACTGATCTCCAAAATGAAATTCCGATCCGTTGTTTTGGTTTGGGGAGCCCATTTACAGGGAACCGATGGCGGTTTAATGTAGCAAGACGGTGGTCGAGTAGAACCGGCATCGGTAAGGAAAAAGTAGGCTATTTTTAGTAAAATAGCCCACCTTCCTGCTTTTCTCCCGAGAGATCGATTGCGGGCTTGGCCAAGTGGCTAGAAGGTCGGCTTTGGGTGCAGTAAGGAGGCATTAGTTATGGATGTGAATCTAGACCAAGTCATGGGTCCTAATTAGGTTGGTTTAGGGTTAGGGCTAGTCATGATGAGGTGGTAAATCGAGGTGGCGGGTAAGGTGATGTGGATTTATCAATTATAAGGTAATTAATAAATAATTGTGTAAGGTTTAGGTGATGAGGTTAGATTGCGAGATGAGATGCGGGTCACAAGGGGTCGTAAGACACAAATATGGTGTCTACATTAGCCCCTTATTGTCGTGTAGCTTGTTACGTAAAGGCTGCGGACAATAATATGAAGTGGTTTCTCATGTTAAAGATATAGGTAATCCCCCTCAAATCTATTGCCGATTGAGTGAAGCAGGAAATCGGGGATAGGGTTGATAAAGGGTACATGTTGTAGAGAGGATGGTAAGGTGGTGGGGTAGGTCCGAGGAAGCGAGACGCATGTTGAAATGCAATAAAATACGACGAGGGTACATGATTTGACAAGCAAACCAGCAATGTGTAGGCGAAGGTCGATAGTTTATCCAAACAAGGGTGATATAATCCTGGTATCTAAGGCATAGGAAGTAGCTCCAGGGTATATAACAGGTGAGAGTACGAGGCGTTTAGGCATGTTCGACGAGTACCAAATGGTTGGTTTGGTTGAGATAAACGTCACGGTCTAGGTCTAGGCAAAGTTGGTCGACAGATCAAGTCAAGGACCCTAATCATGCTAAAACACGAACAGGTGAGCTCGATTGAACAAAAAACTACCGGATGGGTGGATAAAAGTGTATGGTGTGGATTTCGGGTAAGGGATGGAAGTGGTACGGCCGTGGGTCGGGCCAAGTTGTTGGGTTGCGGCCTTGGGTCGGGCCAGAAGGGTAAATGGAGGCCTTGGGTCGGGCCAAATAGTGAGAGCGAGGCCTTGGGTCGGGCCAATTGGTAGGTTGAGGCCTTGGGTCGGGCCAAATAGTGAGGGTGAGGCCTTGGGTCGGGCCAATTGGTAGGGTGAGGCCTTGGGTCGGGCCAATTGGTAGGGCGAGGCCTTGGGTCGGGCCAATTGGTAGGTTGAGGCCTTAGGTCGGGCCGATTGGTAGGTTGAGGCCTTAGGTCGGGCCAAATAGGTAGGTTGAGGCCTTAGGTCGGGCCGAATAGGTAGGTTGAGGCCTTAGGTCGGGCCGATTGGTAGGTTGAGGCCTTAGGTCGGGCCGAATAGGTAGGTTGAGGCCTTAGGTCAGTGAATGGGTAGGGCGAGGCCTTGGGTCGGGCCGAATAGGTAGGTTGAGGCCTTGGGGTCGGGCCGAATAGGTAGGTTGAGGCCTTGGGTCGGAGCCAATTGGTAGGTTGAGGCCTTAGGTCAGTGAATGGGTAGGGCGAGGCCTTGGGTCGGGCCAAATGGGTAGGGTGAGGCCTTGGGTCGGGCCGAATAGGTAGGTTGAGGCCTTAGGTCGGGCCGATTGGTAGGTTGAGGCCTTAGGTCGGGCCGAATAGTAGGTTGAGGCCTTAGAGTCATTTGAATGGGTAGGGCGAGCCTTGGGTCGGAGCCAAGCAGGTAGGGCGAGGCCTTGGGTCGGGCCGAATAGGTAGGTTGAGGCCTTGGGTCGGGCAATTGGTAGGTTGAGGCCTTAGAGTCGGGCCGAATAGGTAAGTTGAGGCCTTAGGTCGGGCCGAATAGGTAGTTGAGGCCTTAGGTCAGGCCGAATAGGTAGGTTGAGGCCTTAGGTCGGGCCGAATAGGTAGGTTGAGGCCTTAGGTCGGGCCGAATAGGTAGGTTGAGGCCTTAGGTCGGGCCGATTGGTAGGTTGAGGCCTTAGGTCGGGCCGAATAGGTAGGTTGAGGCCTTGGGTCGGGCCGAATAGGTAGGTTGAGGCCTTGGGTCGGGCCAATTGGTAGGTTGAGGCCTTAGGTCAGGCTGAATGGGTAGGGCGAGGCCTTGGGTCGGGCCAAATGGGTAGGGCGAGGCCTTGGGTCGGGCCGAATAGGTAGGTTGAGGCCTTGGGTCGGGCCAATTGGTAGGTTGAGGCCTTAGGTCGGGCCGAATAGGTAAGTTGAGGCCTTAGGTTGGGCCGAATAGGTAGTTGAGGCCTTAGAGTCGGAGCCGAATAGGTAGGTTGAGGCCTTGGGTCGGCCAATTGGTAGGTTGAGGCCTTAGGTCGGGCCGAATAGGTAGGTTGAGGCCTTGGGTCGGGCCGAATAGGTAGTGAGGCCTTAGGTGAAGTGGACAAGTGAACAAATGGTGTGCGCAAAGAAAGGTCGATAGAGCGATATTGGTGAAAAAGAGGCAAGGAGTAAATAAGGGCAAAGAATGGGGTGAAAGTTGGGTAGAGAACCGATGTCGATTCGCATGACCGATATCGGTTAAAGGACCGATACCGGTTCTTAGGGCAAAATGAAACCGATATCGGTGAAAGTGAAAAACCTATAAAAAGAAAAATACGGCTTGTCATTGTCACATTTGTTATTTGCAAACCAAATCGACTTGTCGGCGTGGAGAGTTGGGATTAGAAGCTTGATTGAGTGAGGTGGAGCTGTTGTATTGGCGGAGAGAGTTGATAGTAGGCCCGATTAAGGGGAGGCAGCGATTGATTGGCGAGGACCCAGCGAGATCGGGATTGGAGCCATGACACGAAGCGGGGAGGAGTTGGAAGGCTGGACCAGTGGACCGCCACCACCCATCCCACCGGATGACGTGTCGTCGTTCGGGGTAGATTCAAACGCTTTAATTTGGTGATTTGGTTGTATTATGCTAAATTGGGGGTTTGGGTAGGAATTAACCTTTTTAGGAAATAATGAGAAAATGGAAATGATTTGAAAAAGGGAGAGGGTAGATAGGCTAGATAGGCTAAGGTGGGTAGGTGGGTAAGTTTTTAGGGTATTTGGGTGGGTAGATGGGGAAAAATAGGTAAAAATGGGTTTTGGGGGTGCGGGGTTCGGCTCGAGAGAAGACGATGACCGATGTCGGTCTGGCAAATGCCCAGCATCGGTCGCACAATTTTAGGAAAGGAGACTTGTTGGTGACCGGCGTCGGTCATGTATCGGCGCGCGTCGGTGGCTTGTATGTTTTTAGGTTTTGGGTTGGGTTGGTTGTTTTGGGTTTTTGGGTTGGGTTGTGGGTGTGGGGTTGGGTTGTGGGTGTTGGGTTGGGTTGTGGGTGGGTGTGGGTTGGGAGTGGAGAAGGGTTTGGTGTAGGGGTTGGTTTTGTGTTGGGGTTGGGTTTTGTTTTTGTTGGTTTTGGGGTGGGATGGTTTTGGGTTTGTAGGGTGGTAGGTTCTAGAGGGGGTGGTAGAGAGTCGGGGTATGGTCGGGGGATAAAAATGGGTGTTTAGATGATAAAGTAGATGTTGTAATAAAGAGTAGGTCTAAGGATGTGGGTTGGTTACTGGCACGTCGGCGATTGGCGATCACGAGATAGGATGCCCCCTTGTTGAGTGCGGATGAGGCCACACGTATTTGCGGCTCATTGGGCCATCATGCGTGAGGTGGGACTCGGTGGAGTCCAGAGGTACAAAGCGATAGAGAGAGATCACGGCTTGATGGTTGCCCTCATCGAGAGATGGGATCCGGTGACAATGTGTTCCATCTCCCGTGGGAGATGACCGTCACATGGAGGATGTGTATCGCATCCTTGATTTACCTATCGAGGGAAGCGATCTTCGAGTAGGTCGAGAGCTGCCATGGACAACATCTGCAGGTTTTGGGGATGCGGTGTCTCTGACCTACCATAGCGCGAGTATCAGGTACGGTGACATGTACCGTGCGCATCAACACGAGACACGACTGGCCCATTTGTGTTGATGATGGTTGGGATCACTGCCCGCCTGTCGGACTCGAGAGGGATGCCGCTTCCCACGAGCATTGATGGGGGTGCTGCTGGAGATGGTGGAGGAGCACACCTGTTACGCCTGGGCACCAGTATATCTGGTGTAATTATACAGGGAGCTATGGGGCTATCGCCGGAGGAGGCGATTTGGTATTTGTTCTACATTTTTGTTGCATTGTTGGGCATACGAGCACATCGTATGCATCGAGCCAATCTGGTTATCCCAAGCAGCGAGGGCCCAAGTCATATACCATTATGGCTTTGAGAGGTGGTTGGGGGTCGTGGGCCAGCCACGCAGCGATTATGGCGAGTCGGGATGTGGCATACTATAGACATTTCTTTAGGAGCCTTACAAAGTAGATATTGTATGGAGACCCTACAGAGGTCACCACCACAGAGGAGCCCGCTTACGGTTGTGCCTAATCCAGTACACATTACGGATAGCGCAGGCGGAGGCCGAGAGAATCTGGCGGATACCCCTGGAGAGGGTACGCAGGTAGATGGGCTGCGGCAGGACGAGCCACCTCCATTTCCTCGGCACAGAGAGATGATGTAGAGGCCCCACCGCCTGCACCAGCCTTTGGATCCAGATTGGGTAGCGAGAGAGGCCAGCAGTGAGGGTGTAGATGATCTTTGGGTGCAGGAGCATACAGGGTGTGGTGGGTGGGCGAGAGCAGCAGATAGTACCACCGCACGCCAGAGACTTATTTGCTGCACCGATAGAGAGAGAGATAAAGCTCGGGAGTCGAGTGCAGCTTTACGAAGGCTTAATGCAGCAGCACGAGCACGAATAGGTGTCTTACGAAGAAGCGGTAGCGAGCTCGAGCACGAGCACGTAAAGCGGCACCACCACGGCACCACGGCCACGGAGTGCGAGTGTGTGTGCGCAAAGCAAGCGTGACAGTACCAAAGCACCACCGCAGTCACGAGCACCACTAGCAGCACCAACACGAGCTCGGGGCATTGGTTGTAGGTGCCAGGGGACCAGCCCCAGCTCCGTCAGTGGCTCGAGAGCGCTATATGGAGGTTAGAGCAGAGGCCCGATATTATCAGGATATTCTTGATGGTACCGGAGTCGAGTATCAGGCTTATGCAGCGCATAGGGCAGAGACCTCTCACAGCCAGAGATCTCAGGGAGGTGCAGCCACAGCTGGCGTGTCCGTGACGGGCAGGAGGCGAGAGGCACCACAGGGACCAGCGGGGAGAGGTGCCGAGGGCGGTGGGGAGAGCTGAGAGATCCCAGACATGGTGTATTGATAGATGGGCACCGGTCTGCGGCGGGTGTATTGATAGAGGCTGCGTGCCTATGTATTATTCATGTATTCCTTTATTCATTTATTGTATACCGGCTGCGAGCGAGTAGGGGTTGTATAGTGGATACCGGCTGCAGAGCGAGTATATGTCTATTTTGACACGAGGGACCGGCCTGCGAGCGAGTCGAGATTTTTGCGATTATTGCGGCTGCATGTCGGCTTTGGTGGATTATGAGAGCACGAGAGGCCCCGATGTAGGAGCACATTGTATTTTGAAAACTTGTATATATATAGAGACGATGTTTTGATCCACATGCAGTGTTCAAAATGTGTTTAAATATTTTGTTAATGGTTGGTAATATATAATGTATGATAAGTTTTAGTTGACATGTTGATAGATGGATGATGTTGATGTTTTTGTTTTTGCACGTATATATGAATGATGAGTTATGTGATGAAATGTTGGTTTTGTGACATTGTGATATATGGCGATGAGTTGGATCCAAATGATGTATAGATTGATAGTTTCTTGATATCCGTAGTTGATGGTTTGTGTATTTGTATAAAATAAATGATGTTAATGAAATTGTAATGCTATGTGTGGTGGATGAACAAATGTGGTAAATTGTGTTGTTTATGCAGGAAAAGAGGCGGGCGCGACAAAAATTTAGGTGAGAAATGAAGAAAAGAACACTGTTGAGAAAAGATAGGTGTGTAACCGATATCGGTTAGGGAACCGATATCGGTAGCTGATAGACCGATATCGGTTAAGTAACCGATACCGGTTATTTAGGTATGAGCTTTTCTAAAAATAGAAAAGCTAGGGTGGCAACTTAAGTTTTAATTTTAGAGCCATGCAAGAGGTTAAATACGTGACGCGATGCTTTTGACGGCCCGAGACAGGTATTTGCATGAGAGATTTGAGTGATAAGGAGAAGAGAGACGAGGAATTTGTATGAGAGATTTGGGTGATAAGAAAAGAGACTAGGAAGGTGAATGCGATCGGAGATTGAGAAAGTAGAAAGGCGAATTTAAAAGAGTGGTGATAATGGCGGGATGAGGAGAAACATCCAGCAGAGGAGGACAAGAGGGAAGACAAGGGCCACCGCAAGCTCTGCAAACCCAGAGGTAAATGTTTTGGTTGTGATTTGATTTCTGCATGTTTTGTGAATAAGATGGGGGAGAGTATGTGGGTAGATATGAGAAAGAAAAGATGATAACAAGAGTTATACATGAGGTGAGTGTTACGTGGTAGGTAATCAATGGTTTGGGTATGTCGTGTATACGAGAGAGGAATAAACGAGCAATTTATTGTTGTAGGTGGTTGTTTAGGCAAGGTGTATGAAAATACTTGATGGACCGATATTGGTTAGGGATAACCGGTATCGGTTATGCAACCGGTACCGGTTAGCTGTAAATGATACCGGTTGCTGTAGGAATTTCCAGAATTTGAGAAAAAACCCGTGGTGATTTGATTTATTGAACGGCTATTTGTTTTTGTAACGTATGCAGGCAGAGGCGGGGATAAGGATGAATGATAGTATCGAACTGGCGCTTGTCACGGATCAGCGGATGTAACACCAGCGGAATGGACATTGATAAATCGTTTGGGGTTAAGTGGAATCCGTTATTATTCACGAATCGCACGTAATCATGGTATGTTACAGGCGTTGATTGAGAGATGGAATCCCGAGACAAATACCTTCTATCTGCCAACAGGGGAGATGAGCGGTAACATTGGAAGATGTGTTCGGATTTTGAGACTCCCTATTACGGGAGAACAAAGATATCGAGCACTACCTAGCGGCACGAGGAGCGATAACAGCGTGAGATTTGGTCCATACGCACGAGATTTGACACACGGCCCGAGGTTTATCCTTTACGTATGGGGTAATGTATGCAGCACACCCTGAGGAGACAAGGTTAGCAGTGATATTAATGATAGCGGTAGGGTATTATGCATTACCGAGGGCAGAAGGAGGAAGATTTCCAAAGGCATTGATGTGTGTTATCTGGGAGATGGTAGAAAGGAACGTTACGTTTGCATGGGCACCTGCATATTTGGCGGAGCTATACAGGGGTTTAAGGGCTTGTAGGCGAAATCACAGACGATTTGGATTGTTCATACTTATTACACTTGTTGGGCCTATGAGCACACTTTGTTTGTGTGCGACCAATAGGCCAATTCCTCCAGCGGGAGAGACCCAGTACGAGGTTGGGATTCGGACGATGGGTCAGAGCAGAGAACAAGAGGCAAGATCTCAGTGTGATGGGTGACATTGAGTATTACGATGAGTATGGGAGAGAGTGATGGTTGCGGATATCTGTTGGAGGCCTTACGGGAACTATATGATAACAGAGAGCATAGCTGAGGAGTTAAGGGGTGTAGAGCGAATGAGGTGGATCGCGGGGCACAGGCCAGGTGAATATGAGAGGATTCCTATAGATCGCGTGCGGCGACAGTTTGGATTTGTGCAGGATATACCCCTAGCTTATAGACCATATATGAGGATCGACGCCGAGGCAGCATTCTCACCTCCCCGGCCAACACTTCCAGAAGGGCCTGAAGAGGTAGCAACGATCGCGAGGGTAATGGATGCAAGAAACGATAGAGGCCTATAGATTATGGTGGGTAGTAGAAGCTGCGAGGTGTACGTGAGCGCCCGACATAGTGGTGATTACAGCGAGAGAGGATCATCTGTAGTGTTTGGTTCAGCAGCTCCAAACGCAGGTGAATGAGACAAGAGGATTGTTAGTGGTTGCGGAGTCACGGGCGGAGAGACTAGAGGCTGGAGTCCTCCATGCGAGAGGCGTATTCATATGTTACAAGAGAGATTGGCAGATCGGTGGCGGTACCAATAGCCGTGGTACCTTTGAGAGACGAGAGAGGCCCGGCGAGAGGGTCGCGATCACGATCATCACCTAGTTCGGGATGAGGCGTGAGGGTGCGAGTAAATGTTAGCAAGGTATAAGAATAAATAAGGATGCCGACTTTTGTGTGTCGATGATAGAAGATGTATTTGTTTAACATCTAAATAAAGCTGAATATGTATGTTGATTTGAGTTATAATAATAAGAATGTTTTCGTTTTGAATTTCGGTGTTTTGAAAAAGGATAAAGAGGAATGTGATTAAATAGAAATAGAAAAAAATATTTATTATACCACACATGATAGATTATGTTAGGGGATGGTCGAGCTAACCTTGGGAGACCCCATGTCTCGAAGTCTGCCTACATAGCCCATTGCACAAAGCAAGGAGGGCCTCGAGACCGATGTAGTTCTCCCTTAGGATCGGGAGAGGCGAGTCGAGGTAATTTAGTACGGTTTAGGCAATTGGTTGGTTGGTAAAGGTAAGGTTGATGGTGTTGGTAATGAATTGGTGATGTTGTAAAAGGTATAAGGGAAGTGAAAGTTAGCCTACCCAAGTAGAAGGGAACCATGTCCTGATTAAGGTCAACACACAATCCTAGATGCGAGGCAAAGCAGAAAGAGTGCTCCGTAGGTGGAAAGAGCTAAACAAACCACACAACGTAGAACGAGCTTAGAGCCCTAGGTACCGTGCATAGACGAGAAGTCAATCGGTGAAAAGAGTTGTGTGATCACAATATATCAAGCGTACATTACGTCCCTTGAGTTGAAACAAATGGTGAGGTGAGGTGGGTGATATAGCTGAGGTACGGAGAACTTATTACAAAGTGAGTGTTCTGACGGAAGAGAACCTACCCTAAATAGACAAGTCCATGACTCAAAAGTTCTTTTGAATGAGGCTTTTATTTTATTGAATGTAGACTGATCGATGCGGGAAGTCTACAAGGGATATTGATTGTATTATTCTTGAGGTCTTCACGAAGCTGATCGATGCGAGAAGCTTCTGAGAAAAGGCTGACTGTGCATAGCTGTCCTTCGAGGGAGCAGTCTATTTATAGTAGCAGATATGATTTAAATGCATAGCTGTCCTTCGAGGGAGCAGTCTATATATATAATAGCATCGATAGTTTTTGGCATATAGCTGTCCTTCGAGGGAGCAGTCTATAGATAACTAGATGTCCTTGTGACGTGAAGCATCTAGGTTTGTAGGAAGTTTGACTCAAGAAAATCCCATAAGAATACGGCTTATTTTAATACTTTGAAGTCATGGACTAGACTAAAAAGGGGAAGGCATCATCAAGGGGAGGTGAGAATCAAACTATGTGAGCTTGATTGTTATTATTATTATGAGGTGTAGGAAACACGTGCATGTGGTGGTATGGGAGCTCAAGGGACGAGCAGTAGGCGGATAAGAAGTGATATAACACTAATTTCAACAATAGAATGGTCGAAGATGCAAGGCATTAGGGGTTCGAGCTCGGGTTTACCATTAAACGAAGCTAAAGCGATAAGTGCACGATCCATAGGTGTGAGTGATTATATAAAGCCCAATCAATTGGGAGCAAATTTTCCACGTTTGCTCTTTTCTAGTTTAGTCACATGTTGATTCTCTTTGAGGACAAGATCACCAACCTTAAAAGTATGCTCATGAAGTCGCAGATGATGATGAGGCCGCAGATGATGTGGTATCGAGAAAACAACCACGGGAAATAGGAGTGACCGAAAATAAATCTTTTGATGATGGAATTTGTTTAGGGTTGATAGGTGGACACGATACGCGGAGTAGCGGTGTTCTTATACTGGAATTTCTCGTATGGGTGCGGAAGGCGTAGGTTGTTTTGAAGAAAACGCAAGAGGTATGATATATTGATGTAAGGTAGAGGGATGGGGTCCTAATATGGAAGGTAGGTATGGCGACGATGGTTTTGATTGTGATAGGGGCACGGATTGAGTTTGTCTCTAGGTGGCGGGACGGATTTATTTTGGATAGATCGAGTCGCAGGCGGGTGCGTTAGGCCCTGGGCATTGGTGAGGTCCCAAGCATAGGGGAAGATCTGGTTAAGTTGATAAAAGTTGACGGGGCATTTGGTAGAGGTGAGGGGTGAAGGTGAAAACAGGGGCATTTTAAGCACGCAAACACTTCGGGTATATGGTGGAGACATCAGGATCAGTCATTTGCATTTGAGTAGAAAAAGGGGTACTCAAACGTTCCCATAGGGCCTGTCTATCTTCTGTGGAATGACAGTCTCCAGGTGTGATTTGTAATTTTTGTACGGAAGAAAGGTGGGTTGTAATTCCAGTCCACTGTGGGTGTGACACAGGAGGTAGATGAGGCACTGTATCAATAGATGTTAAGAGGTCAACCGGTCGTTGAAAAGATTTAGGCGATGAGGGACTAATAGGTAGGAGGGCGTGTTTGAGGGGATCTGTCATGTTTAAAGAATGTGGTGATGTCAGTGTAAGAGATTTCTCGTCTAAGGATGTCAAAAGGAGTGGTGAGCCTTCCTCTTGTGCAGCAAGAGCGGTAGAAGGGGACGTTTGGGAAATAGATAAATTAGATAACATCCGCTCACAGTCTTGTAGGGATGTGGTGTAAGAAGACTCATCGATGAGAAGAGAAGTCCAGGCAGTTAACTCTTTTATGGGTAAAGGAATGATTTCACTTTGGCTTGATGGTGGTGAAGGAGGTTCAGACTCCTGTGTTGGTGGAGAGGCTTGATTCAAAAAAATTTCAATAGAGGCTTTTGGCTGAGAATCGAAGACTGCATGGATCTCATGAACACTCTCCTCGGCTAAGATATCTTGGTTTACGTTACTGTTGGACGAGTGATTCGGGAATGGCTTGTTGAAAATTTTTAGATTTCGGTTAGCGGGCGTTAGGATTATCGAGGTTATATCCCTGCGTCAACCATTTCTGCACTATGTTTTTCAACATCTTGCAGTTTTCATGACTATGTCCTTTTACGCGGTGAAAGTTACAAAAGTCATTTTCTTTGTACCAGGAAGGTATTGCGCGGGTGGAGTCAAACCTAGAGTGAGGTTTAACAGGGGGCAAGGTGATAGCCCCAGCTTTGAGCAATTTCTCCAGGATGACGCCATAAGTTTCTCCCAAGGGAGTGTAATTGGTGGGCTCGGCCTTGTACTTATAAGTGGTTTTCGGCGGAGTATTGGACGGTGTTTGAGATTTGACCATTACCGCGTGGACAGCTCCTTTTGATTTAGAAGAAGTGGACGCGTGAGGAGTGGTGGTGTTTGGCTTGTTGGTAGAATCGGAGTTCGGAAGTGAGGTTTTTGTTACGCAACCGCAATTTCTCTTCTTCTAAGGCTCGAATTTCTAGTTTCCGAGCCATGGTAAAGGCCTCGTCGAATGTACGGAAAGTTTGAATTTGGAGGGTGGGGGAGATGTGCTTAGCGCGAGGCCCGCAAGTGATTCGATAAGTTGGGTTTGAGGCAAGGCATACATAAGTTGGTTGATAAGGCCCCGCCATCGTCCAGCGAAATCGCGATAGATTCGTCTTGAATTGTCGGATGGCATAAAGGTCGGTGATAGATACTTTCTTGGCAATGTTAATGGAGAAATGATCCAAGAAAGATTGGGCTAGTTGGTTAAAAGAGAAGATCGAGTGCTGGGTTAAAGCACTGTACCACTCCAAGGCGGGTCCTGATAAGGACATGGGGAAGGTGCGGAGTAATAAGGCGTCATCATGGGCAATCAAATAACAAGCATGTCTAAATGATCGCAAGTGTTGTTGAGGATCCTCTTTACTATTAAAACGAGTAAATTTCGGCAACTCCCATTGAGGAGGATATGAATGAAGGGGGACAGAAGGGTGAATGGGCTCTCGACAAACTTGTTCGTATGTCAAGGCGCTACAACTTCCCGAAACCGAAGCCTCCAGATTTTGCATTTTGTCCATCATTTGTTTGATGAAATCTGTGGTTGGATGAGATGATGGTGCAATGAGAATAGGATGTCCCATATAAGGTGTTGAGGTTCTTTGGATACGTGTATGGGAATGAAAAGGTAGGCGAGCTTGAGAGGGAAAGCTCGTGTGAATAGGTGGCAGAGAGTAAGTCATGAATGGAGTGGTCTGAAAGAGAGATGAGGTAGGGGCAGTTGGTGGTAATGATACGTGGGGTCCAAGATTAACCAAAGGAAAGCTAATCGGGGTCGTATGAACCTCTGAAGCCATCGGATTGGGAGACGGGGCTAGAGATGCAGGAAGTAAGGCAGTGTTATCAGGAGGAGTGGGAGCTAAATGAGCAGCTATACTAATAGGCATGCCAACAAGGAGCTGACCATCAGGCGTACGGTCAGGGGCATGAGACAAATAGTATTGTACAGTCGCTGGGATTAGCATCCAGAAATTTGGCAAAGTCCTTGTCTCCCTACGAAATTTGGGGATCTCACTGGTGTCCGTAGGGTTCCCTATAGAATGTGAAGGGGGTGATTCAAGGCAAAGACACAGAGCGGGCATGTGAAACCATGGCGGCGGCTTGCTTTCAGTGATGACAACCATGGACAAGAACACACAGGAAATTTTCAATCTATCAAGAACAAAAACAACATCGAGAATGATGAATTTGGCAGGTTCTTTGGTTTGTCAGGGGGGTGATGAAAGCGACCGATATCGCTTTAATAACCGGTGTCGGTCGGAAAGCAAACGGCGTCGGTCGAGTTAACCGATGCCGGTGTCAAAAGTGCAGGATAAGAAGATATAAAAGGCTGCTAATTTGATTTTTAGCAGCGTTGAGTATATTTATCAACTTATGGATCACGAGAAGACAAAGTATGACGAGAGAAAACGAGAATTTGAAAACAAGCAAGATGCACACGCAAATCCGAGAGAGACTAATCCTAGGGTTAATTTTAATTATCGTGGGCTTATGCCTTTAGACGTAAGATGATGTCGAGAATCCTAAACAACAAGACCTAGGGGAAATGTCAAGTTTGTTTTAGCTTATAAGGTTACCTCAATCGGGCGGAGGAATACCGCGGAAAAGGGGGATGTTTGAGTGTTGTGTTAATTGTGAAGTGATTCGGTATGTGTTGTGCGGTGAAACTAAGGTTAATTTCTGTCAATACCATGGATATCACCCCACGTGTGCGACACATTACTTAATCTATGTTCACTAGAATTGAAGAACAACAAGCAGGAATGCAATGCATGTGTTTTAAACCCAAATCGAAAATTATGTTCGATGAAGCAAGAGAGATGACTTTCACTAATGCGAAACTAGGAAAGCAAGACAAATACTTTACGAAATATATAACAAAAGCAGCAACAGCAAATATGCTTCCTAAAATGAAAATAAGCAAAAGAAAGAAACCCAAAATGGGTCCCACCGGGCGTGCCAAAATGTTTCACTCGGAATGACTCGTTCCTATAGAAACAGATAAGAGTTATGGGCTAGGAGGAATACCTGTGGAATGTCGAGATGGTGTGCGCGTACCGTAGAGAAAGATCAAGGCCATTTGCGAAGAACTCCTTTTGTCTTGGAAGGACTACCTGCAAATAAGAACACAAGACCACAAGATTCGATTAAACAATAAATGAGAAGCGCCTTTGGTCAGGGAAATATAAAACTTCCTTTCGAAGGTGGTGTTCCGGGTCAAAGCATACAAGTGTGTCCCACTTTGTGGCCATAAATATTTTGAAATATAGTAAATAAATAATTAAAAAACTATAAAAATTTAAAAAATCGGAAAAGATGCCTGCACCTTGGTATTTAAGCCTCTTAAAAATCATGTTTGGTCATTTTATATGTGTTTGGTCATGTTTTGGTTGTGGACATAGTTTTTGAAAGTACAAAGGTGGTTATATGCTTTGACCCTTCCCTTAATATGAATTAACACAAAAGGCGCAAAGTATCAATTAAATTGTTTCGTTGAAGCTGGGTAGGGAAAGGCTGGTTTTGGTTTTGACCCGAGGAGGAACCGATGGCGGTTCCGATAGCCGATGCGGTTATGATAGCCGATGCGGTTATGATAGCGATGCGGTTATTGATAACCGATCCGGTGAGTTCTAAGATATTCTTAGTAGCTATGGTGTTTGTAATGGCTGGTTTATGGATGATATTAGGAAATGAGATGATGAGGGATAAAAGAATGACAATTAGATGCAATGGCACGTTGGGTAGTGGATTCAGAAACGGATTTAGGAGGACTGAGATTCAAGAAGCATAAGAAATGTTATAACAGAGGACATGCAAGATGTGACTTACTGGTTTTGGCAAAGATGCAAGTTGATCTCCTTGGTTGTAAACACTTCTGGTATTTCCACTCATCTCTGCTCTGTCAGGTGAAGATCTAGACTCTGTTCCTCGCTCCCAATGCTCTCTATTGATCCAGAAATCCTTGGCCGATCTCCAAAATGAAATTCTGATCCGTTGTTTTGGTTTGGGAGCCCATTTACGGGAGGAACCGATGGCGGTTGTGTAAGCGAGCGGCGGTCGTCAGTAGAACCGGCATCGGTAAGGAAAAAGTAGGCTATTTTTAGTAAAATAGCCCACCTTCCTTGCTTTTCTCGAGAGATCGTTGCGGGCTTGGCCAAGTGGCTAGAAGGTCGGCTTTGGGTGCGAGTAAGGAGGCATTAGTTATGGATGTGAATCTAGACCAAGTCATGGGTCCTAATTAGGTTGGTTTAGGGTTAGGGCTAGGTCATGATGAGGTGGCAAAGTGAGGTGGCGGGTAAGGTGATGTGGATTTATCAATTATAAGGTAATTAATAAATAATTGTGTAAGGTTTAGGTGATGAGGTTAGATTGCGAGATGAGATGCGGGTCATGAGGGTCGTAAGACACAAATTTGGTGTCTCTGATGGGCTTCCTTTCTTGCCCAAAAGGAACAATGAGATGGAGGCATGGGTTTTGTAGTGGAACCCATCATTGTTGTAGGTGAATTCAATGCATTTTCTTGGGTGGTTGGAGTAGGATTTTAAAATTCTTCTCATCTCCTTCTCTAATTATTCCTATATATTGTAAGGAGGAAATTTTCTAGAGGTTGGACATTTTTCTTTGCACCCTCCCTTCTTCCCTTGTCTGCAAGTGATTTTTGGAGTAAAAACTCCCATTCAAGTTGTAATGAAATTTTTGCCTCTTGGCTACTGTAATGCACTATATCAATTTTGGAGCAATAAGATAAGTCTGTGGATGATTTTCAACCCTCTCTTGTGTTCATTGCATCTTCCCAATCTCTCATTGTAGTTTGGTTATATGTGCATGGTGGTTGTGTTATATTTTTAATGGTTTGTGTTTAATTGCAAAGCATGTATCTAAGATTCCTTTGGTGCATCACCCTTGTTAGTTCAGGTTATATTTCTTGCATCTCCTTAACCCTGTCTCCTTGGCAAGTTAGAGTAGGTTTTAGAGTAGATCCTCTACAATATGAATGTATGCATCTGAAGAGAGGAATAGGAACCAGCCTTCATCCGGAGAACTTTCCTGATTTCAAATTCCCCCACTTTGTGAAGAGCTCCATGTTATGAAATCACCGAGAGTCTTAACCTATTGAGTTGCATACATGTAGGGGTGTTGTGATTACACATCAACATCAGCTTTACGGTAACTTAGAGAAGTGTTCTTTCTTCCATTCGGAGGTGTAGTATTTGGCTCACATCATTTTGGGGAAGGTATAGTAGTTAATCCTTCAAGCTTAGAGCCATTATGGATTGGCTAACACCTACTAGTGTGACCGAGGTGTGTAGTTTCATGGGGTTAGCAAGATAATAAAGGATATTTGTTCAAGAATTCTCTCGGGTTGCGCACCACAACACTTCCCTTCAACGGAAAGGGAATAAGTTCGTTTAGTTAGACAAATGTGAGTATTCCTTGAGGACACTAAAGAAATGCCTTACGAAAACACTTATTCTTGTTATACCGGACCCTCGGGGTGAGTTCTTCATTTGCATAGATGCTTCTTTGGTAGGATTAGAAGGTGTGTTGATGCGGGAAGGCCATTTTGTGGATTTAGAGTCTCGTAAACTCAAGTATTTTGAGCTTAATTATCCAACTCATGACCTTGAGCTTGCGAGATATTACTCATGCCTTGGTTTGATGGAGACACTTCCTTCGAGCTAAAGATTTATACTCGGGACTGATCACTTCGGTCTTCGCCACCTCTTGGCGCAGCCCAATCTCAATGCTTTTCAGCAATGTTGGATGGAGTTGTTTTGTGAGTATGACATAAAGATAAAGCATGTGAAGGAGAAGATGAATGTGGTTGCGGATGCCCTAAGTAGATGGAGACATGTGGGTATGGCTACCTTATTGAGAACAAATTTACGAAGTAGGATTTTGTACTAGCTTCCTCGCGACAACTTCTACCTTACAACCAAATTAGAGATTGAGTCTCAGAGACCCCTTGAGGGAAAGTTTGATTGATTCTCATTAGAGGCAGATGGTCGTCTAGACATAGAGGTCGAGATATATGTTCATAGAGATGGAGGCTTGAGACAGAATATCTAGGAAAAAGCTCATCATGTAACCTATTTAGCCTATCCAGGGTGAAGAAGATGCATGCCACTTTGAGAAATATTTATCATTGGAGAGGTCTTTAACGGGATGTAGCTAATTTTGTGTTACACTATTTAGAGTGTCGAGTGTGAAGGTTGAGCATCGACATCCAGCTAGCCTTCTCTACCCACATGCCATACTAGAGTGGAAATGGTACACCATTTCCATGGATTTCGTTGTAGGGATACCAATGTTGAGATATCAACATGATGCCATCATGGTTTAGGTGGATAAATTGATGAAAGTGGATCATTTTTCTCCAGTGAATACCACTATACAGCTAGTGCAGTAGCGTGAGTATACCTTGATGATATTTTTAGATTGCATGGGATCCTGTGGAATATCATTTGCGACCACGATACCTTGTACACTTCTAACTTCTCAACTACCATGCAAAGGGTTCTTGGTATGAGTATGAAATTTGGTAAAACTTATCATCCAAAGATAGATGGGTAAACAAAGTGAGTGAATCAATATTTTGAGGACATGTTGTGGATGTATGTCATGGACCGAGTAGTCTAGGATGGAGGAGTACTTGTATTTGGTAGATTTTCCCTACAACAATAGTTTTTAGAGTTCGATTGGCATGGCTATTTGTAGGAATTGTATGGCAGAGAGAGTACATGATACCTTTGAGTTGGGACAGGTTAGAGGATAGGGTTTCTCTTAGGTTGGATTTGATATAGGATATGGAGCAACAGGTTGTCTTGATTTCACATAGGCTTCAGGAGGCTCAGGATAGGCAAAATAAGTATGCAAATCGAGGAGGATAGATTGTAGTTTTGAGGTGGGCACAAAGGTGTTTCTTCGTGTCAGGCCTCATAAGAGTCCTATCCATTATGGAAAAGGCTCTAAGTTAGCTCCAAGATTTTGGGTCCCTTCAAGATCTTGGAGTGTATCATCCCTTGGCCTATCGTCTAGCATTGCCACCCAGCTTGTCTTGCATGCACGATGTTTTTCATGTATCTATACTTAGGAGATATATTCTAGATCCCTCTCATGTTTTGGATTGGACCGCATTATTGCAGTGCGGGGAGAAGGGCAGTGTCGGTGGATCCCATGTGCATCATAGAGTGCAAGTTCACGGGACTTCGAGGCCATGAGATTGACCAGGTGTGGGTTCAGTGGGATAGGTGTGATGAGACAATAGCTACTTGGGAGGATGTTACTATTTTGTGAGCTTAGTTTCCTCATCTATTCCAATGACTTCCAGGAGTAATTTGAGTCTAAGGGGAGGGGGATGTAGTTCCCACTCCTCTTTAACATTGTTTTATCTTGATATTTATGCAATTGGATGGATGGTGGACATTTGGTTAGGATACATTGATCAGTAGATGATTGATTATATTGTTATATGGATTATTGACACTATGATGTTTATGTTTTATCATGATGCACTAGATAGTGATGTTAGATGGTTAGATGCTTTTGGATTTTCATGATGTGGATTTTATACTTGACTTCTTATGTTTTTAGATGTTGGAATATAAGCTGTAATCTCATGGATTTTAGGTTAGAGTTTGACATATTGATGGAAAATAGAATTGTTAAATATTGAATGATGAACATTGATTTTATATGCATATGTTCTCGATGTTGTTAATATGGCTGAAAGACAGAGAGGTATTTTTGTGTGCATGAATTTTATCACAAACATCGAAGGGGATAGGGGACCAACCGGAAGGATGTCGAGCATTGAGCAACAAGGCCAAATTGACAACTTGTGTAATGTTGTTTTGTGTGTGTTTTGCATGTCTTGTTTAAAAGTCTCCCATAGGGGGGGTGATTTCACATATGTGGCCATGGGGTGAATTGTGTCCCTTTCTTTAATTTTGGTATGTGTTTATTTATGTTTTGTTTATTTGAATTCAGAAAATTCCTCACTTTATTAGCATGTGTAATTATGTTTTTATTAGACTTAATCCTTCTTGTTTACTTTAACCAAAGTAGAGATGTAACTAATAATGATGATGTGATCTTGTAGTCCTTGTGTAAGATAAATGTATGTTTATTTGGGAGTGTCTTACTCCACCCCAAGTTCAAAATTTTTTTTTGACACAGGGATACTTTAAGATAGTTGTGGGATAAACAAGACTTGTACCATGCCTCTTAATTTTATCCAACAACCTTACCTATGGGTTGGGAAGCTTAATTTTGACTTCTTTATCCATTTTTTAGTGTAGGAGAAGGAAAATCATTGCACTTTCTTTCTAATCCAATTTATTTTTGTCCCTTGAAAGCATGGTGTGAAAGTTTTGAGCCATGTGGGTTGTCATAGTCCTTGCTTATGCATTGATGTTTCTTGGTCTTGGTGTATTTGACTTGAGTGTGAGGATGGGGGATGATGAAGTGGAATCCTACATGGAGCCACCTCATCATCCTCACTTCCCAATTCTATTTATTTATGATTTTTGTTATAATGGGTATTACTTGCTCTATTTGCTTCATGTGAACTTCTAGATTTTAGAGCTTTTGGAGTGCTTAGAAATTTCTTAGCTTGGATTTGAAGTGGCTTGTGAAGGTTTTCTTGGATCTTGATGGAGAGGTAGGCTCTACACCCTTTTTCTATTATGTTTTTTTGTGTCTTGTAAGCAACGTTGTGCTTGTTAAAAGCATTTTGTCTTGTAATGGTGTTTTGTGTGGGTTGGTTGGGTAGTTGGCCTTACTTGGGTGTGTGAGGAGGGCTTATGGGACCATTGGGGAGGGAAAAGGGATTTTATTTGAGGCATGTAAATTGGTGGGAGTGTGAATGAGATTCTTTCCTATGGGGAGAGAAAAGGGATTCATGGAGTTGTTGTTTGTTGCAAGGGAGATAATATGAATTATGTGATGACTTTTGTGCACTTAGAGGCTTAGGGTAAGACTCCCAATTCACTTGGGAGGCATAAGGAGGTGGTCTCCCATAACCCTTGCTCTACTTGGTTTGATCCTCAAACCTTTGTTTTGATGTGTATGTGTAAACTTGTTGGTTATGTGATCTTGGTGGAGTTGTTTGTCTTGTATGTGTGTTTTGTTGAGAAGCCTCTTTGTGATAGTTGTCAATGTTTCTCAATGCCCTTCATGGTTCCTTGGTTGGGGCTCGGGGCCATTAAGGGAATGGATTCTTCCCTTAATGGATTTAAGGTTGGGCGAGAGAGTGTTGCCTACTCCCCCTTCCTTGTTTTGTGATCTCATTGTGAAGTTGAAGCATGCCAAAGTTGGAGCTACCTTTGTGGAGAGGACATACATTTTGGAAGACTTAAAAATTGTCTTTGTTGGTAACCTTGTTGTAATTCATTCAAATTTTATACCTCCCACTTTGAGTGGATGCTTTGTAAAATTGCAAGTTGTTGTATCTCTTGAAAATTATTTATCTTGTAAAATCCTTTAAAAAAAGTGTGGATTGAGAAAATTAAAATTTCAGAAGTGATTAGTCTAGTGAAAAGAAATTATCAAGATTTGTATGGTTTTGGTGAAAGGAGGATTTGAATGTGGAAGAAATGGATATACGTGTATTTGATTTAAGTTGTTTTTAATATACCCAAGTTGATATACCTTCATTGCTACAATAGTGTAAAGTGGTTAGACTCCATTTTGAAAGAAATGAGTGTCTTGTTAGATTCCATTTACTTGTGAAATGGTTGACGTTGAATAGTATTAAAAAAATCCTTATCATTCTTACTTTATTTTTCCATGCTCCAAGTGACTTGTTCAATTAATTAATTAAACGAAATTGTAAAAAAGTATGTACCCACTTACAATTTAAATTGTATTTGCTTTATAAATTTGTTGATAAACTTATACCCATTTAGTTCATTTTTAATACCTCTACATAAAAAAGAATTCAAAAGGAATTTAACTATTTCAATATTAGTAATATATTAATACAATTAATATCTTAATATTGTTATTCTTTTTTATTGAATTGTTAACGAAATGAAGAATAATGTGAAGAAGATATATAAATATATGTGTGTGTGTGTGTATCATATTAATATATACATTATAATAATACAATTATTATTATTATTATTATAATTATTAATAATAAATATTAATTATTAATTATACCAAAAATAAAGTTTTATTAAATAAATTTAGAAAAAATATATATATAAATAAAAGAAAAAAGAAGAAATCGAATAAGTATAAAGCCGTGACTTTTTTTGGTTTGAAATGTTAATACAAAATGGGGTGGGGTGGAGAGGGGTGAGAAACCCCACCCCGAACCCATTTATATGGGGTGGGGGTGGGGTTGCCGACCCCTCCCACCCCTTAAAACTTCTAAACATTGAAACTAGTGGGGGCCGAGCCCCCACCAAAATTTGTTTTCAATACAATAACAAATTCACTAGTAATTAATACCTTGTGACAGACTATACCCTCTTGCTGCCTTGAAGGTTATCTAAAAACCTCTCCGTTAATTTTAGACCCACAATCTGTACTTCCACTATGGTTGTGGCCATGTCTCCAATATATATATATATGTGTGTGTGCGCAAAATAATCTATATTAATTATTCTCGGGTTTCTTATTATAATTATATTTATATGCAAAATAATCTATATTAATTATTCTCGGGTTTATTATTATAATTATAATATATATATATATATATATATATATATATATATATATATATATATAATTATAATAATAAACTGAGAATAATTAATATAGATTATTTTGCATATAAATATAATTATAATAATAAACCGAGAATAATTAATATAGATTATTTGCACATATATATATATATATATATATATATATATATATATATATATATATATAATGTGTGTGTGCAAAATAATCTATATTAATTATTCTCGGAGTTTATTATTAGAATTTTATATATATATATATATATATATATATATATATATATATATATATGTGCAAAATAATCTATATTAATTATTCTCGGGTTTATTATTATAATTATATTTATATGCAAAATAATCTATATTAATTATTCTCGAGTTTATTATTATAATTATATATATATATATATATATATATATATATATATATATGTTATTTTATATTAATAAATTTGGATTTTAATATCATAATGATATTTTAACTTATATATACAAATATACGTTTATAGATTGATATATAAGAATTGTATTTGTGTATATCTACTTATATAAGAAAAGAGGAGAAATGCAACTTTGACTTGAAATAAAATGGAGTTTTTAGGAAAAGGAAGAATACCTAAATGGGTATTTTTGGTTTAAAATTCTTGCCAGAAATTAAATATAGAAATAACAAACAAATCTTTTTAAAAGGGTAGAATAGAAAAAGAACAATAAAATATTATGGAGATTAGGGTGTGTATATCCATCCCTCAAGTTGGGAATCTCCTCATCCATGGCTTCCTCCTATCACATACTTTCCCCTTAACTGCAAAAAAAAATAAATGAGAGAGAAATGAGCAAAGGAAGACAATAAAGGTCTTCCTTAAGTATTTTTAGGGTTTCTTTTAAATCTGTCATCCAATGGTCCATATTATTTTCATCCAAAGGCTATGATTGTCCCTTACAATAGCTAGGTGGGGGTAGGTGAGGTGATCATTTGATCACATGGGTCTCCTTTTGAAAGTGGCCACTAGTGTGTGTTGAAAGTGATGGCATCTAAATTTGTTCTCCTTTTCAAGCTGAGAAGCATCACATATTTGACATAGATCTTAGAGACAAATAGATCATAATGTATGTCATTTTGTAGCCGGGGATGAGATCTAACTGGCCCTTTGTCACTTAGATTGTGGAGAGATGGATAGCACCTTGAGAGGATTTGACCTATCCTCACTACTTTAGGTTGTGCCTCTTCAACCAGGGTGAGAGGACCCTTAGTGTAACCTCTGTTTGATGAATAAGATGGAGATATCCTTCTTTTGCACAAATTTTATAAAGAAAACCTTGGGAAAGTATGATCAATACTCTAAAAATTTAACTCTCAAGAGTTTTCACTTCTAAAAGATGGAGATACATTCAAAACAAGGCAAGGTTACTAAAGACATTATGGAATCTTGATTGCTTCTGCATATTTTAGCAATAGAATTTATACATTTGTGGACACACAGGGAAAACAGGGGTAGTTCAAGATGGATTCATGGTTTTTGAATAATTTTGGTGGGAGATTAAGTAGGATAAAATTGATTATACCATATCTTTGAGAGACTTCACAACAATTGGAAAGCTAAATGACAGAAAGCTTCAGAATAGCTAAGATATTCCTTCAACCAGAAGGTGTGCATCAATGGAGGCCAAGATTTGCGGTTTCACACAATCTTTGAGAATCTAGCACGAAGGCTCGAGTTAAAACACACAATTAAACATCAAATACCCCTGGTTCCTTACACCTAAGATACACTCAAATGATTAAAGACAAACTTTATCAACAAATGATAGTGAAGTGATTTTAAATTTGATTATCTCATCACGGGATGAAAGCTCTTCTTGAACCGAAATTACAAATTCCACTAAATTGTCATAGGGATGAGATCTATGTGATTCGAAGGGAATTTAACACAAGATTGTAATGGGAATAATAAAAACTACTTGCATATATTATGAAAAAAGGAGACACAAATTATTCCAAGATTGACACAAATTAATTAACGAAATTGATTAGATTCATCGTGAAGGAAAGATTTTTGAGCAGTCTCGAGATCTTGTCAATGGCTGTAAACTCACAACCCATTTAGCGTGATTGAGATCTCATACATAGGAAATTAATAGGTTTCTCGGATTGGTCTCTCGGGAAGACGGGATCTCTCAAATTTTATCTTAATAATTCAACCCCCCAACCATTTTTAAGAGTATTCTCATTGGATTTATACATTTCACTTGCTCACTCATCCCAAATTTTCCCCAAAAATAAGAATAGTTGAGGGATATTTTCTTGTTACCAATTTTCCTCAGAATTTGATATTTAACAAATTCACATCCAAAAGCTACTAGGTGGACCAATTATGAACTAATCACATTTATCAGACCCTCGACTAATGACTAGGATTCCATGCCACAACATTTTTAACAACCCTTTTAATCATTCTGATTCTATCATGTGAGAAATCCCCATTTTAATCATTCTCTAGAGGCTCTATACAGATCGATCTGACAGGTAAGCCTTTTTGCTCTCGAGGCAACACCTTTTTCATCTTTTGCACCTGCAACCTCCATCATTTCATCCTTTTCCCTGTCTTTCCTCTGCAACTCTTCCCCTCATCCATCTTCCCTACTAATTCATGTTTTTGCAATTCCAATTTCAAAATATCAACCTTAACAATTATCGGACTCACAAATCAAGTTCTAAATCCATTCAATGGCACTTTGTAGACAGAAATGACAAGGAATTTCATCAAAAATGACGAAAAACAATGCGTATTCACATCTCCAAGAGTCTTGAAGAAAAAATGGTGGAAAAACATGTGAAATTTACAGCAACTAATGATTCTACCCCTTCACAACTCTAGATTAGATCCATCCATGTGTTTTCTTTGTTCAACCACAAAGGTGAGGTATAGAGGCAAGCTTCCAAACAAGTGTGGGCCTTTCACGTGCCCCTGGGCCCAAGAATATTGTATTTTGGCATTTAAAAAGTCTCAGTATAAAAGGAGCTAGTAGAATCCTCCATGTGTCTCAATGGCACACTTTGAGATGGTCCCAAAATCGAGACCCTAAACAAACAAAAAATCACACTGCTTGTGTCTCAGTCTAGTTGAGTTATTAAAAAATTTGAAGGATCAGCGGAAGGTGCCATGTGTCTAGGTTCGAGACAGTTTTCCTTTACCATTGAAAAGTCCAAGCAAGGAAAAGTGAGTGGAATCCTCCAAGTGTCCTCCTGGTGCTTCTTCAAAATAAAATTTAGGGGCCGGTCCCCAAATAGGTGCGGTCCCTCCACATGTCCCAGGCCTTAGAAAATTTCTTTGAAAAGTTTAAGTATAGAGCGGAGCCGGCGGAAGCCTCCACATGTCTCCTTGTCACAATTGTTAAGGTGGGACCCTGAGGCGGATCCTCAAATGAGCACCGGCCCTCCACATGTCCATGGTCTACCAAAGATGTACCGACCGCATGAAAAAATTGTCTAAGTCTGGGCAAGGCAGCGGAAACCTCCACATGCCAAACAAAAAGATGAATTTTTAGATGAGCATCGGCCCTCCACGTGGACAATTTTTGAGTTGATCGGGCCTTAGAGTTATCAAAGTTCCCCTCTAAGCCGCATCCAACTAGAAAGGGCCATATTTCCACATATGCTAAGATGTAAATTTGACGGGGAAAAACACACCCGTCAAATCAGTAAAATACAAGAAAATCACCATTTGTGCCCGGAAATGAATATTTCTTTAAGGACAGAGATTTTGGAAATGATATAAGGCCCAAATTTGATCCAATGAGCCACATCTAATCAGAGAAGACCACGTGTCCACATATATTTGAGACAAAAATTGGTAGGGAAAACAAAACGTGACTGTGGAAAAACGGAAGGATGGGAAAAAACTCAATTTATGCCCAAGTTACAAATCTTTTCACATCGATAGAGGAACAAAAAAAAAATTCGGACTTAAAGTGATCCTCGACCAAAGGAAGGGACTGGTCATGGAAACCAAATGGAGGAAAAAAATTTCATGCATCAATACGGGGAGATAGAAAACATGACATAGCCCACAAATTGAAGAATTTCAAGGAAAAATGAGGTGAGATCAAATTAAGCACCAACATCAGCTTTGACTCGGGGATGTGAACTCCCTGTGATTACCACAAGAACAAATAGTAGACCAAGTGCCAAAAACAAACCATTGGGAAATATATTCAAATAATAAGCTTGTAGAGAAAAAAAATAATAACCAACTCCCCCAAGGACGAACCGAGAAACAAATAAAGCGTCCGTCAAGGACCAGGACAAACAAAAATAGAAAAACATGAAAGCAGAAAGAAACCAAAAGACTATACATTGTACTAATGGAGTATACCTTGATTATGAGAAATCAATCAAGGAAATATTTCAAATGCCTACTATTAATAGGAAATTCAATAAATTCCCCATCTAAGTCTTTTAAGAAGAAGGTATGTTCACCAATTCGATTGTCAATTGAATAAGGTCCCATCCACAATGCATCAAATTAACCATGATTTCCCTTATCTTCATGCTTGCTATCCCATAATAGCATAAGATCCCCAATACTGAAAGCTCTTGAGTCACCTTCTTTTCAAACAACTTCTTCAATTTTTCTTGCATCTTCAAAGAAAGGAGCGGATTGATCAGCCTCTATTTTTTCTGAAAGTCTTGGCATTAGATTTAATAAGAATTTCATGTTGGAACAAATCTTCCCTATATTCCTTAAACTCAAAGTAAGACCAAGCCAAGAAGTCTTGATATTTCTTCAACAATTGAACATAGGACTACTTTTCTTCCTTTCTTAGATTGCTTCCTAACTAGATTTTATGTGGTTTTTCCATTGTGCCCAGGTCGTGCTCTTCCATATCTCTTGAAATCGACATACTTCTATTAATAATTCAATTATCATTATCAAATTTTGATTCAAGTGCCACCAAACCTCACGGGAATCGTGTTTGTCTTTATCCAGATGATGTCTTTGCCAAATAAAGTTTCCTTTCCTTAAGTAGCACACACCATTGGTTCCCAATATTCATTTTGGTTAGAAAACTCACCTTGGTTTTTCAGAAACCATTTCACTTGGGCATCATCATTGAACACTTTCAAAATTTTAATGTTGTCAGGGATAGATGGCCTTGTTACTATTTCAACATTATACTCACAAAATGGAGATATTGTACAATTTTCAAATCTAGATCCTAGCACTTGCTAACTTGTCTCGCAATAGCATTAAACTTTCTATCATGGTGCATGATATTAAATGAGTCAAGCATTTCAATAAAATCCCGGACTACATTACGGTATTGTTTCATTCTCGATTTTTAGTAGCATATAGTTTTCTAATTTGCTTGAAAATCATTTTTGAATCTTCTTTGACAATGATATCCTTTACACCATATTTCTATGTAATTCTCAAACCCAATAACAATACTTCATATCCAATAATGTTGTTAGTGCATTCAAAGTTGATTTTGAAAGAAAAAAAAATCTCCTGGCCTAGAGAAATCATAGCAATACCAAAGCACCATTTCCAAACTTAGAACAAGCTCCATCAAATAACAAGGTCTAAGGAAAACCTACTTGTTCAAGACATTTACATTGATCAATCTTGTGCTCTTTGCCATCAGCAAATCCAACAAAGTTATCAGCATACAACACTTCATAAGAAGCATTATTGGGATCTTCAATGAGGTGCAACATCTTCTTCTCTCCATACATATTTACAAGGTTGCCTTCAATTAGAATGGTGGAAAAATACATATCCATTTGAACACTTCCACCAACACTTGCAGCCCACTTTCTCGATAAGAACATGCTCCATTTGGCATGGCAATCAACAATAACAACATCAAGTTTGGTTCTTACCAAGATAAGTTGTAAGTTGTACCACCAACCTTTTACACATCCTACAACTGGAACCTCTCTAGAATCCATTGCAATACACTTGCCATAAGTTTTTGTCACTTTAATGTTCAATTCATTCATGACCTCTAGAGGCATAACATTACATGATGCTATAAAATCAAACATACAATTATGCAACAGTCTGTCCTTAATAATCAGCATTGTAAAAAATGGATCAACATTTAATTGAGACTCAACCAAAGATGTTCTCAACTAAAATTCAGGTGGTTCACCTATCTCCTCCAATGCTGGTGGTTTTTCTACATTTGTAATGGTTAGAGGAGGAGTGTTTACATTATTTATATTTCTGCCTTGGATATTCTTATCTTCTTCCAATCCCAAATACTCAAAGGCCCTCTTCTTGTGCTCAGTAATCCTAAGAAATTCAACATTTGGGACAAAAATCTTGATCTGACTCAAGACTTGGGCAATTTCATAAGGAATGTATTTGGGCAAATAAGAATTTGGAGAAAGATTGACAAACTCATCGGATGACACAAGCTTTTTTCACATTTTGGGCATGGGTGGCAACACCAGTTCTACTTGAGACAACAAGGCCTTTTCCAGATGCATCTTTCTTTGGAGTTTCATTTGAGATATTGGTGAGAACTGGGGTTTTTGGTTTGGCTTGAGGACCTGCCCCTTTGACAGCTTTACTTCTTGTGTTATACTCTTTTTCTTGGGAAACAACAACATTCATTAACAATTGTCTATCCTCTTTTGATGGGATTCCTCCATCATACTTCTTAATCATTAGAGCTCTTAGGTAATCAAAATCATTATTAGGAAGTTCAAAAGTTTGTACCATATCTAATTATAAAGTATGAGAGGGAGGAAGAAGAGGTACCCAGTGAATGCAATCCCAAAAACTTGTAATAGTTCTTGCACTTATTACTTCAGTTAAAGTTACTCCTTGATGTGAGCTTGTAGAGCAGTCCACCATACATGTATCATCATCAGTGTTATCATCATCATCATTAGCTTCTTCAACATGCTAATCTACTTCACATGGCGGGTGGGGTAAGAAAATTTGTCACACCAATCAATTTCATTTATCTCCTCAAAGACAGTAAATCTAGCATTTAGAGGATCAAGCACTATTCTATTTTCCATAGTTTGGGGTTTTCTAGCTCACATGGATCATTTACCTCTCTCATCAGATCCATGATCATTTCTAGGATGATTTGGAAATATGTCTTGTCCTTGTTTCCTATGTTGACCTTGAGAACCTTTTCCAATTCCTTTCTCTTCCCTGGCTAGCTTGTAAGAGATTTCTTTGATAGCTCCGACCAAAGTCTTTACAACTTCCTCAAGATCCACAACCTTACTTGATTGAGGCTTCTTTGGTTTGATCAATTTAACACCCTCACTCTTAGAAGGTTTTCCAACTACTTTAATGTTGTTCTCAATTTACTGAGCCATGGTAAAGTCCACGCCTCAAAGTTTTGGGGTTCTTATCCCTCAAATAGTAAGCAACTTTCTTATCAAATGCATCTGAATACTTTATCGAGACATGATTCATCACATGGCCTTAGGATCATAGGCAACCTATTTAGGGTCTTATTGAACCTTGTATTGAATTCATGAACAGGCTCATTAGGATTCTTTTTTATATTTTCAAAATCTTATAAAAGAAACCTAGGGTCTGTTTTATCTCCATAATGTAATCTAAAAGCATTCTTCATCTCTTTCCAAGAATCAATGGAATTATCTGGAAAAGATTTATACCAGTCCCTTGCATCTTCTTCTAGAGTATGGATAAGCAATTTAATGTACACATCCTCAAATTCTATTTCAATGTCCTCAATCATATTGATAAAGAGCTTCAAGTGCTAATCCCGGTGATTACACTATTTCCTTGAAAATTAGGCAATCTATTTCTTACATCTTATGGCACAACATTTGGATAGCCAGCCATACCTCTAAAATTGATGGGACCAAAATTATTAACAACAAATGGAGGTCTGGGTGGAGGCTGAGCCATATTATTTTAAGGAGGTGACCTTGGAGGAGATGCAAACTGATGAGGAGTGAGAAGTCTGGTGTGGTACAAGGATGCAATTCTCGAATGACTACCCTTTAAAGGCTCTATTTCTTGGAAAACTCTATCAGATTTGGAAAATACAGGGGCAGATTGAGAAGTAAATTTTTCAAATACAAATGAAGGCCCCTCTCTAGATGGAGAATTCAATTCAACAAAGAGACTACCTGATTCAGATTCACTTGAGGAAGTATTGCAATCTTCAATCACAGGCTGATCAGTTTCACCAATGGAGATCTCTTTTCTTGATGCTTGATCTCCAACAACCTTCCAAATTATTCTTCCTTTTGAATTAGACTTTCCCAACTCTGGAAACAACCTTCTACTAGGGTCCTTGGCGAAGAAATATCTTCTTCCTTCAATCTTTGCTAGAGATTAATGACAAATCTTACTTTATATATGTTAAGACACTTTGGTATTTATGAAGAATGTAAATAGCACGAGTTGCCACTAAGGATTTTCACCTTAGTTTGTGTAAATGCACTATAAAAGACGTATCAAATGTACTTCAATACCAGATTCATGCAAATCTTGGAAGATATGCTCTTGTTCTACCACAAATTTTCAATGATGATATAAACATTAGTGCAAGATAACTTTATAAGCTCAAAATATTGCACTCAAAACTTAAAACTTTGAACAATTCTTATAGATCGAATAGATAATGATGTTTTGATAATGTATTAACACACAACACATGTAAGAATTATTACAGGTTTTGTATATCTGCATTTGTAAAATACTTCAAAGAGTCCCGACGATGGTACCACGAGTGTTTTTACGCAAAAATAAATCTACGAGCTCAAATAATCCCCAAGAATGCAAATCAGATCCCAAAACGTGCCACAAGTGTTGTTGCTGCAAAAAAAAATCTCGAGCTCAAATAATCCCGAAAATGGTGCCACGATTTTTTTGCCACATAAATAAATCTCGGAGCTCAAATAATCCTTGGAAACGCAAATCGATCCGGCACCGGTGCCACAAGTGTTGTTGCCACACAAATAAATTTCACAACTCAAATAATCCCTAGAAAAGCAAATCAAATCCCCAACATTGGTGCCACGAGTGTTCTCCTTTTCATGTTGAGAAGCATCACAGATTTGACATAGAGCTTAGAGATAGATATATCATAATCTATATCATTTTGTAGTCGGGGATGAGATCTAAGCGGCCCTTTGTCACTCAGATTGTGGAAATATGGATAGCACCTTCAAGATGATTTAATGTATCCTCACTACTTTAGGTTGTGCCTTTTCAACAAGGGTGAGAGGACCCTTAATGAAACCTCTGTTTGATGAAGGAGATGGAGATATCCTTCTCTTGCACAAATTTTATGAAGAAAACCTTGGGAAAGTATGATCAATACTCCAAAATTTAACTCTCAAGAGCTTTCACTTCTAAAAGATGGAGATACTTTTAAAACAGGGTAAGGTTACTAAAAACATTATGAATCTTGATTGCTTCCGCATATTTTCGTAGTAGAATTTATACATTTGTGGACACATAAGGAAAATATGGGAAGTTCTGGATAGATTCATGGTTTTTGAATAATTTTGGTGGGAGATTAAGCAGGATAAAATTGATTATACCATATCTTTGAGAGACTTCACAACAATTGTAAAGCTAAATGTGAAAGTTTCGAAATAGCTAAGATATTCCTTAAACCAGAGGGTGTGCATGAATGGAGGCCTAGATTACACGGTTTCACACAATCTTTGAGAATCTAGCATGAAGGCTCGAGTTAAAAGACTCAATTAAACATCAAAGACCCTGGTTCCTCATGCCTAAGATACACTCAAAGGCTTACAGACAATCTTTATCAACAAATGACAGTGAACTGATTTTAAATTTTTTATCTCATTATAGGATGAAGGTTCTTCTTGAAATGAAATTACAAATTCCACTAAAGCATCACACAGGAGGAGTTCTGTGTGATTTAGGGCAACTTTAACACAAGATTGCAATAGAAATAATAAAAACTACTTGCGAAACATTTTGAAACAAAGTAGACACAAATTTCTCTAATATTGACATAAATTAACTCGAAATTGATTAGCGTCATCAATAGGGGAAAATTTATTGAGCAGTCTCAGAGCTTGTCAATGGTTGTACACTCACAAAAAACTTGACATGATTGAGATCCAATACATAGGAAATTAACATGTTTCTTGGATTGGTCTCTCAGGAAGATGGGATCTCTCAAATTTTCTCTTAATAATTCAACCCCCGACCATTTGCAAGAGTATTCTCATTACATTTATACATTTCACTTTCTCACTCATCCCAAATTTTCCCCCAAAAAGAAGAATATTCAAGGGACCTTTGCTTGTTACCAATTTGTCTCAGAAAGTAACGTTTAACAAATTCACATCCGAAAGCTTCCAAGTGGACCAATTATGAACTAATCATGTTTCTTAAACCCTCAACTAATGACTAGGATGCCATGCCACAACCTTTTTGATAGTCCTTTTAATCATTTTGATTTTTTCATGCGAGAAATCCCCATTTTAATCATTCTCGGAGGCTCTGTATAGCTGGATCTGACAGGTAATCCTTTTTTCTCTCGAGGAAACACCTTTTTCATCTTTTGCGCCTGTAACCTCCATCATTTCATCCTTTTCCCTCTCTTTCCTTTGCATCTCTCGCGCCCGCATCCATCTTTCACCAGTAATTCACGTTTTTGCATGTACCGAGCAATTCCAATTTCAAAATATCAATCTTAACACTTCTTGGACTCACAAATTAAGTTCTAAATCCATTCAATGACACTTTGCAGACAAAAACGACAAGGAATTTCATCAAAAATGATGAAAAATAGTGCGTATTTACATCTCTAGGAATCTTGGAGAAAAAATGGCAGAAAAATAGGTGAAATGCACAACAATTGTTGATTCTACCCCTTCATAACTATAGATTAGAGTCGTCCACATGTTTTCTTGGTGCAACCACAAAGGTGAGGTACAAAGGCAAGTTTCCAAACAAGTGTGGGCCTTCCATGTGCCTTGGGCCCAAGAAAATCTTCTTTTGGCCTTTGAAAACTCTCAGTAAAAAAAGAGCCAACAGAAGCCTCCACGTGTCTCAGTGGTGCACTTTGAGATGGTCCCCAAAAGCAAAGACCTCAAACAAGCGTAGGTTCATCACGTGTCTCGGTCTGTTAGAGTTTTTAAAAATGTTGAAGGATCGGTGGAAGGCACCATGTGTCTAGGGTGCAGAGCAGTTTTCCTTGGCCGTTGAAAAGTTTAGGCAAGGGTAGTGTGAGCGAGAATCCTCAAGTGTCCTCACGCGCGCTTCAAAATAAAATTTAGGGGCTGGTCATGCAAACAAGCGTGGACCCTCCACGTGTCCCGAGCCTTAGAAAATTGCTTTGAAAATTTGAAGTATAGAGGGGAGCTGACAGAAGCCTCCACGTGTCTCCCTGTCGTAATTGTTAAGTTAAGACCCTGAGGCGGATTCTCAGATGAGCATTGGCCCTCCACGTGTCCATGATCCACCAAAACTACATCGACTGCATGAAAAAATTATCTAAGTTTGGGCAAGGCAGCGAAACCTCCACGTGTCTAACCAAAAGATGAATTTTTAGATGAGCATCGACCCTCCACGTGGACAAGTTTTGAGTTAAAACAAGCCTCGAGTTTTCAAAGTGCCCCGCATTAATTTGCATCCAACTAGAAAGGGCCACGTTTCAACAAATTCTAAGATGTAAATTTGTGAGGAAAAACACACCCGTCAAATCGTAAAAATGCAAGAAAATCGCCATTTGTGACCGGAAATGAATCTTTCTTTAAGGACAGAGATTTTGGAAATGATATAAAGCCCAAATGTGATCCAATGAGCCGCATCCAATCAGAGAAGACCACGTTTCCATAGATATTTGGGACAAAAATTGATAGGAAAACAAAACGTGATTGTGGCAAAACGGAAGGAAGGAAAAAACACGATTTTATGCCCAAGTTACAAATCTTTTCACATGGACAGAGGAACGAAAAATAAATTCTGGACTTAAAGTGATCCTTGACCAAAGGAAGGGCTGATCATGGCAACCAAATGGAGGATAGAGTTTTCATGCATCAATATGGGGAGATAGAAAAGACGACAAAGCCCACAAATTGAAGAATTTCAAGGACAAATGGGGCGAGATCAAATTGAGTATCAATAGAAAGTAATTAATTTTATTGTCTTTTTACCCTTGAATTAAATTAAATAAACTCTACCCTTATTAGTTTAGTTTACTTTTGCAATGAAGAATTAATTAATTAGTTTAGTATAAATGAAAGAGCTATTTTGACTTGAATTTAATTATTTAATTTTGCTTGACCTTAGGAACCAAGGTATTAAATTTATCTAGGATTAATAGAATGAAATATTTCAAACTCAACTATAGATTTAATCAATACTCTTATTTAATATTATTCTTTAGTTAATGTTGTGATGGTGGTAATCAACACTCAATTTTAGTTAAGCATTGCATTGACGTTTAACAAAAAATAATAAAAAAATCATTCCATAATTTTTCCATTATAAGATTTGTTTGGCGTTGGATTTCGTGTGTGAAAATTTGAGGGCGTTACATTAATGTAGAACCTACCGGATAATCATGTACAAAAACTCTAGCTATCTCTGCAACTTTTGAAGAAAAGCGGTGGCATGTAGGCAAGGGTTAAATATGACAGACCACTTACACTTGTCAAAAAAATTTAAGGCGACGGTAAATTTTTAATGCTACATGTCAAAAATACAAAACATTGGTATTTATACACTACTTATAAAATCTATAAATGATTATTCCATATTTATTTAACTATATTTAATATATACTAATATAATTTACATATGAATGTACATAAAAATTATGGTCACATTTTAAATATGTAAATTGCATGTAATGAGTTCTATAAAATATTTGCAAGTATGTTACGTTTAAAATAATGAAAAGCGTATAAACGGTTGTCAAATTTAACCCCAAAAATGTAGAATAAACTCCAGCTATATGCAAATTTTGTATATCAAGTTGGAATATCATGAATTAAATTTAGCACTAATTAAATGTTAACATTTAGGTGTCCATATCCATAACCGCAAGAGCAAAGTTCAAGCAGTATATTGCAAACAAATACAAAATTTCATGTACTCTGTTTTATTCGAGGAAAAAGTGGAGGGAGATTCAAAACTTTCATTGAAAAAATTAACTGCAATACTTACTCATCTTTATGAACGCACATGGAAGTACCGAGTCTGTATTTATGGGGAAATTGCATTGTATTTATGGCACTGTGCTGTCGCCCTGGCAAATGGTAATTTCAAAGACAGTGGTAGTGGCGGTATTAAGTATAAAAAAATGCATTAACCAAAATAACGTTTGACCAAATTTATAAGATGTTACTTTGACAATTTAACAAAAATTTCAAAAGTTTTACAAAATAGTTTTTCAAAAACAAAAACCGTAAAAAGGTCTCCATCGAAAAAAAAAAACGCTCTCCATGGCGTCAAATCTCCTCCCTGGATACATGACCCGCAAAGATATTTGACTAGAAATTGTTCGTGTCCACAAAATGACTCGGGTTGAGTACTTACTATTCTATTAACGCGTTCGTCTGTTTGTCATGTTGATTAGCTTCCTTCCATCGATGGCTGCTACTCCCATATTCCCTCTCCTCATGTTCATAGGCATGGCCATATGCGCGTCGGCTCAGAAGCACAATATCACCCTTGGCTCCACTCTTACCACTTTCAAAAAAACCCAAATGGGTTTCGCCTAATGGACAGTTTGTTTTCGGATTTTATAATATATCTATGGCTGTATACGTACTAGACATATGGTTTGAGAACATACCTCCTAAAACTTTGGCTTGGACGGCTATGAAAGAGAAGAGTGGCATTACCTTTGAAGAGAGATCCACTCTGCACCTCACCGACACCGGCCTTAATTTGTATAATGCTCAAAAAAATCTATATTGGTCTGCTGCCCCCTCTAAAATGGTAGCTGCGGCTGCACTGCTAGACAGTGGGAACTTCGTCTTATTCAATGCCACATTCCAATCCATCTGGTACCACTGCGACTATCCTACGGACACCCTGTTTCCCGGTCAAATGCTAAAGTGGGAATATACAATGTATTCTAAGGCTTCAACTACAGACTTTTCAGCAGGCCGATTTCAGCTTTCCATTCAAGGGAATTGCAATTTGGTGCTCTATCTCGTGGGTCGGGTGGAAACGAGGATGGCTGCTTACTGGTATACCTATCAATATGCTTGAAATGGGTATACCTATGAACCCGGTGTTAATAATATCAAGTATATCTTGAATTTTGATCCGAGTTGAGCGTTGTATTTGGTAAATAGCACAGCCGGTATAACAGTTTTCACCATCACCGAAGGCGTGGCCGGAGGAGACCAGTTCCTTTGGAGAGTGACGCTTGATATCTACGGAATCCTGGGGCAGTACGTTTGGATCCTGAATGGCACTGGTGAGACTACTACTTGGTCACCTGTGTGACGATCTGGGGAAGATTATTGTAAAGACGTCAAGGGTCGGTGTGGAAGCAACGACATATACCGACTAAATAGTGAGAATGAGCCCAACTGCTTTTGTGCTCCTCAATTCGACTTCATCGACAATGAGGACCAGTTTAAGGGATGCATGCCAAAGACATCCCCGGGCAGAAATGCCCGCAAGTAGTAATATGTCGTTACTTACAAATACAGGCTGGCTGGAAGGGCAGTGATTATAAAGGGTTCAGTGGTCTTAGTGAAAGCGGATGCCAACAAGTCTGTATGGAGGAGTGCATGTGAATCGTTGTGACCTACTACAACACCGTCTGCAAGATGAAACAGTTGCCTAAGCTCGACGGTCGTCAAGGCACAGACATTAGTAATAGAGCGTATGTCAACGTATCTGATGCGCCTGTAGTAATTAAGCCGATAGCCGTTTTATTTCTTTATGTAGTATATGAAGAAGATGTGTAACTGTTTTAATTTTTAATGTAGTATACGAAGAAGATGGATCCCGTAAATAATCTGTCCATGGGTATGGTGTTGTTTTAGATTCATTGGCTGCATTAAAATATTTAATAAGTGAATAACCTAAGTTAATTTCTGAAACGAGCCAAATGAAATGGTGTTAATTATGTTTAGGGGGACCAAAATGTTTATGAGACCATTAGTTATATCAATTGTTTTAGTTCTTCAAAGATTCTCCAACTTAAAGGGTATTTTTAGACTTGGTTGTTTCTCTTTTGATGAATTGTGTTAACATATTATCTAATTATTTTTTAATGTTTTCTTCAAATAGTTCTACCATGGAGACAACTATTAATGTTTTCCAAGACTTTGTTCTTTGCCCACATACTTTGGACATACAAGCATAAAATGATCTCATGTTACTTTAAGATTTTATAATATATCTCTATCTATATACAAACTAGCCGATTAATTTGACAACACATCTCATAAAACTTTCGTTTAGAAGGCTATGAAAGACAATAGCAGCATTAGCATTGAAGAGGGCTCAAATTCGCAGCTCTATGACACTTGGATTTAATATGTAGGATGCCTAAAGAAATATACGGTGGCCTCCTGCACCTTCCAAAGAGGTAGCTACCATTGCATTGCTAGAGAATGACAACTTATAGGGATGTGATTTGACACCTATCCAAGGCATTTTTGGTTTGTAGGTTGTATTTTACAATTTTCTTTTATACTAAACCATCAAAAATAATGTCTATGCTTTTTTAAAAACCTTAACAATGTCACGCATAAATGTTGATAAAAAATAAGAAATACTATGCATCACACACATTGTAGTCATTGTTTACCTATAACTTCTCTTCAAATCCCAAGCATGCCGGCCTAACACCCAACATCACTAGGCACTCATTCGAGGGCACATGGGCGTCAAACCCCTCCTTTACGTGAACTTTGGAAGAATGTTACAGAATAGATATACAAGCATTTACTCTAACACAGAAGTAAAGATACTAGATCTAAGGATAAATGCACCATGAAAATAACATAAGCATTACAATAGCATAAGAGAACCAGTTCTGAACCATGAGAAAAATGAAACATGCTAGGGTTTGAACCCATAAACACAAATATTCAAAACAACTTTGATATATTGATTAACAATTTCATTTTATGTAGCCATACTACATCAAAAGGGTCATAGCAGACCGAATAGATCAAGATAATAGCATCCTACATCAAGAAATCCCATATTACCCTCCTAGAGCTATTACATAAACCCTTCCTATATAAATACACCATAACTATGCAAACCCCATATGCACCGACATTTGACCTCTAACCTCTCGCACCCATTTCTCCATACCCGATCTGCAATGCTCTCTACCTTCTTCATCTAGATCCAAATGCTTCCTTAAATAGGATGGGAGTTCACCTAATCATCATTCATTCAGTAGCCCCGCATGCCAAATGTCATCATACCCTATTTTACTCGAGTGTCCATCCATACAAATGCCACATTTAGCCATAACAACATCCACTTTCCAGCCCATAACCATAAAGATTTTGTGGAATATTCTTTTCTTGAGCTCCAAGTTTCCACGTAACAACCTTGCCATCATTACACTTATCTGCTGACCTCATGTGTTTTACATGTGATATCCTTCAAACAAAATTCGACTAAGTCCTTAAACCCTTAATCCCTTTTCTACTCCCGCAAGCCAACTTATATCTCCTTGTGTTCTTTCTCTTACACGCTTTTCTTCGTAGTGCCCTTCCGCGCGCACTCATCCTTTGCTTTAGGAAATAGTTATTTTAAGGGATCAACATCGCTCCACACTAAATGTGTTATCCATCCTTCAATAATCAAAGAATAAAAAATGGAAGGAAAGAATCACATGTATCCAAAGAATAAAATAATATTGCTACTGTTCTACAAGGATTTGGAATTCTTTGTTCGAGGAGGCTTCAATTTTATTTCAGGCATCCACCCCACTCCATGCTTGTTGGAATAAATCCCTTATTAGCACGTTAAATTCATCAAATGACATCTCTTCACCCTTAGCCTTCAATGTATCAATGATATTTTCCATCGCTTGCTAAGGTCACTCAACACATCCATCCTTTGCATGATTTGGGGATATAATTCCTTTAATGTATTCTTAATTGAGTCCTTTAGGTCCTTGATTGCCTTAGAATTCTTGTCGATCTCTCATTTATAATCTTATCACATTCTGTCATGTTATTCTTGTTATTCTCCGGAACTCTTCCATATACGCCTCATGTGTAGCAACCAATATACTTGTTACTTTGTCCATATCTCCATAGTTGTCATAGAAAAATTTGGCCATGTGAGCTATTATTTTTAAAGAGCTGAGGAGCTCAAAGTCTTGAGTAATGGTCTCTTCAATATTCGACTTATCTGGTGCTTTTTGTCATGCCAAAACTTCCTCTGCTAAATCCAACGCAAGAGGTTGCTTCTCCATTGTGATCAAGCACGTCAAATCCTCAGGAAGAGGAAAGATGACTCATACTTCTGCTTAAGAGGGGCCAAATCTGGGTGTGCTAGAATGATGGAGTCTAAGATAGTCTTTAATTTCTTATCGGCCTCACACACTTTCTCTGTTTCTTTTCTCAACTCAACCTTTAGTTGTGCAATGATAGACTCCTTTCCTTTTATCTCCATGTCTCTCTCTATTATCTCCTTATTCTTTTCCTCTAATTCTTCCTCCAAGGCTTTAATTTTTTATTCCTCCCGAATAACCTAGCCTATACTTCTACCAACACCTTGTTGAGCGCGTTACATGAGCCTACTCATCGAGTTAGTGCTAAGTATCCACAATAGGATTTACCTCATTGGGGTTTTCATTTCCATCACCGCATCGTGCCAACTTCAAACTTGTGCTCATCAATGAGGGACTCAAAGGTCCATGATAACATCTTCCTCGTGTGTTTGTACAAACTATATTTCTCAAATGAGGACCAACAAAAGAATTGGTCTATGGGCACTTGGCTCTGGAAGCGCAAAGTAGGAGCTTGTTAGGTTTTTGACATAAGTCATGTGTCCTTGCATTGCCATTGTGCCCTTGCCACCAGTGTGCACTACCTTTGGGAAGCTGACCACTAGACTATTTTCCTTGTCTATGCTCTCTTCGCTTCTCTCAATATCTTATCAACGCTATGCTCCACCTCATGATCCACCAATTTCTGTATGATGTCTACCACTTTCCTTTCCACAGTGTCCTCTACCTATCCTCCGGCCCGGGTGTGGGGTAGTATGTGTATTCGTCTCTACTTCTTCTTCACTTCCTCCCACATTATGAGTGTCCTCCTCATAATAATCTGCTCCTCATTAGCTTCATTTATATCATGCATAGGGGGAATTTTACCTTCCTTACACTCTTCATTATCCTCCTTAGACTCATCACCCTTCACACTTTTCTGTCTCCTCAAAGTCTGAACTTTATTCCATCTTTTGCTTCTTCTTCACTGATGTCTCCTCTATCACAGGGGCCATTTCCTTCTTCGGTGACTTCTCCTTTATAAGGTACTTCTTCCTCTAAGTATACGAACTAGGGCCCGCACCTGACTCCTACACTCCTAGAGTTTCTTCTCATTCCCTCTTCTTTGCCACTACCTTCTTTGTTTTGGATGGATCTTCTGGATTGATACGTCATCCTCAACATATGCACCCTTCTTGAACTTGGGCCTCAGGTGTATATATACCCTTGTCATTGTCTTTCCTGTAGTTGGCATTGACACAAACTTTACTATATGTATGTCATGAGAGATGTACTTCTCCACATAGGCGCACTTCTTAGGATACACTAATGTTTAGTGTAACAATGGTAATCCGATCTACCTCACTTAGATCAAATATAAGTTTCTTGGCCTCCTTGAACATGTTAACCACACTTTGGAAGTACTATCTTTGTGAAGGAAAATGGTAGTTTATACCATGGAATTTTGTGTCATCTGTTAGGACTGAATCGCCTATGCAGAAGTGTTGGTATACAACAAAATCAGCCTCACCATCCACCAAGGATGGTAGTTGTTTAGGGATTATCTATTTTCCCCAAATGCATCGAGTACTCTCTTGCACCACTATTCCAAGTGTGCTTTATATGGAGAAGTCATTGTATCACAAGTGTATGATTCAAACCTCTTAGCGGGGAAGGGTTCTCATCAAGGTATTCCCATACATAGCTATTTGGCCCATCGGGCACTCAATCTCAAAAAACACAATGGTAATAAGGATGTTACCATACATGATCTTATCCCCATCGTGTGTGGCATCTATGATCTCCTTCGCAATGAAGGCCGAGAGGTTGTAGATTATTCCTTCTGAAATTTTCTTGCAAACATACAACCACCTCTTGTCCACTTATGTCCACTGCTCTTGTCCATTCAACTTGGTGAGCAAGTGTGTGGCCATATTCATTGTTGGGTTAAGTGATCTTGGTGATATCAAAGTAACACGAACCCTTATTGTATTCATATTTCATGGTTGTTTCCTTAATGGTGTCCTTATCACCCAAGTCATCCTCCGGTGCGAGATAAGCCCAATTTATATGGAGATTAATTGAGTAGTTAAGCGTATTCTCATTCCTACAAAGTATAAATAGTCCTCAAGCACATGTGACATCAACCAATGGTATAACCTTCTGGGTTTACTAAAGTATGGAAATTCATAGAGTTGCAAAAGCCTAGAATTTTCCAATGTGGTCTTCACAGAATCATCATACACCGATTTGTCATCTTGTGTTCTTTCTCAAATTGGTTGAACTAGCTCCAACGCCATCTCCTTCTCCATGGTATTTTTCCTATGGTTATATCACTTTTAACCATCTTGCACATGTGAGAAACCCATTCCATCCCCATTAAAATGTTGTCTCGGTATTGCATCTCCTTGTACCACTCCTCGTTAAAACTTTCCGATACGGTGGGTTTTCCTTTTCCCTTGCCCTTTCCCTTCTTTGGTGAAACATTTGATCCCTTCCTTGGTGCCATTTTTTTCGTCAAGTATTTGTAAATTATTCTTTCCATCTTGCTTTAACACTACTCGTCCCTAGGCCCCACTTCTATGAAATTTCTTCAAAACCCATGCCCTAGCTCTACAAACCCTAACTTGGAAAAAATTTCATCTACAAGATGGCATAAAACTCATAAGAATCCAAAAACTAAATTCCTTCATGAATGCCCATGTACTTCGTTCCACCTTGGTTCAAAAATCTACCAAAATATCTACTTTTCATGCAAATCCTTTGTAAGGATGTCCTTGTTCGCAAGAGCTATTCAACAAAAAATTCAAAGTAAAAGAATAACTTACCCCTGACCTTCTATTTATAGATTTATTTTTCCCACATTAACTCTAATGCCAGCTACAACCATACAATTGCATTTAATTCAGCTTTTTCCAATGCCATCCCTCGGCACATTTTGTCTAGCACTTTCTATTTGCGTAAAAATTGCGTGAAAAAACTTCCACAACCTTCTAGCGCATAAAGTTTCATTGAACACGAGATCCTTATGTGCGCTCAACGTCGAAGTCAATCTTCCCTTACGTCTTAAGCCTAGTTCTTGCCATCTTCTACCTTAGTTTGTTCTATGTTTTTATTCATGTATGTGGTTTTTATAAACAAATTGACACCAATCTTCTCCCATGATCACCTCTGCTACACGCTTTTGGTTTCTCTCATGCAGAATCAAATGAACCTTCTCCCAACATGAAATACATGTGAGGTCGTCTGCATAAAAAACCCTTTTTAAAAGTAATTGGAGACCGCGCATAAGCGCACCCACAAAAAAATAAAATGATAAAGAAAAGTGAAAAATTAAGGAAACACATAAAAAATAAAATGCATTATGGGAAATCCTTAGCTAACTAGCAATAGTGCCTCATTTACAAACACACTAAAGACTTATTTATAGTAGAGCTTCATCCTACTACGTTGAAATAACAAGGAAATCATGTCCCTTCTAGTGCTTGTAAATGGAAAGCACCTAAATCAAATATATAAGATATAATATATAGTCCTAACCAATGCACCTTGAATTTCCCTAGTTTGCATAGAAACTTATAATCATAGAGAAGAACCATCCGTCTGACCTCAAACTTCTTGTTTTTAATATGACAATCATGTAATGCCTTATGTTTTTATTTATCCATCATCTAAATCCATCATGAAATTCTCCTCCTCTCATCCAACTCCACAAGTTTATCAATACTCTCCTATAATGTTTGTTCATCAGCCAATCCTCCTATGTGTGCAATACTAGGGATGGTAACATGAATTGAATGGGCAAAACAGTTTCGCACCAAACACCAATTGAAAGGGATTGGCCTTGTTCAAATGTTTATAAGTCGTTCTATATGCCCATATTACTATAGAGAATTTATCATCCCAGTCCCTTCTTCCAACATCACTAATATTAGTTAATCTATGGCTCAATATCTTGTTAAATGCCTCAGCAATTCCATTAGCTTTATGGTGATAGGGCATAGTTTTGTGACGTGCCACCATAAAATCTGTAAACAAGATTCTAACTATCTCATTTATAAAGTGGTTACCATATCACTTGTTAAACTCAATGGACATCCATACCCACTAATTATATTCTCCCATAAGAACCTAGTAGTTGTAGCCACGGTCACGATCCTTTGTAGGCTCCGCTTCCACCCATCTCAGAGATAGTTTGTACAAGTGATAATGTAACGTGAACCTGTCTTGCGCATGAATGGGGAAATAGGTCCCACAAATTCAATTACCCATTTTTCAAATGAATTTTCACTAGCAATAGGTCTTAACGGCATTTCATCTCTTCACCCTAGTTTACAAGGTGTTGGCAATGGTCATAGGCCTTGCAATACTCTATACAATCCTTATAAACTATTTCCCACCAAAGGCCTGCTAATAGGATCTTTTGCATGGTAGCATTCCCTACATAGTGACCTCCTGCAATGCCACCATGTGCTTCCTCCATGATTGTAATATGCTCATGTTCCAACACACACACAGTAGCAAGACCTCATCCTAGCTTTGTTTGTATAGGTCTCCACTAATAAACATGTAGGGCGCAATGATGCATAGCTAATTGTTTCTTCTCTAAGGCCTTCATTCCTTCTGGTGCCACACCCATTCGCAAGAAAAAATATATATCCTCCAAATCAAAGGGCACACTATGCAATATGAATAAATATGCATCGGCATTGTGTCCTCGGTGCTTGCATGTCCTCGCTTGAGTCAATATGAGATAAATGGTCAGGTCCCAAATTGCTTTTTCCTAGTTTCACCACAACCGTAAACTCAAACTCTTAAAACAATAATATCCAATGGCATATGTGCCCTTGCAAAACGGGTTTTTCACCAAGTACTTTAATGCCATGTGCTCCATGTAGAAAATAAAGGGCAATTTTAGAAAATGCTACCTAAATTTGTGCAACGGATAGATCATTGACAATGCCTCATGCTTTGTGTACCTAGTATAGTTCTTTTCTGCATTGGAGTTAGCTTCCTACTAGCAAAACACAAGGGATTGACAACAATCTATGTTATCTTTGAATCACAACACCCTTCTATTTTAACAAGTGTCTATGATTGAGCTCACGGTGTGATTGGGTAACATGGCTACTATCTCCAATATGTGGGAATATCTACTTGGGATAGACCTCCGGAAAAATACGGTTCTTACTCTAAACTACCTACCACAATCCACTCCTAATATAGGAAGAACTATCTAATCCTAATCTAACTTTCCAAGGGACCAAGGAGAGAGAGCACATGAAAGTAAATCCTACACTAACAATGGTGATACACCATAAACGCAGGAGGTATGAGAATAGCTTTCCAATGTGTGAAAAATGGAAGAAAAATACATATTAGAGATGGTGATAATGAGTTCTCCCTGATCTATCAAATGCATTCAAAACAATATTTCATACACGCACAATGATAATAAATCCCTACAAGAGCATAAGATAGACAATATATTTATAATTAGGTTGAAAGGGCGGAAGAATACAAACAAACATAGCAAGGAAGATACATCCACAAACTTGCATCTATTACTTCATGATATGCACAATTCAATCTATTACAAAATAAAGGCCTGGATCACCATGCAAGGACTCCAATACAAGGTCCTACAACACATTGGCTTCATAAAACCAAAATGATAGAGTTTTTCTACTCAACTATCCCTCTCTACAATGAGCCCAACACTCTAATTTATAGAATTTGGGAGAGAGAGGATTGAAATCCTGAAATATGCCTTTCAACCACTTGTAAGAGGTAATAAATGAAGTGAAATGATGGTATGTTGCTTGCAAAAGGCTCCCCATACTATCCCATGACTTGCAGAAGTGAAAAATGTATGTCAATGCTTCATTAAATGCATCTCTAACCACTAATAAAAACATTGTTCGATACATGACACATTTTCCTTAAAATCATCATAAATTTCTATATTTCTTGAATGCATGTGCATTGGTCTCGATCCATTATTTCATTGAGTATGCAAAAGATATGGCATTATGAATGTGAGCAACTATTTTGAGTTTAGTAGGTATTTCTTGCATTTTACGGGAATGAACATTTAAATTTTTGGGCTGGAGATGTTTCTTATATTTTCACCCATCTACCCTAATTAAAAACAATAAATTCAGTTGTTGTGGCATATAGGATGTCATGTCATTTCGAAAAGTCATTTTTGTGAAAAATGGAGCTCTAGGTTAAAAATTATGACCGTTTGAAATTCAGCACCGAGATGTTCCATATGGGCTCTCATGATCCGCATTTTCCTTTAAATTGTGATTTTTATGGGTTTGGATGTCCCATATGTCCCGGGATGTTTAGGCAAAGATTATCTACCTTTTCTCGATTCCTTACGTGTGTGGTGAAATTGACTATTTAGGGCCCGGCAAATGTCCGTGTGTTCTATGGGACTTGGGCGATTTTCTCCACGTAGCGTGACTTAGGATTTTACTGTAAGTAGTGTGTCCCTTTGCTAAGCGGGCAAGGTGGGTCGTTGACCACCAAATTCTCCACACCGCTTGTCTCTGACTATTTCAGCTTTTTTAGGGCCGTGTGTACCATTTGTCCCGGATATTTTTCTCTGCATCTCCACACTCCACTTTGGATGTGGCTATTTCAAATTTTTGGGTCTGTGCAATGCGTACTTTTTTCCCTAAATATTCTATAGACCGTGTAGACAAAATCTTCCAATTTTTCCACATTTCTCTTGGTTACTTTATTGATTGGCTACTTTGACTTTGTGACGAACTCGTGACCTAAGTGAACCTATGTTGCACAGGGACGTCTTGACTCGACTTAGCCGCGATATACACTGTCTCCTTAGCATTTCGGAGGTTTGAACTAGGTATGATGAACCCTGGTATGATCTGCATTAGTTCCATCTCGCACTCCACAGACCCGATTTGCACTTTGAAATAGGTCCTTGACTTCATTTTTTCAAAATTTCACTAACTCTTTGGATTTTTCTTTAGATAGGAGTTTAGAGAAAATCCAAGGGATCCCTTAAAACCTGATTTTGGGCCTTGGACAATTTTTTCTAGCTCAAGCTTAAATAAATTGTGTAATTTATTAAAATTACCTTGGGGTGAATTTTTGATAAAAATCCCCTCCAAGTTGTTCTATTACCTCTCAATTTTCATACTAGATGCATCAACACGAACATGGAAAATTTTATCCCAAAGGAAAAGCACAAATTGGGTGTGGTGGTAAACTTCTCCTTTAAAGTTTCAAAAGCCACTGTTGTGCCTCTCCCAATGAAACTCACTCTTATGTCTCAATAAATCTTCCAATTGCATGGAGATCCGACATAGCCTTTGATGAATTTTCTATGATATCTCATATGCCCTAAGAATCCATGAACTATGCTTTCCTGGTAAGCTCCTCCAATCCTAAGATAACAACCAATTTTACTGGGGTCTTCAATAAGCCTTCCTTCCATATGATGTGACCTAGTAAACTACCAAATGGGGTAGCAAGGACACACTTCTTAATGTCAAGTGAGATACTCAACTACCTACATCTCTCAAAAATCAATCTCATATTATTACAATGGTCTCTTAATAACCCATACACCATCAATCATCCAAATAAACTTGCAAAAACTTATTGATAAAGTCTTGAAACACATGTATTATAATGCATGAAAATACAACAAGCATGTTCTTTAATCCAAAAGGCATGATTGTATAAGAAAAAATTCCCCATTCAGTGGTGAAATTAGTCTTCTCCTGGTCTTCCTTCACAATTCTCACTTGGTGATAACCTAAAAATCCATCTGTAAAAGAATAGATCTCCCGCCCTACTATGCCTTCCAAGATATCCTCAGTAAATGGGGTTGGAAAAGGATCTATGACACACACAACATTCAAATCCCTATAGTCAACACAAATCCTTATCCTTCCATCCTTTTTAATGCTAATTACCATTGGACTCACCCACTCAGATTCTTCAATTACCTCAATGATTCAAGATTTAATCATTTTATCAATCTCATGTTTAACATTTGCTCGCGTTCATCCTATAAATGCTCTTCTAAATCAAGCATGCAACCTCTTTCAATATAGTCCTTCTTTCTCCCAATGAGTGATGTAGTCCTTTCGATTCTTGGTACATGATGCGGGAATAAATCTTAGAATTTGTGTAGTAGATCAATGATTTTAGACACTTTTACTCCATCCAATAATCTCAATGACAGATCCCTTTAGCTCTATCTCTATACCAATGTTAAATTTATTCATCTGAAGGGATAATGGTAAGTGTGCACTTGCTCATCTTCCTTATCTAACACTTTGCACATATCTTCTATATGGTTAACATCCAAGTTTTCTACCTCCTCATCACCTATCAAGTATACCAACTTAGCCTTTTCTTTCTCCAAGAAGGTGCACTCAAGTTGTATATTCTCCGTGCATTTTCTTCTGGTTCTTATATGAAGCCCCCCCCTAACTCAATTTCTCCTAATAAATCTATAATCCTATCCTCCACCATGGAACTATCTCCCATAGTAAGGCATTTGACTACCTGCAACACCTCATTCACCGACGACTTCAAACTTTAATACTCAAAAGTTTGAATAATATCCTCTTTCACCTCCTACCAATTTCTCATCTAACGACAAAGCTACGAATGAATGTACCAAGCATGCACGTAGCCTGCAAGGTGGAATATAACTTATGCACCCATAGTAAAGGAGGTAAGGCTTCCACGCCTATCATCCAGGCTCTCTCACATTCTTGGATGTGGAATGAGGTGGACTCCTTCCCATGATAGTCACATATTTTAGATGGTGCATTACTTGAAGAAAAATAACAGAGAGCGTGATTCTCACTTCGCGCCACTCTAGAAGGTTGTCTCGATGGGTCACCCACTAATGCGTTATTATCCCACACAAGGTATAAGTAAGCATATTCCCTCTCTCTACTTGACATGTCCACTTTGGGATGTTATCACACGCATAAAGAAATCAAGGTTCTTGTTATCAAATTCTGTCCCTCAAGAAAAATAGATCAAACATGACCTTGCACAGGAGAAAATTAAACGGTCGGTTCAGTCATACGAGCCCACATTTCAAATCTAACAATCAGGTTATGGGTGGGCTCGATGATGGAGAAGAAAGGTCAGAAAATGAGTGGCCAAACAATGTTAAAAGAGACCAAAGCTCAAGTGAAAAATGGAGAAGGGCTCGAAGTTTTCAGACTTCACATTTTTAGGGATCTTGGGGAAATGAACGGCTTAAAAAATGAAGAAAAGAATCGGAGCTACGGAAGACTCCATGTGTCTCCTCGGCACAAATTTAAAAGGTGAAAAAAGTGGAGACCCAAAATGACCACGGGCTCACCACATGGTCGGAGTCGAGAAAAGCGAACCGACCATTTGTTGAAAATTTGAAGCAAAGCAAGAGAGCTAGTGGAATCTTCCACATGCCTCATCGGCATAACTTCAAGTGTAAAATACAAAGGCAAGTCCTAAATGAGCACAGGCTACCCACATGTCTAGGGCTTGAGAAAGTTACACCATTTGTTGAAAATTCTAGGAGACAGTAGAAGCCTCCACGTGTTAGCTCAACGCAACTTCAAGGGTAAAATCCAAAGGAAAGTTCCAAACGTGTGCTAGCCCTCCATGTGTGTAAGGTCAGACATAGTATCTTCACCAAACAAAAGGGACTTAGGAAGAACACAAAGGAAGTAGAGCATGCTTGTGGATGGTGCCAAGTGTCGGCATGCCACATTCCTAGGACCTTAAAAGGCGAGAAAAATCTTAAGGATGCGCGGGGATTCCATGGGGATCGACACAAATAGACTCCAAACCTAAAGAAGTTTGGAGATGATCATAACTTTTGACTGGAATCTCGAATTTGAGAAAGAGAGGAATTTTTGGAAATCTCTCAATGTCTGCTACTCACCTACCACCATTAATAAAATTAGTAAATACATTTTTTCATTTTTAAGGCTATCGGGCTTCTCACTTACCACCATAATGAGGTATTTATTTTGCAATAAGGAACAATAGTGGAGGCATTGGTTTTGTAGTAAAACACATCATTGTTTCAGGTGAAGTGAATGCATTTTCTAGGGTTGTTGGAGTAGGTTTTCAAATTTCTTCTATCTCCCTCTCCCATTCCTCCTATATATTATTAAAAAGGGAATTTTTCTAAAGGTTGGACATTTTTTTGCACCCTTCCTTCTTCTCTTTTTGAAATTGGATTTGTGGAGCTTGAACCTCCTATTCAAACTGTAAATGTAATCTTACCTCTTGGTCATTGTAGTGGACTAAATAAAATCTTTGGAGCAATAGTATAAGTCTTTGGATGATTTCAATCCTCTCTTATGTTCATTGTATCTTCATGATCTCTCATTTCAATATTGGTTATTCGTGCATGATGGTTGTATTACATTTTTTATGGTTTGTGTTTAATGGTAAAGCAGATGTTCAACATTCCTTTGGTGTATCACCCTTGTTAGTTTAGGTTTTATTTCTTGCATCTCCTTAACCCTGTCTCTTTGGCAAGATAGATAAGGTTTTGAGTAGAACCTACGAATTATGAGTGTGTGCAATTGAATAGAGGAATAGGAACCATCCTTCATCACTGGGAATATCTCTTGATCCACAAAGTCCCACACTTTGGGAGAAGCTCCATGTTATGCAATCACACTGTGAGCTTCTCAACCCATCGAGTTGTATACATTTAGGGGTGATGTGATTATTCATCGATAGATTTGGCACACCCGGTGGGACAAGAGGTCATTCCATAATCTTTAAAGGCATTTTCAAGAAGTTTAGACTTAAAAATTGCAAGTTCTCCAATTTGGACTTTTCACCCCTCACACGAGAACTCGAAATTGATTTTCATGGGCTTAACTTGTTCAAAACAAGTCAAAATTTCACCGATTGATAGATCTAGGGTTAATCTTCAAAAGGGTATTTTTAATTTTTGAAATTTTTATTTTTGAAGTTTGAGATCAATTTTCAACCTCTAGAATATCAAATATATAGGTCCATCAAGGTTTTCATTTTTCTTCTCTTTTCTACCAAGTTTGGAGTGTAACTTCTAAAACTCTAGCCTTTAGAGGATCATTTCCCAACACATCCGGTGACTCCAAAACACCCAGGTAGTAGAATCCGGTGGTTTTAGTAGTCCAAGCTTGGCAGATTCATGAGAAGAATTTAGACAAGGTCAACAACAAGAGAAGAAGGATTGTTCGTCTATCTGAATTTATCCCCAGAAAGAGCAAGGAGAGGAAGAAAATCTCAAAGGTCTCCATCTCCACAAAACATAACCTTGTCAACACCTCCACCTGGTAGGATTTTCATTCAATCGATTAGAGTTATTCAACCAAATAGGATGGCATAGCCCAACCCCTATGTGAACTTCACTGGCAAAGACCTGCTAGCTCTCAATGCACAAAACCTAGTTCCGGTTGAATAGCGTTTGAAGAACATCCCATATTTTACTTTGGAGGGAACTAGAAAACTCCAATTGATCATATCTAGGACATCGCAAACATCTATGTAATTAATGAGATTACTGAAATGGACATTATTGTCAAGTTGTTGGCATCCTCCTTTAAGGGTAAAGTTTGGCGTGGGTCATAAGTTTAGCAACGAGATCCATCCATAATTGGGACCATTTATGCATAGCTCTCCACTTTCAATTTGGTGAAAATGGGGATAATCTGTCTTTATTAGAGAAGTTGACAATAATCAAGAGGGCTCCTAATGAGAAGTCGACTGACTTCAACTTCAGATTCCAGTGAATGTGGGATATGATTCCATTCGCCGTGAGAACAACAATTGAAGGTTCTTTTCTATACTTCCTTAAAGCTTTAAATTTTGATATTTCTATGATGATTCAATCCATGGGAGGTATAACTTTACCCGCATCCTATAACATTGCTATTAGAGATGAAAATTTCTTGATCCAAGCTAGTAAACTCACACCTAGGCCACCTATGCCTCTATATACATAACTAGGAGCTCCTACAAATAGTCAAATGCCATAATTGAATCTCATTCCAGCCCCTAGAAATCAAAGCAATAGTGAGGTGTCAACTTCTTCAAGCACTTCAAAAGATCTACAAGAGGTTATGAAACAATTGCAAAACCTAGGAAATGAGCTAGTGACAATCAAGAGATAACAAGCTTAGAGTTCTAGACCATATCAACATCCAAATAAATATCAAGCTAGGCCCCCATATCAGTAAAATAGACCACCAAATCAGGCTAGAAATCAAAACTAGAACCAGGGACAACCTCAGGCTACCAGGCCATTCTGACTATATGATCCAAATATGGCTTCAACATCAAGAGCCTTGGTTCCAACATAGTACATTATAGCATAGGAGTACAATGGTGTTACCCTTGCAATCCACCTCATAATCAATCAATGTGTTTCAATGGTGCACTAAACTAGGACTTGATGTTATAGACCATTGGTTTTCCCAAGAACCAAGCCAAGAAGGAATTTGACAAAGACGAAACTCTGCAAGAGCACCTCTAACACAAGAAAGAAGACTTACGTGGAATTAACCAACCACATTTTCAAGTTGTGGCGACCAATACACGATCAAAGAAGAGGAACATTGAGGAGGGACAACCATCTAATCCGATTGTTTCTTAGCTGCTCTTACACAACAAGGGGTTAATAGACCAAATGCAGCCCCAAATTTGTAAAATAAACATAAAGCACCCATTGCAGTAACACATGTGCCTTTTCAAGCTCCAAAAAGGTCATGCTAACTAAAGGGAAAAAAGGATAATTCATCCCCTTGACATCATTGATCGATGAAGAAAACACATGTGAAAATTTCCATGCGGGAGTCACCGAAAATCCCGGGATAACAAGATTTTTGCAAGTTGTAATGGTCAATTTGTTTGTCTCAAATGGATCAAACCAAGGACAAGAGAAAGTTATCACGACATAGTGAAAAAGGTTGGGGTCAACCGAGAAAAATTTGAAGCCTCCACCATTCTACGTGTCATTAATTGTCAAGAACCATTTGGTGCACAACCGATGATCGATTCGAGGGGGTAAGTAGCTCAATAATGCTAAAGAAAATAGTAGATCAATTGGGTCTAAAGTATGAGCGAGTGCTTTGAAAGGAGTAGTAGTGGCTGGATGGAACAACAAAGTGTGAATGGTTGGGATCATCAAATTTTTAAGTCTTACATTGCATGCATGTCCAAATTTCACAGTCTTGCAAGATGTGTTTGTAATTGACCTTCCGCCACTCTTTGCACTATGTTTTTCAAGTGATTTCACTGCCAATTTTGGTGGGTACCTATCAACATATTATACCCACATGCATTTCGGGACGAGGTATGGGGCCATGTACATAATCAAGTCAGAACCAATTGTCAATTTCCACATCGAGCCTCATGTACCAAGTCCTATCAATGCAAATTGCTCAGCCTTTGACCAGGAAGAATGGTCACTTGATTTGGAAATAGGTACTAAGGTTGATGGAATTCTATATTTGACCCTGGATGAATGGGGGTAAAAAAGGCATGAATTTGACCCATACAAGGAAATGGAGGAATCTTAACTAGGTGTATATTGTGTACACGAAGAAAATTCACCCATTCTTAACATCACCAAGCCACAAAATAAAGATGACAATAAAGTTTGGAAAATATTTTTCGATGATTCAAGAAGTAAACAAGGTGATGGAGGGGGTGTGATGTTAGTGTCTCCACAAAATATCAAGCATTATTCAACTTTTAGATTTCAGTTTGCCTATTTAAACAACACGGTGAATATGAGACTTTAATTCATGGACTTCATTGGGCTAGGAAAAGAGGCATAAAGAATTTACAGGGTGTTAAGAGATAGTGAACTAATCATGAATCAAGTTAGGGGAAACATCAGGGTTCAATTTAATACCCCCTCTTAAACATTATTTTAGAATGGGTGGTGAATCTCCAAAATCAACTTTCGAATCAATGGAGCATTTTTGAAAAAAATCGTGGTAAAGGTGATTTGGCGGGGTGAAAATTTCTTGAATGCTATACAATGGTAAGAAATGTTGGTGAAATACATGCATAAGTTAATTTAACATATAAATAGTAGGTGAATTCACCCATATAAATGACTTATCGGTGGAATTTTTATTTGAATTAGGTGGGAGCCGACTGCTGAAAATTAGCCATTTTCAATTTCCAAAATCCCTAATATTCGCGAGTTTACAAAAATTCACCACTAAAATTTTCTTTGGGTAACATGCTCAAAATAATGACCTACTCAAGAGCTACAACAATAGGTTATGGGACCTAATCAAGGATTTAGAAGCTTTCAACATCATGTCCATACCTAGGAAGAAGAATGAAGCCGTAGATAGGATTACGGTAGTCGGGGAAACTTTTGACGTGGTGGAGAGTATCAAAAGGGAAAAACACAACCACACATCCATGTGATTATAAGGCTAGCAGTACTAGACAATAACACAAGCTGGCAGCTTTTTTGAGAATGATAAACATATTGTCAATTTCTTGCAAGAAGAGGTTGAATTCTCAACTAGGAACCAAGAAAAATTAGAGCACTAGTACGGGGATTAAGTAGTACAACTACTAGCAAACAAGCTTCCAAAGGTTTTGGTAACATTAGAATCTATCTTCAACTCAAATGACTAGTACCATAAAGAGAAAGCCAACCTACAGGTCAAGGGAGAAGATTCAGAGCCAATTTCAGTTGGGGAAGTAAGAAAACTCCAAATTGGTAAGGTGGCCACGCAAAAAGAGAGATATGAGTTTGCACAAATTTTCTAAAAGTTTCTAGACATCTTTTCTTAGAGCTATGAGGACCTATGAGGATTCAACCCAAATTTGATACAACATACAATAGATGTGGATCTAGATGATGAGCCTATTGGGTAGATGCAAAGACCAATCAACCCACACATTGAGCCTTTTATGAAGAAAGAGCTGAAAACAATAATAGAGGAAAGTATTATATTTCTAATCAAACATTCAAGCTAGGTTACAAACTTGGTATCGGTCGGGATGAAGAGTGGAGAAATCAAGTTGTGTGTGGACTTTTTAGACTTCAATAGGGCATCTCTCAATTACCATAACCCACTTCCTTCAATGGAACAAATCTTACAACCTGGTATCCAGCTCGGAAATATTTTCCCTCCTCGATGGCTACTCGGTGTATAATCGAGATAATGGTAAAAGAGGATGACCGAGTTCAAAATGGATTTCACCACTAACTCGGGCACCTATGCCTACGGGAAGATGCCATTTGGATTGAATAATGATGGAGCCACTTTTTAAAGGGTGATGGACATGGCATTCAAGGGGTTGATCAAAAATAGTGCTAATACAGCTTGACGATATCACCGTGTTCTCCAAAAATGTAGCGAATCACCTCTTTCATCTGAGACAGGTATTTCAAAGATGTAAGAAATTTGGGATATCATTAAATCCCAAAAAATGCATATTCCTTGCTCACGAAGGAAAGATCCTAGGCCATATTGTGTCAAAGGAAGGATTGATGATCGACCCAGAAAGAGTTGAATCAATTCGAGCATTGTCTTTGCCAAGCCATAAGAAGGATCTTTAGAGCTTTCTTGGAAGGATCAATTTTGTTTTTAGGTTTGTGCCAAATTTTGACACTCTTGTGAAGCCAATAACACTAATGTTGAAGAATATCATGAAATTCAGGTGGAAAAACGTAAACAAAGAGATTTTGAAGCAATAAAAGAGGTTATATCCCAAGCTCCAACTCTCGTCAATCCAGACTTCTCTAAGGACTTCATGCTCTATGCCTTTGGTAGTGGGGACACAATTTCTGCAATCCTAGTGCAACAAAACAAAGAGGGATCTGAACAACTGATTTCCTTCTTTAGTCAATATTTGGAGGAATATGAAGTGAGATACTCCTTCATCAAAAAGCATGTCCTTGCAGTAATTAGGAGCTTGAAGAAGTTCAAGCACCTTGTCTCAAACAACAAAATTCAATTGTTGGTCTCTCATGCGGGAGTCAAGGACTTCCTTTTGAACAAGGATCTAAATGAGAAACGTGCAGGATGGATCACTCATGTCATGGAATATGACATTGAGATTAAAGTCACTAAGTGGGTCCATGGAAAGGGGTTATGTGAACAGCTAGTGTCAAGTCAATAAGCTGAAGTAGGTGATGAAAAGGAAGTTGTTTTGGTACTACAAGATGGTCAAGGGAAAGCGAATGATAATGTGTCTATTCCTTGTTGGACTCAGAATATGATGCACTTCCTACAAATATGCCTATGCCCTCCAAAAATGAGAAAAGCAAAGAGGAGATACTTCAGATTACAAGCCATTCCATTTGTGCTTGTTCATGGTTGATGAGGCCATAGATTGACCATAAATTACAATTATTTTGTCCTTCCAAGTTACCTTTGAAAGTGGATTTAAATGTAATCTAGGAACTTATAGTTTGTTTAAGATAGAATATAGGATATATATCTTGTTCATTCTTTATAAATATTTTGTTATCTATTTTGTTGACTAATCCTATTGATTATTTGGGAAAAGATGCAAAGTCTTGTGTATGCAGGCCATAAAGAAAAGATAATGCTAGTATTGGGAAAAATGAAATTGATCATGAACAATACATTTAAAATCAAATTTGATTTCATATTCAGATTCCTCTCAAAAAATTATGCAAGTTCTAAAAAAATCATCTCAATCTGAGGTCACATGTAAAAAGTTATAGCTAGTTAGAGTTCGTTGTGGAACTCACAAAGTTAGATCCAGGAACTTGCGGGTTTAGTTCCGAACTTCTGATTTAGTTCCGAACTTGTATCAATTGAATGGCGATTATTTCTAGAACTTTCAATTCATGTACAAATCAGATTTACTTATGGAACTTGCATATTTAGTTCCATAACTTGCATAAAAGGAATGACAATTTTAGTTTTAGAACTTGCATCAATGGAATGACAACTTTTGAGGATTGTGAAAAATTAGAGATTATAATGGGAAATACGAGAGATGTGTTTGTTCATAGCAATGTGTTTAACTTGATTTAGATTTTTACAGGTTTTACCAATCAAGAGAGAGATATGACTTTTAATGAGCTACGGTTCGAGAAATGTGTATCAAACAAGCACTAAAAATTCCATAAACAAAAATAGAAAAGTCAAATAGAAAATATGAGAGATTTTTTTGTTTATAGAAATGTGTTTAACAAAAACCTCATTCATATTTGTTACAGGTTTTACCAATAGAGAGAGATCTAACTTTTAGTGAGTTGTAGTTCGAGGAAACATGTATTAGACGAGTACTAAAAGTTCCATAAACAGAAACAAAAATTCAAATGGAAAATATGAGAGAGGTTTTTTTCATATCAATGTGTTTAACAAAAACCTCATTCATATTTGCTACAGGTTTTACCAATCAAGAGAAATCTAACTTTTAGTGAACTGCAGTCTAAGGAAAAAACGTATTTGACAAGCGTCAAAAGTTTCACAATCAAAAATAGAAAAATTCAAATGGAAAATCTGATAAATGTATTAGGTCAAAATAATATTTTGAGGGAAATCCTCCTTCCAATAATTTAGAGGAATAAAATCATTATGATTCTTGTTATCGAAAAAGCAAGGAGAAGATTTGGGAGCAAATCTTCATAAAATAAGTGAGATAAGATTTGACTTCAATAATATATCTCTCTCCATATTTTGTGGAGATGGAGATCTTAGTTTTTAGGATTGGAATAAAGATAAGATCAGATTGTATTTCCTAAAATAAGGATTTGGTTGAATGCATAAATTATAAATGCAAACTTGCACACTTAGATATGTAATTTCTTTTCCGAAGTAATCAAGATATGTTGATATGTTCTTTTTATCTAATCTTTGGAAGTAAGTATTTTGCAAGTTCGAATTAAAAGTATGAATTAAATCCTCTTCCAAGGAATGAGGTGGCCACTCATTCCAATGAAGATGAATCAATGTGTTAATGTTTATTTCTTTATTTTTATAGTTTTCCTTTTGTTTTAAATTTCTATTTTTTATGTTATGTAATTTCTTTATTTTTGCAGTTTTCTTTTTGTTGTAAATTTCTTTTTTATGTTATGTAATTTCTTTTGTGAACTCGTAGGTGTCCTTTACTTTTTCCATTATTTTCAATTTAGCAATTTAAATTTATGCAAGTGTGCATTTAATTCTGCAAGTGTGCATTTCAATTCATGCAAGTGTGTTTCTTTCATGCAAACTTTATTTCTGCAAGTGTGCCTTTTAATTTCCGCAAATGTGATTTATTTTATGCAAGTTTGGTTTGTGTTTAAAGGAGTTGTTTTCCAAGATCTTCTTCTCTTAATGCATACAACTTTCGGACACCAACCTAGATTGACATTTTTAATGGTGAGGATTGACGACCCTCATCATTTTGGCGCCATTGCCGGGGAACATGGTGTTATTGGGAGATTCAAAATTCTCTAAAAGAATATTCTAGTGACAGTAGAATACCTTTTAGCAATTCTGTGACATGAATAATTTGGTAAGTAGTTTCTTTAGACTTTTATTTCCTACAAGTAGATTAAAATTTCATTTATGCAATTAGGAATATTAGATTGTAAATATCTCCCCACAAACTAACTCTATGTATAAGAAAAATGACTGTGATGTTTGATCAAGAGGTATAATGGTATGAAAAAATAATTCAGATCTGGAAATGGTATAATATGATATTGAATCGGAAGTAGATCCAGTTGATGAAATATCATATGCCATTTTTGATAACCACAACCATTTCCCCTTATATCAACTAACATCTCAGTGATCTTATTACACATAACCTTAGTCAAAAATTGGCTTATCCAGTTTGTAATAATGAAGTGGTAGCATTTCTAATTAACTTCATCCATATTCAGAGATTTCATTAGAGCCAAAATAAAAACCCACTCATAATAAATCCACCCATCCAAATCAATTTTTCATCCCATAATAAAATTCAATACCTGAACCAGATTCATTAAAAAAAATTGTTTTCATGTCTTTCAATTTTTTCATTTTTGTATATACCATTATAACATTAGGAAGCAATTATTGTGAATATCAAGGCAAGAAAATTTTATGTACTAACATGTGAGGACTAGATCTATAGGAATTTCTAGAGTTGTTCTTGATATCAACATGCAAATTTTGAAGCACCAACAATATCAACCAAGGAGCATGCAGATTTTGGAGGGACCCACAGATACATTCACTTTCCTTTTTAACAACTCTCCATCTCTTGAGATCACTAGTCGGGCTTTGAAGATTACTATGGTGATTCTGATATTGCACAATTCAAGTTGGGCTTTGAAGACCTAAAAATTATCTACACAATTTTTGGAATCTTCTTGGAGTTACCAAGTATGCAAAAAGGTTTTTATGAGATCTCATACATTGCTTCCTATTTTACACAAGTTGTACTTTGATAATACTCTAATGATGGATCAAATTTTTCTCTAATCCTTCTCATGCTATCATTTAGAGAAAAATTAAAAATTAAAAAAATCAAAAATCTTTGATTGGAAAACCAACTTATCCAAATGTGTTGGCCAATCAAAGGCAAAAAAATCAAAAAAATAAAATCAAAATCAAAATCAAAAATCTTGGATTGGAAAACTAGGTTCTTTGGCGATCAAAGACAAAAAAACTTTGATTGGAAAACCAGCTTGTTGGCCAATCAAAGGAAAAAAGGAGGCGGCTCTTCTTCAAAGGAAATCAACAGTTACCTGATGGCTTTCTTCTTGGCACTATTTGACCATGTTAACAATAGGATGACAAAGACAACTAGAGGTATGATCAAGTTATTTTGTTCTATTATTTTATTTTTAAGCTTTCTTGTAAGTTTTTTTATTACAGCTAGATCCACTTTTAAAGATTTCCAAGGAAGGCAAGATAAAATTCATATCTCCCCTACTTATATGAAAAATATGTGCACCTCTTTGTAATCAAACTTTTTGAGTCTAATTTATGGGCAGCCATAAATAAACAACATGCATGAGTTTAGGTGTGGGAGAGAAGGAGAAGCATGAGCTATGCATTTTGATTTTAAATATGAGACACAACGAAGGAGATCCACACAAGAACCTGTTGTAAAATAAAAGAGATCAAAAGCAGCAAAATGAGATCCACACAAGAACTAGTTATAAAAGAAAAGAAATCAAAAGCAGAAGAAGGAGATCCACACAAGAACCTGTTGTAAAATAAAAGAAATCAAAAGCAATAGAAGGAGATCCACACAAGAACCTATTGTAAAATAAATAATATCAAAAGAAACAGAAGGAGATCCACACAAGAACCTATTGTAAAAGAAATAATATCAAAAGCAATAGAAGGATATCCACACAAGAACCTATTGTAGAAGAAGAAAATCAAAAGCACGTAAGGAGATCCACACAAGAACCTGTTGTAAAAGAAAAAAATCAAAAGCAGTAGAAAGAGATCCATAAGAAAGTGTCCTCAATACAGAGAAGAATCTAAGAAGAGGAGATAATAATGTAATGCATGAGGACATGCATAAGATTAAGTGTGGGGCAATGATGAGGCCATAAATTGGCCATAAATTACCATTATTTTTTCCTTCCAAGTTACCTTTGAAAGTGAATTTAAATGTAATCTAGGAACTTATAGTTTTCTTAAGATAGAATATAGGATATATATCTTTTTCATTATTTATAAATATTTTGTTATCTATTTTGTTGACTAATCCTATTGATTATTCGGGAAAAGATGCAAAGTCTTGTGTATGCAGGCCATAAAGGAAAGATAATGCTAGTATTGGAAAAATTTGTATTGATCATGAATAGTAAATTTAAAATCAAATATGATTTCATATTCAAATTCCTCTGAAAAATTTATGCAAGTTCAAACAAATAATCATCTTAATCCAAGGTCGCATGCAAAATTTATAGTTGTTTTGAGTTAGCTGCGGAACTCACAGAGTTAGTTTCGAAACTTGCAGGTTTAGTTTTAGAACTCAAAGATTTAGTTCCAAAACTTGTATCAATTGAATGGAAGTTATTTCCAGAACTTTCAATTCATGGACAAATCAGATTTAGTTCGAAACTTGCATAAAAGGAATGACAACTTTAGTTCGAAACTTGCATCAACGGAATGACAATTTTTGAGGGATTGTGAAAAATCAAAGATTCCAATGGGAAATATGAGAGAGGTTTTTGTTCATAGCAATGTGTTTAAAAAAACTCATTCAGATTTGTTATATGTTTTACCAATCAAGAGAGATCTGACTTTTAATGAGCTGCAGTTCGAGGAAACGTGTATCAAACGAGCACTAAAAGTTCCATAAACAGAAACAAAAAAGTCAAATAGAAAATATGAGAGAGAAGTTTCTTCATAGAAATATTTTTAACAAAAAAAATCATTCATATTTTTTACAAGTTTTACTAATGAATAGAGATCTAACTTTTAGTGAGTTGTAGTTCGAGGAAACGTGTATCAAATGAGCACTAAAAGTTCCATAAACAGAAAAAAAAATTCAAATGGAAAATCTGAAAGAGGTTTTTGTTCATAGCAACGTGTTTAAAAAAATTTCATTCATATTTCCTACAGGTTTTACCAATCAAGAGAAATATAACTTTTAGTGAACTACAGTATGAGGAAAAGGCATATTTGACAAGCGTCAAAAGTTCCACAATAAATAACAACAAAGTCAAATGGAAAATCCAAGAAAGGCATTTGGTTAAAATAATATTTTGAGGGAAATCCTCCTTCCAATAATTTAGAGGAATAAAATCATTATGATTCTTGTTACAGAAAAGCAAGGAGAAGATTTGGGATCAAATCTTCCTAAAATAAGTGAGATAAGATTTGACTTCAATAATATATCTCTCTTAAAATTTTGTGGAGATGGAGATCTTAGTTGTTAGGATTGGAATAAAGATAAGATCAGATTGTATTTCCTAAATTAAGGAGTTGGTTGGATGCAAAAATTAAAAATGCAACCTTCCACACTTAGATATGTAATTTCTTTTCCCAAGTAATCAAGAGATCTGTTCTTTTTTTCCAATCTTTGGAAGTAAAGTTTTCTCCAAGTTCTGAATTAGAAGTATGAATTAAATAATCTTCCAAAGAATGAGCTTGCCACTCATTCCAAGGAATATGGATAAATGTGTTAATGTTTATTTCTTTATTTCTACAGTTTTCCTTTGGTTTTTAATTTATGTTTTTTTATGTTATGTAATTTCTATATTTCTATAGTTTTTTTTTTGTTGTAAATTTCTATTTTTATATGTTATGTAATTTCTTTTGTGAACCTGTAGGTGTCCTTTCCTTTTTCCTTTATTTTCAATTTAGCAATTTCAATTAATGCAAGTGTTCCTTTATTTCTGCAAGTGTGCATTTCAATTCACGCAAGTGTGTTTCTTTCATGCAAACTTTATTTCTGCAAGTGTGCCTTTTAATTTCCGCAAGTTTGATTTATTTTATGCAAGTTTGGTTTGTGTTTAAAGGAGTTTCTTTCTAATATATTCCTCTCTTAATGCATATAATCTTCAGACACCAACCCGGATTGACATTTTTAATGGCAAGGATTGGCGACCCTCGTCAATGGTGTTTTATTCAAAAGGTACATCAATGGTGTTCTACCTGAGATCTATCAAAATAGGTCATATCGAGAAGGTGTTAGAGGAGTTTCACAATGGAGAAGCCAGAGGTCATTTTTTCCAATGGGTAATATCTCTCAAGATAATGAAGGTAGGTTATTATTTGCCTACAGTGTTTAATGACTACTACACATGGATAAAAAGGTGCAAAAATGTGTGTTCTTCACATTAAAAGAAAGGTTGGCAACACTTCCATTGCTCCCAATTTTAGTTGATCAACCATTCATGCAATGGGGATTGGAATTCATTGGGGTCATAAATCCAAACTCAAGCCAAGGCCACAAGTGTATTCTGACATCAACAAACTATTTCACCAAGTGGAACAAGGCGGTAGCACTCAAAGAAGCAAACGAGTCTAGCATACTAGACTTTTATGAAGGGATAGTGACAAGGTTTAGAGTACAGACCATTATCATATCAAATAATGACTTAGCATTCTTAGGTTCTAAGATCACATAATGGGTACATCAAAAATAGAATCTACTTGAGAACCTCTTCAAATTATTACCCACGGGATAATGGGCTAGAAGAGTCCACGAACAAGAATTTTCTAGTAATTATCATAAGGAATCTAGATGAAAACCAAAGGATGTGGCATACTAAGATCAAATCATCCTTGTGGGATGACATGATCACACCAAACAGGTCAATAGGTAATTCTCCATACAAATTATCCTATGGGAAAGGGGTAGTGTTTTCTATATCATTAGAGCTACCTACATTGGAGCTCATGAAGCGATTGGAGTTTTCGAGTTTGAACCAATAGAGGCTAGGTATGTAGAGTGGTGGAATTGGAAGAGATTAGGGAACATACGGTTCAAACAATAGAAAAGGATCAACATCTAATTAAGATATGGTTTGACAATAAATAAAGAGCAAGGACCTTCAAGAAGGTGACCTAGTTCGAAGTTGGATAAAGATCGGGAAAAACCAAGGAGGCATTCCAAGTTTGACTCCATTTGGAGTGTCCCCTACATGGTCACAGGATGTAAAAGTAGCAATGCCTTCTAATTGTCTACATTGGATGGAGAGGGCTTCCGATTTTGGTTAATGGGATCTATCTTAAACATTGTTATTGAAAAGAAAGGTTTCACCCTTGTAAATATTAGCCTAGGATTTCAATTCCTCTAAGTGTGTATGCACATTTTTCTTGTTGTAGTTTAGGTTTCAGTTTCCCTAAGTGCTTCAGAACAAGTTTTACTACTCTGGGTAGTATCATTGTGTAGTTCAATGTGCCTCCAAAGTGAATGTGTGCCTACAATCCATTTCAGAAGTAGGTGAATGCTCCAGGTCAAGAAAATTTTCTACTCTCAGAAATCTCACCTTCAATATTTTCTTATGAAAATTGAGAGTGCAAGCAATGGAGTAGGTTAAGAGCCAACAGAGGTTACAAGCAATCGAGCTCAAGGTTTTAGGAATAGGCTCAATACTAGGCTATCATTCATGACTCCATGCCCAATGGATACTTCAAGGCAACTGATATTTTCACCTAGCAGGCAGGTGATCCCATGAGTCACCAAATTATTATTCAATTATTCCCTTCAGGAAAAATCAATCAAACACGACCTTGCATAGGTGAAAACCGAAAAGGGGTTCAGTCATGCAAGCCCACATTTAAAATCTAACAATCAGGTTACAGGAGGGCTCGACGATGGATAAGTAAGGTCAGAAAATGAGTGGCCAAACAATGTTAAAAGAGACAAAAGCTCAAGTGAAAAATGGAGAAGGGCTCGAAGTTTTTGGACTTCACATTTTTCAGGGATCTTGTAGAAATGGACGGTTGAAAAAATGAAGAAAAGAAACAAATCCACGGAAGCCTCCACGTGTCTCGTTGGCGCAACTTCAAAAGGTGCAAGAAAAGGGAGACCCTAAACAAGCTTAGGCTCGCCACATGGTCAAATTCCGAGAAAGACGGGGTGGCCATTGAAAACTCTAAGGGCCAACGGAAACCTCTACCTGTCACGTCAAAGAAACTTCAAAGGTGCAACAAAAGTGGGGTCCCTAAACATGTGCAGGCTCACCACATGGTCAGATTCTAAAAGAGGAAGAACGAACCATTAAAAATTCAAAGCAAACCAATAGAGCCAGCAGAAGCCTCCACATGCCTAATCGGTGCAACTTTAAGGGTAAAATCCAAAGGCAAGTCCCAAACGAGCGTAGGCTCCCCAAGTGTCTAGGGCATGAGAAAGTTGCATCAGCAGTTGAAAATTCTAGGAGATAGCAGAAGCCTCCACATGTCAGATAAGTGCAACTTCAAGGTAAAATCCAAAGGAAAGTCCCAAACGTGCACTGGCCCTCTACGTGTCTAAGGTTAGACTATTAGGAATATTATAGTGCTTCACATATGTATGTGTGTGAATAATAATTACGTGTGTAATTATTATGGTAAATATTATTGTTAGATTGTTATAATATATTGTTTCAACAATATATTATTCGTATAGGTTAGTTACACCCGTAATGTTATTAACGGGTTTATTGTTTGTAATACTTCCTATTTTATAGGTAGTTTTGTTACCTACCTTCATGGCTATTTATTAGCTCAAATGTAATGTATGATGTATTCGAGTATATTGAAGATCATTATTCTACTGTAAATCTGACCCAAGTCTTTCATTTGATATCAGAACATTGTAGATCCATAGTCAAAATACTGAGAGTCTGAATGAAGATGAAAGATTAATTTGTTGTGGAGCATTTCATATTATTTGAGTGCTTGGAATGCTACGAAAGAACTTCAATGTTGATTGATTTCGCAGAAATGTCAATCTGCTCCTTCATGTGTTAGACTCATACACTTGGTAAGTTGTAACGTATTGGGAGGTGCGTATGTAGTCTTATTGAGGGTGTCTCATGTGCAGATCTTAACTCAAGTGTAGTTGATGATCAGTATTCGGACCTAGTTATCTACTTTCTTTTGGCAACTTTCAGTCCAGGTCTCCAGCATTCTCTCAAAAATGTGAGGTCTATTTTTAAGCCGTGTCTCATAGCTCCTCGCCATTGGTATCTACTTGCAATGGCATATGCTAGCACCTGCATTTGCATTAACAATTCTTGGTTAATCAGATTGTTAGTTTTATTGCTGAATTGTTGATCATATTTAAGATTGTGATGTTCAATCCCTGCGTAGTCTTGGAGGAAATATAAATCAGGTAATAATGAAATCTCTGCATGCAATGTGACACATCAGACACATATCACTTTTTGTGCCATATTCTCCAAATTCTAGGTCATTGGAATTATATTACACTCTAACCACCAAAGATACCCTAGCCGTCACCCTCTATGCACATGCAGTTGCAGATCCAGTCGTTACTCATCATCATAGACTGCCATACAACTTCAGATCTTGATGTTCATTCATCGAATGCTCCTCCTCCATCTGGCACTACTTCAAGCTGATTGGAGATACTTACGTGGTCGATTTACATAATTAATTTGCCCGAGTAATGTTTCATCCTGCACGATATGTAAAATATTGTGCCCATCTGGTGTTCTATATTATCTCATCCTGGTATCATCTCTTCAAAAGTTGAAGGAAACATTTTGAGGAGAAAAGGATGCGTTTTTTGATGAAAGGAGTCATTTATGGGCCTTATGCAGCATTCACACTGTAGCCTATCTACCACATCTAGTCACAACACGTATCACGAAAACGTGTTTGGATAGTGTGAGACCTAACTTATGCCAATAGTTATAAGTATTTTGTTTTTAGGTTTCAGGTATTGTTATTTCTTTAGAGATTATTTTAGGATTGTCAAACCAGTCCTCGAGTGTCATTAAAAGAGTCACATTAAACATAATATTAGTTGTTATTAGTCTTTCAAAATTAATAAGTCTTTGTCTCGTTCAAAGTCTTAGTAATATTTTTTGTGTCAAATCCATGTTGATAGTCTCATTAGTTTGTCCCTAAGATTTGTGATTAAATTTATATTACAAATCTAATATCGTATATAATCATACAATGTAAAAAGGGTTATATGCAAGTCATTTTTATACATTTTTTTATGTTGAGTCAAAAGCAAAATATCCATCTATAGTTATTTGTCAATTGGTCCCAAACTCGAGTTGTTTAGTTCTTAATTATCAAAGTGTCATAGTCAAAGTTAGTATTTTCAGTTTCATCGTCGTCCATTGAGTCACTCTTTAAAATCATAATTTTATTGTTATCACGTCCACTTCATTGAGTCAGAGTCAAAAGTCTATAAAATAAAAATTAAAAAAATTGCCTTATGGACGCATTTTCGGTGTTACCCGACGTCCGAAAAAATAAAGCATTTCACATTGTGGGAGGGAAGATATAACAAACAATGTGTAAAAAATTGATCTTCATATCCAAATCTGGTTGAGTTAGTAGCATGTTAGCGGAGGATGGAGGCGGGAGGTGGAGGTCATTTAGCGACCTCTTGTCAGTCACCAATAAAGGGCCACACAAAACTATGGTGATAGTGTGTGTGTGTGTGTGTGTGTGTGTGTGTGTGTGTGTGTGTGAGTTTGTTTTTATTTCGAGTTGCAGTTGATTTCAGTTGTGTGCAACATGATTCTTTTTCAGTGTTCCTGTTATGGCTTGAATAAGTGAAATGTTCACATTGAGGGGGGGAACATGGTCTCAATGTTCCATTTTCTCTTTTCATATTTGTTATCAGTGAGCAATGTTTCCTACATAATTCCCTGAAGGAAAAGCATAGTGGATAGATGAAAGCACAAAGAAAAGTAGCATCATGATATTGAGGTTGTTGGTTGTCCTATAAAACCATCCCTATTGAGGTTGTTGGTTGTCCTGTAAAACCATCCATGTTGAGGTTGTTGGCTGTCCTATAAAACCATCCATGTTGAGGTTGTTGGCTGTCCTGAAAAACCATCCAGATCATGAGCACACATGGGCGGCATGCTGCAAAAGGAAGTGTGATTGTTTTTCTCCCATGTTCACACTAAGGGGGGAATGTTAGGAATATTATAATGCTTCACATATGTACGTGTGTGAATAATAATTATGTGTGTAATTACTATGGTAAATATTATTCTTATATTGTTATAATATATTGTTTCAACAATATATTATTTGTAGAGGTTTGTTACACCCGTAATGTTATTAACTAGTTTATTGTTTGTAATACATCCTATTTTATAGGATGTTTTGTTACCTACCTTCATGACTATTTATTAGCTCAAATGTAATGTATGATGTATTCGAGTATATTGAAGATCATTATTCTACTATAAATTTGATCCAAGTCTTTCATAGACATAGTATCTTCATCAAATAGAAGGGACTTAGGTAGAACATAAAGGAAGCAGAGCAGGCTCGCGGATGGTGCAAAGTGTCAACATGTCACATTCCTAGGACCCTAAAAGGTAGCAAAATCTTAAGGATGCGCAGGGATTCCATGGGGATCTGACACAAATAGACTCCAAACCCAAATAAGTTTGGAGATGATAAGAAATTTTGACTGGAAGCTCAGATTTGAGAAAGAGAGGACTTTTGGAAATCTCTCAACATTTTCTACTCACCTACCACCATTAATGAAATTATTAAATATAGTCTTTCATTTTTAGGCTGTTAGACTTCTCACCTTCCACTATAATGAGGTATTTATTTCCCAACAAGGAACATTAATGGAGGCATTGGTTTTGCAGTAAAACCCATCATTGTTGCAGGTGAATTGAATGCATTTTATTGGGTTGTTGGAGTAGGTTTTCAAATTTATTCTATCTCCCTCTCTCATTCCTGCTATATATTGTAAGGAGGGGCATTTTTCTAAAGGTTGGAAATTTATTTTTGCACCCTCCCTTCTTCTCTTTCTGAAAGTGGATTTGTGGAGCTCGAACCTCCCATTCAAACTGTAAATGAAATCTTGCCTCTTGGCCATTGTAATGGACTGTATCAAATCTTTGGAGCAATAGTATAAGTCTGTGGATGATTTCAACCCTCTCTTATGTTCATTTTATCTTCCTAATCTCTCATTACAATCTTGGTTATTTGTGTATTATGGTTTTATTAAATTTTTGATGGTTTGTGTTTAATGGCAAAGCAAGTGTTCATCATTCCTTTGGTGCATCACCCTTGTTAGTTTAGGTTTTAATTCTTTCATCTCCTTAACCCCGTCTCCTTGAAAAGATAGAGTAGTTTTTAGAGAAGACCCTCTACAATATTAATTTGTGTACTTGAACAGAGGAATAGGAACTAACCTTCATTCGGAGAGCTCTCCCGATTCATAAAGTCCTACACTTTGGGAGAAGCTCCATCTTATACAATCACATTGATAGTCTCAACCCACGAGTTGCTGACATTATGGGCTGCTATGATTACGCATCATGAGTTACCTTCCCCAATGTAGCATGGTAAGTTCCTTCCTCCTAGGAACCTAACTAAGTTTTCTCTTGCATGTTGAGTGACAATGCCCTTCAATCGTCTACCAATAACATCATAGGTTTCTTGTGCCCAATCATCACAAGCAATGTGAGTTGTATCACTCATAGACTGAGCTTCTTCTCATTGAATGACTCCTTATAATGGATGAACAATCTTTGGTTCTCTTTTAGTGCCCACATAGATCCTATCCAAGATCTCTTCTCCTAAAGGTTCGACATAGGGTGTAGACTTAACATCGGTGAGTGGAATAATGATGCGCTCCTCCTTGTTCTCAATACTTACGCACCCTTTACTGAAGCACAAGTCAACATTATTTTTATAATACCAAGGGTGTCTAAGTAATGCTAGAAATTTATCTTCCTCATCAATCGCTACGATTTCAAAATCTCCAATAAAATTTTCCCCTTGGATGGTTATGGATGCATCCTTCAATACTCCGATGGGAATAGCCTTTTTCCTATTTTTCATATACAACACATTTGAAGATGGCTATAATGGGGGCCTTCCCATATGATTCCATGCATCCAAATTAAGGAATTTGACCTCAATTCCCATGTCAATTGGAATGTTGCTTAAGATCCATCCATCCATAACTTCATTCAATGTGATCTATTTATCATAATCAATACTATGGGGAGGAAGATTAACATGTAATACATGCCTCTTGCACTCACCCCCAATGCTCGGTACTCTCTCTCAGTAAATCTCCCAACAAAAATATAAAATTCTCTTGGCACAACATCTTACACACTTTTTTGACCTTGTCCATTTCCTTCGAGGGACCTCAACATTCTTCTTCTTCTCTAAGTTTCTTGATTTCTCCTTTAGAAATTAAATCTCCCCTTGCAGGATCCTAATCACCTCTATGGTCTCTTGGTAGACCTCTTTCTAATGAGTTGGATCAGGATACTTCCAATGTAACACATCTTCTCTTTTAATGAGAGGATATTTCCTCGGTGTTTCCTTTATGTGCCTGGCCTCAGCTTGTGTAATTACTAAGACATGTTCTAATTCAAGGTTATGTGTTATTCTAGGAATCCACTATGGATCAACTTGCTTCACACTTACCATCCCTGCACCTTTTTCCTTCCTTTGGTTCTAGCTCATGCACTCATACAACTCAGGGAACTCCTCATACTTATATTTCCTCCCGCACGATTAGCACTTGTAGAAAGTTTAGACACTCGTTCTTGTAGTGTTTAGTATATCCACAATTGTAATAAGTTCCATGGGGAAATTCACTCCTACCTCTTTGACCACCATGACCTCTGAATCCTCCACGAAAAACCTCTTCATAAACCGTCTCCATATTCTTGGACTTCATTCTTAGAACTACTTCTAATGCTTTGGTCTTGTACATGCCAAGATTAATGGCATCATGGATTTGGTCTATCAATCGATAGTCCTTTGTATTGTGAGTCATAGATGAGAAAATATTACAATAAGAAGACACATTCTTGCAGAGTGCATGCTCTAACAACGGGAATCTACTTGGATCATGATCTCCATGACAAATTTCACAATCCAATGACACCATGAGCACCGTCTTACACAGAAACTATTATTTTTGTATCCTCATACCTCACAATCTTTACATCATAGTCCACTACAAGTCTCATGAGCCTAGTTCTCAGATAATTTCTCAAGTTTCTTTTCCATGGAAGCAATCTGTTCCTCCAAAAAGGGACATACCCAAGATATCAACGCTTCTAACGGCCTCGGCGTGCAAAGAATCCTCCAAGGCTTCATACAAATTAATGAAAGTCTTATGTGAGAGTACTCACCTGACTGGTGTTATCAAGCCACCTAAAAACTATTGAGCATGTTGAGATGGATGGATATCATAAGAAAATTTTGACAGAAGAGTCTTAAAACACGCATCATACTACAGCACACTCTATACCATCCCTATTTAATTTCCTTTAATGCACTAATACTATTTTATTAAAACTTAGAAGTATGAAACTCGCCAAAAAGGCATCATGTAACATAATCTATTCCACTAATGTTTGATGAGGGTTGTACA
>CM031241.1:251225485-251346160 GCA_018340775.1 Taxus wallichiana var. yunnanensis | reverse complement strand
TTCAAATTCAGTTACGTATTGCTTATTAATATAAACCCCTAAGAAAATATTCATATTTATTCATACACATGCACATAAGATTATATCCACATAAATAATAAATATGATTAAACTTTCAATATGATATATTTAAAATACTTATAATATTCATACTAAAAACACAAATTCAATTTAAAAATGACATTCAAAAGCATTTAAAATAACAATAAAAATATTTCTAAATATTAATATATTTATATAATTATAAAAAAACACATATAATAATTATAAAATAGTTATATATTCATGAACAACATAATATTAAAAAAATACCTAACAAAATATTCATTAAAATATTCAATAATCGTACCAAAAATACAGATTCAATTTAAAAATTATAACATGACACTTTAAAACATTTAAAATAACTTTAAAAAATATTTCTAAATATAAATATAAATAACAATTAAAAAAATTATTAAAAACATTTCCTATACAAACACTTAAAATCAAAGAGAAAATATATTCTACTCGTCACAAAAAAATTACTTTCATAAAATCTTGAAATCAATATGAAAATTACTTTATAAAACATTTCCTACACAAACATTTAAAATTCACCTTAAATCCACGTAACTTTATCAACATGAAAATATTTTCTATTCGGAAAAAATTATTTTCATAAAATCTTGAAATCAACCCATGAAATCTTTAACGATAAGGAAAAATTACTTTTATAAAATCCTAAAACCAATATGTAAAAACTTATCACCATACAATATTTATATTATTGAAATTAAAAATATTTTCTACCCTTCACCTTAAATTCGCATTGTTTCTAAATCCTTAAATTATTTTCATAAAATCTTGAAATCAGTATGAAATCCACAATTTTAAATCCTAAATTCACATTATTTCTAAAATGATAACTAATTTTCTCCTAAAATTTATAATAAAAACTAATATTAAAAATTTAAATTAAAATAAAAACATATCACCACGCGATGCATATCTCCATTACAACACACCTGAAGGTTTTGGAAGGCCTTTCCGGCCTCCCGAAAAAATGTCTTTTTCATTAAAAATAATATAATAATGTTTTACAATAAAAATAATTATTATGTCAACATTTACATACTAAAATAATAATTAACTACTAAAAATATTATTGTCAACATTTACATAATAAAAATAATAATTAACTGCTAAAAAGATTATTCTCAACATCTACACACTAAACATAATTATGAACTCCTATCTCGATCTTGATATACCCTGAAATCTTCTTTCAGATCTCGATAGCCTTTTTTAAATGTGCAATTGTTTTATACATCCCCTGCAAACACACAACAAATAGACTCGTAAGGAAAACTTAAATTTTGGCATTGCAATCTACTTTAAGAAATAAAATTAGAGTTTGGCAAATTGGCACTACGTACTACTTTAAAAACTCATAAATAAAACCATTCGTCAAAAGAGACTCGTATAAAATAAAAATCACTTGCCTAAACTAAAAAAAAAATCATAGTTGGAATAGCTATAAACTTTAGTTCACTTTGCTCAGGCTTTTCACATCCACCATTGATTATGAACACGAATTACAGAGCTTTTTCTCCCAACATTCTTGCTTGAAATGTGAGTCCCCATCATATATAAAATCTGTTATGCAAATATTCCAATTTGAGGATAGCCATGGCCCTGTTATGCAAATATGGACTGTAAAAAGGCTTACTCAAGTTGGAAGTGAAACAGAGCACTTATTAAAGTCGAATACCTTGAATTCATGATATTTGAGCACAAATCCATAGTTCTACATCCACATATCAATTGTGATAGTTGATTACAACCGAAAAATGAAAAGAAATGGTTCTACATCCACATATCATTCACGATAGTTCAGATTGTTATTCACAAAAACTGAAAAAGAAACAGAAAATAAAATTATCCCATTATGTCAAACAACCATGTCTATAGAAACGATTCAATCTGTTGGGGAGTTCACAAAACTGAAAAAAGTGGGATTTTCAGTCATTTTCTAGTGTAAAAGGTATCGAAACCATGTAAAAGAACATCGGTCTGAGTATATGAAATTTGAGTAGAAATTTTGGGTACGAATGAATAAACTAGAAGGACAAAGGAGTGGGCAAATTCAATATTCCCCAAAGCGAACCAAACATGTTGGGAAGATATTTGGTTATTTCTGTACTGGTTATATCCGACATAAAAGCAAATGTATAAGTCAAAACTCATGATAATCAATCAATACTCAGGTAGCACTTCGTTTACAGCTTAGCATGGATCTGTGGCACAATAAAGTGGTATTGCACAATCCATCATAAATACATTTTTTTGGATTATTCTTGTTATGAGGAAAAACACTTTATTGGATTCATCCTAAGGAAGAGGGAGGGCATGATATGGTTTCATACTAACCACACCCAGACAGGGGATGGTATCCAACTGCCCTATAACTCATAGTGAAGCCTTTGTAGAAAGTCATAATCAAACAAAGCCTGAATGGATTTTTGCATACGATGTCTATAAAGCACAGAACCAAATATAATTACTTATCTATAAGCCACTCATAGTTTTGGTACAGAGTATAGACGAATAATCATATCTTCGCTAGTTCAGATATTTAGTTGGTTTTTGTCTTTTGCATACGATGTATACAGAACCCCTGTAACAAGCCACCTGCATTCATTTTAAAACAATAACAAATGGAAAACTGAAGCATAACAAGCAAATTTGGAGGTTCCTATACAAAATCTTCTGTGTACAATGAATTTTAGCTTTTACAAAACTGTTTTCGAAGTATAAAAACTGTGACAAACTGAACTTCCAAATTTGGACAGACGAGTTGTACCATGAGTGAAAACTGTAGAAGTAACACTGGTGACATACTTTTGATTGTCTTGAGTGAAAACAGAGCAGTATGTTTTTGTTTTCTTGGTATACAGAGTGACATAATTCTCCTCATGATATATGGTATGGCGGAAAATTTGAATTAAAAAAAAGAGCAAGGACCCAAAACCATATAACATTTAAAATGAACATATTACCAGTTCCAACAACAAAGGTGAACTTAATCAACAAATAACTCATCTCTAAGATGGCAGCAACCAAAGACGGCCAAAATTTAACTAAAATATTTAAGGAATCGGTTCAGGCATTTGCGAAAACATTAGCATGGATCGAGTTAAACAAATCCAAAACTACAAAAACGATGCATTAACTTTAAATTTAGGATTTACCAAGCTGGAAGCAGCATCAAACAATTACAAAAACCCACAAACCCAAATTACATTGCAGAGTGTGCAAAGCAGCATCCGAGAGACAGGCATTCAGGGAAAGAATCAATCATGCTCAAAGAACTATCAACACAGCTAAAGAGGATGCTCACATTGGATACCCCCAATGGAATCAACATATACAACGACACGTACATACCAACATCATCTAGAAATCCTAATCTTCATGGAAATACTCATCGAATGAAAAACAGGGAAATGTTTGTTTTCATAGAAACAATCGTCTGATGAAAAACAGCTAACGCATTCAGGAAAACGGCAGACTGTTATTCACAAAAATAAAAGTTCTATCTAAAATGAAAAACAATATGCAAATCGGTATCACAATTTAAAAACAGTCCAAGCTGGAAGGTGCATCAAACAACTAAAAAACATAAAACCCATCTAACAAATTATATTGCATTAGAATTGCAAAAGCATCTGACACAGGCACCAGGGAATGAATCTAATCATGCTCAAACCATGAACACAGTTAAAAAGGATGCTCAGATACCCCAATGGAATCAACATATACAAAAACAGAGAACAAAAAAATCTACTACAGTTCTCAATACATAAAACCATTCGTCTACACAAATAACTATTATTAATCTACTCACAGAGACAATTCTCCTAAAACGTTTTTCAACAGACAGAGCACCAAATATACATATAATTCCAAACAGGGCTCAAATCCCCTGGGTACCCTATTCCTTCCTTCAGTTAAACTTACCAAGTTCCTCCAGCAGTGTTCTACACTAGTCTGCACTACCCTGACCAGTTTTACCCAGACAATTCTCCTAAAACTAAGCATAACTGGTACCCTACCTTCAGTTAAACTTAGTTAAGCTCCTCCAGCAGTGTTCTACACTAGTCTGCACTACCCTGGCCCTTTTTACCCCGCTACACAACATCAACTATAAAATACATGAAACCTAGCAATACTAAACCCTGAGCTGCCAAGCTGCGGCAAAGTTTGTTCATAAAACAAAGTGACATTCAGAAAGATAAACAGTATGATATTTAAAACCCAAGCAATAACAGTAAATCCTCTGCATTTCCATAAATAGGTTATAAACCAATTAAATACAACATAAACCCACGCGGATTTCCTTCAAAACTGATATGTAAATCCCAGGTGGGCCATTAATCATAAAATAAATACAGATATGAACCGAAAGCAAGTAAAGCTTAATAAGATAAGGAAAACAGATTTACCAACAGTAAAAAATTACAAATCTATCAAATACTATATGCTTACATTCAGAAATCGTCTGTAATAGAAAAGGCCATTAAGTAGTAAAAGAATCCATCTATAAGCCCTAAGCTAAAAAAGCCCTGAATAAAATTTGTAAACCACCCAAAACAAGTTAATATTATACGTTTACCTAAATGAAAAAACTAAACCCCTATATTACAGGGGCAAAATAAACATCATAAAAATGTCCTCCACTCAAATCTGAATAAATATAATACTGTGGATTTTCCTAAACGAAGAATATGAACCCTTACATTTCAGGGGCAAATTAAACTCACCGTTTTAATGAAGAAGATGCATTTGTTGCCTTCAAGCCTGTCCTGTCTCTGGCTGGTTTGATGCCCTCGCCCGCAACTGCTCACAATTCCATCTGGTTTGTTGCCCTGCCTTGTCGTCTCTCGCTGCTTTGGTCTCTCAGACAGAAGCTACTGAATCCCCAAAAAACACAGCCTAAATAACTCAAAACACAGTTATACAGATAAAAGCAACTCAAAATGCACGCAGAATCCAAAAATACAGATGACCACGATGCAATTCCAAACAAAAACAGAGTAGAAGCAGTCTCAGAAAAATCTACTAAAAAAAAGCAAATGAAACGATGCAAAAAAGGGAGCAGCAGCATTGTGAGGAGGACCCTACTTAGCAGAAAATAAGAATGAGAGAAAGAGTGGGGTGAGAAAGGATTTAAGGAGGCTTTGGCAACGGCATTGAGCTTTTTTTCTCAACAGTCACTTGGTATGCTTTACAGCTGTCCTCCGCCTGTTCAATACTCATCCGCTCCTGCTCCTTCCAACGATTATTTTGGAACCTTCCAAGTAATGCTAATTTATCTATTTAGCGGTAATTTTCAGATAATTAAATGTTACACAATACGAATATATTATTAATGGGTTTCACTTTAACCTGCCATAAAATGCTTTAAAACATGTTCATTAGTTTGTATGTGCGTCTTCATTAGGACTTTTTCGGAGAGTCTTTTACACACTATGAATTGAAAGATTTTAATGACTCCAAAAGGCCAAGCAGCCTATGTGATCAGAAAAAAAGATAAGCCTCCCAAATACACTAAAGAAATCGGTCCAAATTCGTTATTTCTTCTTTTTCTCGATATTTTTGTTAATCTCGAGCCTTCTATTATAGGTTTTAGTCAACTAAATTGTTATTTTAACAATCTTTATCCTCTTCAAATAGAATTGTGAGAGCTTCTATTTTTAACTATTGAAAGTAAATTATTTTTTTAGTTTTAATGTCGATGGGCATTGTTTGAGTGAGAATAACCTTGTGAATTATGAATGACACGCTTCTAATCAACGGTTGATATTTGCTATGTACAATGGTCATTACTGGGATTGACCTCTTCTCTTCATTACACCCAAATCGTGGTCAATATTCATCGTCAGATTTTAGGTTTCATGGGGCGTTTAACTACTATGGAGGTATTTCTCTAAGTTAGTTTTTTCTAAATTCCTCAGTTGTAGTTATTTTGTGGTGTTATCACATTAGCACTTGTTGCTCACAATTATTGATCTCTGCTACCTTGCTTAAATTTTTTTAGGCTTATGGCATGGTATTTGCAAGGCTATATCTTTTTTCGGCCTCACTACCTTAAAATTTTGATTGATTAAATTCTTCATTGGTTCCCCTCGGTTGTCTCCTTATCCTTGATGTCTCTCGTGCAATATTTTATCTCTAACTTATCACTTTAGATGCCTTCATGCTTGCTTGGCCAACATCACCTCTATTTTACTTGGCGTGTCTCTTTTATTTTTTATAATATTGGGTCATGTTCAAGCCTTCATGCCTTTCTCGTGGGCTTGTTTTCACCATTCACTCTATGAAACTATCAGAAACATGCAACTAAGCTTTGGTTCACATCGTTGAGCTTCATGAATTTTTGAATGATTCCTGCTCACACTCAAACTTAAATGATTCAATAACGGTTCAAGCTAGAAATAACATCTACTTATGTAATCATGCCTTGTTCATTTTCTTCCGCATGGAATTTATGTATGTCAAATTAATATTTATTTTTGTTTGGGAACTCGACATGTTTTTTAAATTTCGGAGAAGTGTTTAAAATCCTTTCATTTATAAGACATAGGGGTCTTAGCTCATGGACAATTTTTCAATTTGTAATTGTGTTTGAATCTCATTCATTTTCCCCAATTATTAGACATGTGGAGCTCAAACATTTTGAGAGGAGAATAGTAAAAGGACTAGAAAATCCCATACTCCCTTTCATCAATAAGTGTCAAACTAATAGAAGTAATTAGCACTTATTGGAAAGTGGACCATATTATGTTTCTTCCCCAACTCATACTTTCTTTTTTGATGAATGTTTATGGGCATGTGGTTATAAAAGAATGTCAAGTGTAGGAAAACCACTTCTAGCATTTGTGAATTGGGAGGTGGTTCTAGTTTTATTGGTGTGGAAGGTGAAGAGGGTGCTAAACATTGGATCACACCGATGAATTTCTCAGGAATTGGTGGTGGTGCATGTATTCATGTTGGATGTCATATGTCAGTGGTGGAAGGAGATTAAGCTTGACTTGGAGTGTTCAAAGTAGGATCTCTTATCCTGGTTGATGGTGCTAGTGAAGAGACCATAAGCTTGTAGCCACCATGACTATGGTCAAATTTCCCCTATGACCCGTTCCAACCATTTTTTCAAATGAAATTAAATCCTTATGCGAATAATTAAACAACAACATTATTTACATCATGGAAAGAACATCTAGGATTTCACAATCAGGAGAAATATGATCAATTTATGGGAGAAAAATTATATGAATCAAATATCGAATCCAAACATGTGAGATTGTAATTCGGGGAAACTTTTAATGTTGGTGATGAAGCTAACTATGAGGCCTTCTCAAGATCTATTAGTTCAATTAGTTTGAGGAAAGGAAATTTCAATATTCGATATTTTTGGCTAGGAGGATATTAAAATAAAATTACGATGATAACTAATGGTTTCTAAACCTAGATGACCATCTCCCCTATATTTTTTTGTTTCATCCCTTATTAATCTAGTGAGAATATATATGGCTTTTAGTGTTCCAGAGACTTCCTTTCAGATATATAATATGAGGAGAAATTCTTCGAGCCTTGTACCAATAATGTTTTGCCTCCTAATGTTGAATCACCCCTTTCTTATTCAAATGATTGAAAAAAAATGGAACGCAGTATGTATGTGTGTCTTCTCATAAGAAATATGTGTTTCACATACTTCCTCCCCAAATGTTTTCCCAACCCCTAGAATCCTCCTCTCGTAACACCCTTCTTCAATGCACATCTTCCTCCTACAATTTTTCACTCCTTCAAATTTAAGTGATTGACCACATCCTTATTAACATCTCCATGTTGCACCTGTGAAGTGTGATTTTTATTTTAAACACTAACAAATTTTGATATGGGCACATGGATCCTTGATAGATTTTATATTAGTTTTTTAGACATTGAATTTTGATCAATAAAATTATACTATTTTTATTACTTAAATAGATTTATATATTATATTTATAATGATTAATTTATTTTTAGTAATTTTTTATATTTTTATTCTCTTTCTCAGTTATTTTTTCAAATTAAAATTTTAGCATGTTTTATATATCTTTTTGTTAATATTATTTTGACACGTCGCATACATTTACTACTACACATGCAAGTGTGTTAGTACTTCACTAAAAAATGTTTCGTGTAGAGCATCATAAAAAAATTCCATCCATTTTTGGTATATAGTTGCCACCACCTATATATATTTATGCAAACCCTTCTTCTAGTCACTCTTTAATCAATGTTCAATATTCTCTAGAGTAAGGTGAAACATTCTCCTCTAACAAAATCATGTAAAGTATATACAACATATCCCAATAACATAAGAAACATATTGAGTGTCATTCCATACCATAGTCAACAAAGTGTGTGTTCCATTTAAGGATGTCATGTAACAAAAATTAACACACCCAAGGATATCATGCCATCATATCACATAAAGAGGTTCAACTTGTGGGCTCACTCGAGGCATGAAATTGGATTGGATCCTATCAGTTTCGGTCACATCATAATAAATATAAAGATTAAATACTCATGCATAGCTTAAGCAATTTATATGCACACAAACATAATGGAAGATATCAACAAATGATATAATTCATCTCATGAATAACAATAAATATCATTAGTCTCTCGATAACAATTCCATTAGTTAACCATACACAAAAATGAATATTCATAGATTAATCACTAGCTAGAGAGACTTAGCCCCAAAACCATAAATATTTTCAAAATTTATACTAGTGGGGTATTTTATTCACCACATTCTATAATTAATTACCATTCTTCCTTGTAAAATTTACAATAATTAACCAATATAATTACTTAATCCATTCCAACGATGGGCTTCCCATGTCCTTTTTCTCTCTCGATCTACTAATGTGATTTCAATGTTTTCTCAAAGACTTGAGTCTTATACATATCTACTCTCAATTGATGTCTAGATCCTGCATGATGTATCTTTCACTGAAAAGGAGTCTCATTAACCATGTATCTTGAGTCATTTTGTTTTCCACATGCCACGTGTCAAAAAATTACCCAAGTCTCATGCTCTAGATTTGGATCCTTCTTGTCTTCTCACATATGTCAAATGTTTCTCCACTTAATTTATTCCATATGGACCAGATGGTAGTGTTACATACATTCATCATTGTAAAATACTATGTTCCTTCCTTTATTCCATGTGTGCACCACTCTAAGGGCTCTACTTAGAGGGTTCCAAGTCTTATTCGACTGTTATGGCATAATCACAACACCGTGATTGCTCACAAGTGAATGGTTGAGGCAGTCAATGTGATTCATCAAACATGGAGTTATCCCAAAGTGTGGGACTTTGCAATTGGGATAACCCTCTAGAGAAGGCCGACTTCCTATCCTATCCTAGTGCCAACTACTCCAAAGTGCAGAGAGTTGTAGATCTAACACTAATATAATGCTTTCCCAAGGAGACAGAGTTAGATAAAATGCATGAAAATTAAAACCTACTCTAAGGGAAGGTGATGCACCAAGAAGGATGTTGAACAACCTACACAATAAACACAACACAACTAGAATCTTGCAATGAAAACACAACAATACACAATAACCTTGCATGCAATGAAAGATTAGAAAGATGCAATAGAACACAGAAGAGGGTTTGAAACATCCATAGATATGATTTTATTGCTCTCAAAGTTGATACAATACATCACATTTAGGGCCAAAGGCACAAATTTTACATTACAATGTCTAGTAGGGAGGTTTGGAATCTCCACAAAATCTCTTCTAGACAAGAAGAAGAAGCGAGGAGCATATACAAGGTGTCCAACCTTTTTAAAAAGAGACCCTCCATACAATATATAGGAATAATGCGAGGAAGGGAGAGAGAAGAATTCAAAATATTGCTTCAACCACAAAAAAATGCATTAAAATCTCTTGTAATAATGATGGGTGCCACTAAAAACCCATACCTCCATGTAGTTTTCCCCTGTTGGGGAAGCAAGGAAGCCCATACCTCATCATTTTGGTAGGTGAGAAATCTTGAAACACCCTCTAAAATGGTGGACTGTATTTCTTCATTTTGTGTAGAGGACACTGAGAGCTTTCCAAAAAGTCCTATTTTGTGCAAATATAAGCTCCCAGTCAAAAATTATGGCCATCTCGAAGATGGGGGTGTCATTCGTAATAAATGCGGGTGGTTGATCTTCTTTTTGAGAATCCAAAAAGTGCCTCGCAATCTCTGAAATCTAAAATTTCAGACTTTCGAGATTCCAAACTTGAGACCTTTTGATTTTAGAGTTTGGGTTATTGTTTCATCTTCTGGGCTAACAAAACCTTTGAAACTCCAAAACCCCAAGTCCAAAATTCAAATTCGGGTTTTGAACTTTTGCATTTTTGGGGTTTTGGGATTTTGGGATTTGAGGACTCAACAATTTCAAGATTTGAGATTTTGAGGATTGGGGTTTTGGGTTTGGGATTTCTTCATCCATCTGCTCATTGCCTCTCTCGAAACTCCGAAACCCTAAAGTCCGAATTTCGGACTTCGGATTTTGGACCTTTTCTTTTCGAGCCCGAGGCACTATTCACTTGGAAAAACCTACCGCTAACTTTGAAATCCCAAATGTCCGAAGTCTAAATTTTAGACTTTGGACTTTGATGTCCTTCGGACCTTTTGAGCTTGCTATTTTGAATTTCGATCTACCAAACCAGATGCTTCCATGTCTCAAATCCAAATTTCAGACTCTAAAATGTCTCTTTAAACATGCATCACGCTAACTCCCAATGCCTCATGACTTCAACTAGCTCGAGATCAAGCTCAAAATGCAAGCTCCAGGGAATGAATCAATCCCTCCATTTTCTCTATGTGTAAGGTCATGTTTGTCGATTTTCAGAGGGTGAAATTGAATACAGATTCCTTACCCATTTTTGGACGTTAGCCCAACTAGTAAAGAGTTATGTTTGACATATTACGAGTGTGGATGTGTGCAAATTTATACATGAATCCAAAACATGTCAACTAGAAAAAGGGATATTAGTAGGCATGGTTTTACCAAAATTACCTATACTAGATAATCCCTAAGAAGATATAAGCATTTTTTATTTTAAGTTTATGCGGGATGCAAAAATGATTTGATTCCATGTATGGTGTGGGAGGTAGATTTTTAAAAATGTGACATTTTATGGCTTATAGGAAGACTAGTGATGTGAATCATACTAAAAAAAAATTCTTCATGGAAAATGCATGGATTTTCATATAGTATTGTGTCAAACGGGGATTTTAATTTTTTTTTTTAATTTTGGAAAATATTGTGGAAGAAGTTGAATAGAAAGTTACAATTGATTCAACATATCATTGGTATGAAGATGAAAAAGTGGAAGTAGCAAACAAAATTTGTGGATATTTTCTTACATGTTTGGTAAGAGATAAGCCAAGATCATGGACTTAGAACTAGTACAATTGTAATTTAGTTATTACATTTAAGTTAATTAAATCACAAGAAGAAAACTATTTCAAATTTTCTATAAGACTAACCTATGATGATTTTGGAATAACAAGACTTACCATACGCAAAGAAAAGGGAGAGAAAAAGCATGATATTTTATAGAATACATGTAATATTTGCACCAACAAGTGTGGAAATTATTAGAGAAGATGAATATGACCTAAAAATAACATGTAGATGCAAAAATAAGTGAATTTAAATTTTAGGTAGGATACTTGGTCTTGTCTTATTAGGGAAGGAAAGATTTCCCGAGTCAACCTATAATAACATTAAGTGGAATGAAATAGCGCTACATATAAGGTTTTAACTTTAAGTTTACAAAGAATGCTTATGAGATAGAATTTCCACATGGCATAATTATATTGAACATGTATTCAATGTGGTAGATGTATTACAACACCATGGAGGTCAAGGACTCACATAGAACTCAAATATGGAAGATGAGAAGGTGGAGCTATAGACAACATATATGAAAAACATGTGTTTAAAGAAGAAGAAAGTGATTGACACCACAATCAAGGAAACACACTAAGGAAAATAATGAATATTTGGTCAAATATAAGGAAGTAAGGTTAAGGTGCAATTTGGTTGAGCGCATTATATGTTCTTAGACATGGAATTTTTATAGACCATATTTCTCGAGTATGAGATCAAGTTTTCAAAATTACTTGAAATGTAAGGTTCACATGAAGTCAAGTATAAAAATATATTAAAATATTTGAATCTAGTATTTTGGTCTTTAGGGAGGGCCATGTAAACCTAAGCATAATAATACAGAAATCTATTTAATCTACACAAACATATTGAATCCATGGAATATTACAGGTTAAGCTGGAAGTTGTGAAGTGCTAAAGAAACTTGTGGAACACTACAATTCTATTGGAAGTTGTGAATAACCATGAAGCTATGTCGATGCACGATGATGGTTTATGTTAAGTCACATTATTATGATTTGAGACTTCTAAAGGGTCCTTTGGGCCTTATCTTGTAATGTTCCATAATTTTAGGAACTTAGTGATAGTGTATGGCTAAGATTGATGTAACATTTGGGTGAATCACATGCCTATATTAAAAAATCACATTTTCCTTAGGAATATGGATATTGATTAGTTAGAGTTGATCTCACAAAGTGTGATATCCAATCTGATCATAGATTTTGGTTTTATACTATTTAATAAATTTATTATTGAGGTTGCATCATTAGCAACTAGTCTTTATGTATGTTGTTCATCTAAATTATTTCAATATAAATGATATTCTTTTTTTGTTTAATTCAAATGTATGTTCTTATACATATTTTATAATAATTTTTCAAGAATCTTTGAGGACTATGTGGTCTAAGACGACTCTTCATTATACTCCCTAACTACATCTATATCATGTAGTAAAGAATGTATGTAGAGATATTTTACAATATTTTTAAACTTTTGAAGCCATTAAGAAGTAGATATTGGGAATTATTTCTTAACTATCCATTATAAATAGTAAATTAATTTTTTTATAGTGAATTATATTAGTGTGGAGATAATGTATTTAGGTTATTTGAAAATATTTGAATGAAGTGTGTTGTTGTAATGACACACTAATATTTCATAGTAAACGTTAATGCGTACTTTTATATTTGTGGATAGTTGTTTTAATAGCTCTTGGTAATAGTGATCCATGCCAAATTTGTGAGACTCGGGAATATGTGATTTAATATAAATTGAAATAAAACTATATTTCGAGTAACTACTACAATGATTGATATAGAAATGATATAATATAGCAAATGGACTAGTAATAAGAAATAAATAGTATGAAACCCTAAGCAAGAGAGGAAGATATGATGACCTAGCTGATTTCACATAATCTAGAGATGATTTGGGCAGGTGAATGGTTGAAACAAATTGGAAGCATTTTCGCCAAGGATCATTGAAGATCTTGGGACTCATAAATGTGCAGGATAGAAGTGCACACATATTGAATAAGAGTGTATGGGCGTTAGTGAGTGAATTTGTTATGATCTTTTCTATACATGAGAATATTTGTTGTTGGTCTCTGTCTGTCACTCTAGATTTGTTCCAATGTCATTGGTCGTACCTATAACCTAAAAAATAGATAACTAGCTACACATGCCCATAAACCACATCAAACCTATAAAAATAAGATGGAGAATGTGGAGTCGATCGACCCCGATGTTCACACGAAGAGTGAACTTAGTATCGATCATTGCACTACATTTTAGAATCCATGTAGTTCTATGTGTATACGTGCTTAATGATGCATTAGTATTCCCTTGTAAACATTACAATGTGATAGTGGGCTAGATATAGAATGTAGAAATGTATAAAATGTGTGTGATGGAATAAAATGAACTTCCCTCATTATGTTGTGTATGCGAGTGATGTAAACATTTTCCCTTGTATGAGTGTGCTAGATGAATTCCTTTGAAGTACTCTCGTTCCTTTCAATGCAAGATTAGGTGATGATAGGTAAGGCTTATTCCTTGGCCCCTCATTTGAGAGCAATAACTACGTATAAATGATGACCCAAAAGTAAATTGAGACCCAAAAGAGTAGGAAGAAAGGAAGTAAGGTTAGGAGCACCCAGAAGGGACAAGAGCACATGGGCACTTCTGTCCTAAATGGGTGCTAGTTTTTGAGGCCATAAAAGATAAATCAGTCAAGTATCGACAGGGATGTAGGGTGTGTAAAGCCAATAAAAGTACAAGAGATAAAGAAAAATACATAAAATATGTTGTCAAATATTAGTTTTCTCGCTTAGGAATCATGTATATATTAGTATGCTTTAAGACCTATAAATTTACCCAAGTTTATAGAGTTTGTGTCTACATTTTCCCCCACTTTATGTTGTTGAGTGAATACTCAATAGCATAAAATAGATAGAAGATGCGTACCTTGTAATCCTACGAGAGAAGATTGTAGACAATAGCGTGCCGAGTGGACAAGTGAACCGTGAAGTGATCGCGAAGTAAAGCGTGGAGACTAGGAAAAGGGATGTGGACCCTAAGGGTGAAGCACATATGTAGTAGTGTGTTGCTAAAACTTGTGTTTGCTAATGTGGGTTTCTTCTTGTTACATATAAGGATGAACCTAAAAAATAATAACGAAGAGTATTCAAAGTTATATATATTGAAAATCAAAGAAAATATGTGTATAAGTATGTAAAGAGTGTGTAAAAGAGAGTGTGCACCTATTTTATGAAAGAGTATGAGATAGAAAAAATTCTGTTTATTTGAATTTTTTATTTTAAATGTTGATGTTGAGGTTTTGGGAGATCTCATTCCAAGAATGAGTTTTTCAGAGTCCATCGCATGCCAAGAATGAGTTTTTGGGAAATCTCATGCTTGTGAGTGATTTTTTTGGGTGATTAAGAGAGAGGTATAGTTTTCTATCCTTCCATAATTCTTCCCAAATAAGCAACACTTGTAGATAGTACGTCGTGATTTGTTCTATTTTTTTCAATTTTCCCAATTATGAATGAAACAATGTTTTCTATAAGTGGAGGAAAGTTCGTACTCTTGGAGAACTATGATGTAAACTGATGTAAGTTGTATTGGAGTGAGAAAATGAGTATTTTATGGGGCACACAAGAGCCCTTGCTAATGTCTGGATTGGGTGCAGTGTCTGCTCTATACTTTGGCTCAAGTCTTATTATGGACTAATCTATAACTATATGCCTACACTATTTCGTATTGTGTTATGTTGTATTATATCTCTAAGCTCATATAAGGGTGATTTATTCACCCAATAAATTCCCCCTCGTTTAGGGTGCATGTGATGAGTGTAGGATAATGCGGTCCAAATGAGAGGACTGAAGTTGATATGCATATGTGAAATTTTATACATGCGGGGGTAGGGGATGTGCATGGTATAAACCAAGGAATATGTAAATAAGATAGGCTAGTAGCAAGTGTTAAAATACCTAGCATGCAAGAGAATACAATATAACAAGCAACTAGGAAGACAAGATAAAATGTGAAAAGTGCATTTCATACATGGGACATCAGTCATAATGTCATAAGACAATAAAGCTCAAGCAGCCAAAAGAATACAATAATTAATCAAAACATAAGGCATATCCCATGAATAATAGTAAAGCAGTGAGCAAGAAAAGAATGTCGAGAACCATGCTTATATAGATCTGTAAGGAAAATGCTACACATGATTAGAAAGATAAATGGTATGTCAAAGCGTGTATAAATAAGTGACAACTATAGTGATATTGACTAGAAATAGTACCTACTAAAGTAATAAAATAGGTGATGTGTAGAGTAGGATATTAGAAAAAGTAGAAGTTGTAAACACCCTAAAAATACATACATATTTTTGTCACATTGTTATCATTGGAACTAATTAAATTAATTCTATTATCTTAACGTCCCCGTTGGAATTACTTAAATTAATTCCATCGATTAAATACCCCTTTAGAATTAATTAAATTAATTTTACTTCTAAGTCACATTCCCACCTTATTGAATTAAATAATCAAAATTAAATACTAATTAATTTAGTTATTTAATTAAATCCTATTTTCGCTTATGTTCCACTTCACGTAGTTCTAGAAGCCTAAAAAGGTGGGGGCAATAATAATTTATGTGAAACCACTTCTCAAATGAATTCAAAGATAATGATTGCCCCTGCAAAGATGCAACTACACAGACATGGTAATCTTACTATTTTAGGTAATTATAATTATTACATGTGGAACCAATTTGACCCAAGATCTACTTCTCATGGCCTCAACCTCAACTATAAAAGCTTGCCAACTTCTTTACAAATCTATTCCCAAAGATTTGAGAAAATTGCATCTAATTGCTACCAATTTGACATCTGCTTTCTTGTGAAAACTCTGCTCATAGCATCTGTAACCAAATTTGGAGATTAATATACAAGAGCATCCACAATCCAAATATTTAACAAGACCAATAAGTTCAAGTGATTCTATGGTCTTATCTTAAGGTTTGCAAGAGGTCTATAGTGAAGGTAATCTATGTTTTATTAGTTAAATATCTTTGTTAGTGATTTTTACTTGTTTACATTGTGGCACACCTGGTGGGAAAAAATAAAAAATATAATGTTTGTATACCAAATGTATCTCGAAAAAAATCATATCCATGTCGGTATGCCAACATGGGTATCAATAAAAAAATTCTTTCATCATGAGGCATATATAAAAATACATCACATCTCATCCTATAACCCGAGTCATCCTTTATGACTCTCTCCCATGCCAAGACTTCTTGGCCTACCACAAGCGGTGGTATCTATACCGATCTCGAATGTCGATGAGACCTCATCAATATTCTACATGATATCTTCATATATGTAGGATCTCTCTAGTCCTCTTGTACAATTTCCGATATAACCTATGTAGTAACTCTTTGTTTGAGACACTATCATGAGCTTAGGTAAGTCGTCACCCAAGCCGCTAGTTATCGCTATACACCGAAAGGTGTTACGCTGCAAGTTGTTATACTAGGACCCTAAACTGGTCACTCTCTATAGTTAGCATATATGGATCTCTGTAATGACCCGATCTCTCTTTATCGTTAACTATGTATGTGCTTGCCCAAGCGGCACTCGCTCTATAACCATCTCGATTTAATTACCTTTGTAGAATTTGTATTTAAATCAAGGATACATAATCTCTAGCATGGTATTGTCCCTCTCCACCTGCATGATATCCTTTGATGGGTAACCTACTAGTCTTAGGAATCCTCTCCGAGGTGGTACCTGTATCACCTCTTCCTCATCACCGCTATCTCCCCGACCTCCAATGTCCTACCATCTCACCTGGACTACCTACTCTCAGTGGCAATGGTGACATTTGTAATGGTACCTATTTTCATACATGCATCTCGCATGATCACCCTTATAATGGTACATGTTGAGGAACTTGTTATAAAACCTATAATAGTACTGTTATACTACATACTACACTAGTACTGTTGCACAACATGTGCCACTAGTACTAGTACTACATGTGCTACTGGAATCCCATCACCTCCTCCCGCGGCCCTTGTGTTACCTAAACCTATAGACCTTGTCCTTAGGCCTACACATATTCCTATCCCTATGCCTCAGCCTCCTGTTAGCCAAGTCTAGTCCTATCTCTCAACCTATTTCCACCCCTACTTCCACCTCGACTATCCTTGTTGATATAGCTACCTTGGGAATGGTAATCCTCTTAGGCATGATCATTGTATACCATGTAGTGTAATTTGTAATAGTACTGGATCCACCATTTGTATTTGTGCATCCCAATCCTATGGGATGACTCCTAGAAATATCTCTCTTGTAGCAAGAACTCTCATACATGGCCCAAATTCAAAAGTCTCAAGCACTACGCGCACATACCATTGCTCGATCTCGGGTATCCTTTGTATAATGCTTTGCTAGCACTATACCCTATCCACTCTATATTCCTCCATAATATGAATGTGAATTCCTATATTAAAATGTCCAACCTTTGTCGTGGTCAACTAAAAATCATTTGTCTACTCTTTGGTACAATGTGTGCAACCTCCATGTAACCATCCATAGCTACAAGTCATTAAACGAGTCACCTATAAAAGACAATATCTCCCATATGACTTCTATGGACTACACACATTATCTCTCATCCACTTTGCAAGATGGATCCTCTATATTTATGTCTCTCAAAACACCTAGTGTTCAACCAACAACAATGTGGTCCCATGACCATATTTCTAGCACATTTATAGATGGATCTCCAAATGATTGCTTACAAGGATGAGGAGCTTGAGTCTAGCTTGAGGGATGAGGAGCTTGGATCTCTAAATGATTGCTTACAAGGAGGGATGATGACCTCTCCCTCCATCAATGTAGTCACTACTCCTATCAACCTTAACTAGAAATAAGTAGTTATCTTATCAGAAACAAGTAGTTGCTAATAAGATCCATCAGATATGCGGGAAGCCTTTGCATCTTCCTATACTCAAAGCATCTATATAACTAGTGTACCATCATCCCTCTTTGGGTATATCATACATCATAGAAAAATATCCCATATGTGTCCTCATATACGCAGCAACACTCCTATCATAATCCACCAAAGTCCCCTCGTATCGACACTTGTAGGATCCGATACACATCCCTTAAGGTCATAGTTATATCACCCATCGAGAAATTGGAATGTCTAGCTCTCACTATGTCATCTCTCCACTAGGGAACTTAGTAAGCTCTAATCTAAAATCATATGTGGTAGCTCCAATATGTAGATAAGCTTATTACCTATAACAAATCCGTTAATCCCCTCCATGCATCGAGAGAATTTCCTCTAAAATGTCCCCAGCCATCCTGGCACTCCCCACATATAACATCAGTTGTCTCTCCCGAAAATAAATCAAAAAAATCAATTAACATTATTTTCTTCTTTCCTAAACCTCTCAATTTTTCCTAAAGAGCTTCAAATAATGCTAGCGCACCCTTTTATACACTAGCACATGCATTGGATGCTAGCGCATATATATTAAAGTCAACACATTCAACACTAACGCCCTCTCTTAGTTTGATGCTAGCGGGAAATATGCTAGCACATATCACATTTAATTCTTACACTCACACTTTAATGCTAGCATTTGCACTTGGATGATAGCGCCTTTGTCTAGCTATGTTAGTGCACACAAGTGCATGCGTTAGCATTAATTTTCATTTTTATAAGCTACAAAACACAATAAATGAACCTAAATGGATTTTTTTGAGATACTCATTGTGGCACTATCGGTTGGAGTCCACCCAAACTCATGAACACAATTTGCGTTATGTTTCCTCAAATATAATCGCACATCTCTCTTAGGACTTAGAGCTCAAATCTCTCACAAATGACGAAACGAGTCTAATAACACACATAGGTTGCAATGATTTTGAATGACACTTTTTATATATACTCGTTTTAACCCTAATCACTTGTTTTTCTTTCCTCGTATGGTGGCGATTATGTAAACAATCATTTTTCATCCCTTACTTTTTATCACGGGGCATATTAATGCTACAATGGGGCGAATTTGGTGCTCTAACGTCAAAATTTTCAACAAGTCAAAAACACAAAAATAATATTTTACACCAAAACTAAAAATCACAATTTATCTAAAATTAAAAATCGTTAAAAATTTGCAAAAAAACATCCTATAAAATGCACATTTTTTTTTCAGACTTCACCAATGCGATGCATTTTTGATAAAATTTAATTTTTTGTATATCTCTCCCTTTTGCTCATGTTAATCTTATGATTTTCACTACTAACTATTCCCTTTGTAATATAAATTCATCGAGGTAAAAACTATCGAGATCACTTTCCAATGTGGATCCTACAAGAGTGTCACGAGGAGTTTCTAAGTATACTCCGCTCTTCAGACTAACCCTATTCTCAAGAATTTCATAAGTTTAGTGTTTGAGAGCATTCACATCTACTTGCTTTTCATTGTGGCACATTCTAGGGCATAGATAAATTATCTTCTTTTACAATATTGTGTTTCATTGTTGAGATTTACATTTTAGACCAATTACAGATAGTGTGATAACATCTTGGTTCCTTTATAACCTTGATGCCCACACCTAACTATTCATATTGGGTTTGTTTTCATTTTCCTATTTTCTTTTCATCGTTTATGTTTATTTTACGCATATTTGGGTTAACCATACCGATTCTTTCAGTAACACCCTCTAAAATCTCCCACTTGAGACCCAAGAACAACCTAGGTTTAGTTAGAAAAATTATGGAATAATTTTTATTTTTTATATTTTTTTAAGGTGTTCACAACAAAATTCTCAGAGTCCATTACAACAATTATCAAATCACCTTACAAAACACTAAGAGAGAAAGTTATCCCGAGCACAGTTAAATTTCCCTTAGGTGATAATCTAACCATTTAAAATTAGATTAACACTAAGCCAAACAATTCTTAATTAAACTCAGAGGGTAAGAAGAGCCAAAAAAATTAAATACCCAAGGTATTTAATTCCACAAGATTTAAACAATTTACAAGGTCTTAAACATGGGGTTAGATTAAACATTAAAATTAAAAGGGTAAAATTCTCACTTACTCACTCCCAGAACTCACTTAAAAGATTCAACTTGATTTTTCTCATATTTAATGCACTCAAAAATTCCTAAAAACATTCCCATTAGATAGGAAATTTCCTCACCTTTCCAGTGATATAAAGAAGTCCTCCTAACTCCTCATATTTTTCAAGATATGAGCCGATGAGCTTTGGGATGAAAATTTTCCCCAAGAGTGGGCTGCGAGGCTCCGGGAGGAAAAAGTTTCCCTAACTCGGGCGCAGGGCTTTGGAGAGAAATTTCGCATGGAGGAGAAAAGTGAACCGACGAAGCGGGGAAGCAAACTTTTCCTAGGACGCGAGCGGTGGAGCGGGGAAGGAATTTAGCGCTTTTGCCCTTTTGGGACAAAGGCGCAATTTACCTCCACACGCCGCGAGCTTGTAAGGGGACAAGTGTCCAAAAATTCAACCCAAAGGGAAGGCGGGTCGTCGAAATAATTTAAGACATTTAGCTTTTTTTCCTAAAAGTGTTATAGGATAACCATGATCCACGCCTCCGCCGACGCCCAAGGTGCCACGTGTCAAGCCCTGATTCATGCGGAGAAAACGGACTTGCTGGGAAACTTAAGAATTTGAAACTTTTGAGTTATAGGCTAAGGGTTAGAAATTAACCCGTGCCTCCATCAATGCCAAACAATGCCACGTGTCAGGCTCTCATTGGTTGTGGGTGGTGGGGCGGTGGAGAAACTTTCAAATTTCCACCAAAAGAATTTTTCAAAAAAGTTAAGTTCAGTTAGCACGAGCCCGCACACCGCGAAAGAGATTTTCTAAACAAAGGGTGGGGGTGTGGGGCCGCGGAGGAAGATAGAAATTTTTGCTAAAATTATAAAAGGTTAAGTTAGTGGTTGTGGGCTGCGCTCCGCGGAAGTGTCTTCCAACAACGAGGGGCGGGGCCACGGGAAAATTTTCCAAATTTTCCTTTTTCGAACTTAGATTATTTTTATTTTATTTTATTTTATTTTGAAAAAAGAACAAAGGTTCGGGATTAAGTGGGCGGTGGGAAAATCCATGAATTTTGTGCTTTTTTGGGAAAAAGCGAAGAAGGAAAGTTTTAGCCCAGCGGGTCCGCCAACGAATATTTTATTAATATAATTTTGTGAGTTAGAATAATTTGAAGCCAAATGAAGTAAAAACTTGAGAAGGCCTTAACGTTTGATTGGGAACTCGCTTTTAGAAAACAAGGACTTTCTTTAGAAAGATTTCAATGTCCTTTTACGAAGCGTAACCTTAAGAATTTAATTTTGGTAAAGTTTTAAGGGTCAATTTTTGAGAAAACATTTTCCTGTCACTTAAAAAGTGAATTGGTCGTTTTAACTTATAAATTTGTCATTCTTTCTCCTTCAACATGTCAAAATGGACATGGAGGTTTAGATTTGGAAGAATGTGGGGTAAAAAACAAAGGTCGATTTGTTCGATTGATTTGTATTTCAAAATTACCAATGTTTAAATAGTAGAAACCTTGCAATTTTGCCTTTACTCGATTTGAAGGGTTCTTTAAAAATTTCTTGAGTGTTTTAGTTTAGTTTGGGGATCATTTTGATCTCATTAAGTCCAATTGAATATTTCATTTGTCTCTTATAGATTTGTAGGGTTGTTTTGGACATTTGATAAAAAGGAATTTGCAAAGTATACAGTGAAGTAGAAATGAAGTTTGTACATTTCAAGAACAAAGATTAAACTATCTCTTTTGCCATGCAATAAAAACATTGAATTTATTCCATGCTAGTTTTAAATAGTTTTCTTTCCTTCAATCAAATGATAGAGACAAGAATGCAACTTCTATTTTTTTCAAAATTAAACATTTCAAATGAGACAGAGCAGTGCAATATTTCTTCATACGTGCTTCCTTTTCACTTTTACAAACAAATATTTCCTACTATATATTAAACACATTTCCAATGGAAATAATATCATATGAACAAGGAAAACACTTCTATTAATTCAAAGGAATATCTTACAACTTCTTTCCCATTTATTTTCAAAATACAACATACCAAATGCATATCTTTCTTTTTGTTCACAGAACTGAATACAAGATATATTCTTCCATAATCAATTACAACTTTCATAGCTAAAACAAAGTAGTCTTTCCAACACAATAATATACAAGATCATCCACTTCAAGGTGGGAAAGGTTACAAAATAAGTTTCACAAGGGACTGTCAGAACTCTGTCTTCTTCCTCAATTACAATATACAAAATACAATTTCTTCCACATTTATTCAAAAATAGAAAATAGAGTATATCTCTTTCACATTTCGAATTACAACTTTCATAGCCAATACAAAACATCTTTCCATCACAAATAATGTACAAGGTCATCCACTTCAAAGTGGGAAAGGGTTACAATAAGAATAATCTCAACAAATCTTTGGGGTAAGTGCACTAAGTTGGTGGACAAAAAAGGGGTCATAAGTGGATGTCATATTGCAAAAAACAACAAAATCTCAACTTGTAGGGATTATTAGCAATATGCGCACTCAAAATTAGAAAAATTATATAAATATGAATCGTAGAATCCAGAATCTAATTTTTAAAATACTAATTTTTAAAAAACATACAAGTTTAGCTATATTAAACACTTAAAATTATATGACTTGGTTTTTATTTTTGAAAAAACCTATAAGATTGTTGTCCTTTTGCCCATGATTTGGATGACCAAATCTTGTTATTTTTTTCCTTTGGTGAAAAGTTAGATGTAGTTGTCTATCTTGGGATGGATTTTATTTTGTATTTTTTCGAGCAATGTATATTTTTTTATGATTTTTTCCATGAAAGTGGTCTAAAAAGATTTAGAAAATGGAGTGCTTTCTGTTTGCTTGCCATAACTATATCAAAAAATATCGAAATCAAATATATATTTTTAACGTGTATATAATTTCTCCAAGCTTGGGATGGTATAAGTTTTATCACATTTTGATAAATGAAACAAACGTTGCAGTCTTAAACGTAGACATGAACATTAGCGGGAAAAATGTCTTAAAGACCTATTGTTAGTAAAAATTTATAAAATGATATTTATCTTATTCTATTCACTTAAAAATCAATATTTCTACGAAGCTAACAATCTCCCCTACACGATGGCACCATTTTTGTGAAATGTTTTTAGTTTTTTAGCATGGTTCAATTTCGTGGAAGAGAAAATTTGAAGTTTTTTGACCCTTTACACTTCATAATGACCTTCCATAGCTTTGGTTGGGGAAAAACAAATATTTCTTGAGCCTTAGGGTTAGATTTAATGATACTGAGATAGAATCACGAGCACGGTTTACAAACCGTGATCACGGGTTTTTCAACAAGAACCGTGATCATGCTTTATAAAGCATGATTGCAGTTTATAAAGCGCGATCGAGGTACATAAATCATATTTATACGCATCCCAAAGTTCTAATTACCATGTGATTTTTACTGTTTGACTTTACCATACGAATTCATTGTGAAATTCTACATGTTTTTCTTATCACCAAAAGTAAAACATCATGGGAGACAAGAAACGAAGTCATTAAGTAAAAAAACACCAAACGAATTAGAGGCAAATAAATTTCAAAATGTTGAGTGAATGCGGAATCTTCGTGAATCAACAAGAGGTTCATCTTCAACCCCTACTATTGTAAGCAATGAGGAACAAGTAATGTTTCTACTATCAATGTTGAAGTTGAATTAAATACTCATGATGAAGATGTTTTTATTGTCAATGTTGAAGAAGAATTAAATACTCGTGATGTAGCAAATGTTGAAATTGAAGGAGACAATGAAAATGTGAATAAAGAAATTCAAGTTGAAACTGTAGATAAGTAAAATTTGACAAAAACACCTCCTAGATTTTCCATAAGAAACCTAATTATTTTATTGAAATTGATGAAAACATTTTGAAACCAATGTGTGACAAACTTTCTGAACAGAAAATCAGAAGAAAAGCCACTGAAATTTGGGATAATCATTTTAAAATTTTAAATGATTCCCAAAGATGTCAGTTGGTTAGTTTGATGAAATTGAATAAAATAAGACCTACATTAAACACCTTAGGATTAACAACATGTAATACACGTGGTCAAACCTCTACAATTGTTGAAAACCTTCTATGTGAAAATCAACCATGCTTGCACCACTTGTTGTTGTAGGTAACATGTTGAATTTGCTATGCATTATGCTAATTTTTATGTATTCATTATATTTTACATTCGAAACTATGTTATTAGAATGTGGTGTTCAAGTTCCACCAATATTTTCCAGGGAATTCATTCCTACGATATTTTGTGAAAAAGTTGGACAATTTTTTTATATTCAAGATTGTTTAGATGGAAGTTGTGGTACATGTGGTGGATTACCTAAATTGGAAAGTTGCATCCATGAGAAAATTGAAGGTGCAATAGGAAATAATTTAGTTGATTTTGATAAATATAAATTAGTTGCATACAAGTTAAAATATGGAAAAGAGTCTAAACGATGTGAGCTAGTTACAGAACATATGCCGGTTTTTTAATTTATGAGAAAATTTAAGGATTAAATTATTTATGAGTATGCTAGGAATACACATAGAGCTCGATGGTTGGATGAACAATTCAATATATGCAAAGACACATTTCCTATTGGTACTATTGTTTCAGTGGTCGATTTTGCAGAGAATTACACATTGCAACCACAAATGGAGGTTCAATCAAAATATAACAACTCAAGACAAGTTGTCATTTTTGTGCATATAGCACTTTTACATTCCTCTGACAGACAAAGAATGATTGAATTTTTTAAGAGAGTACCACTTTTATATCGGTGATGATCATACTCATTCTACTGAATGTGTGCAAGGGTGTTTCCAGTTATTTTATGGAAACTTGTCTAATAGGGACATCCACTTCAAACAACATTATATATGGTCAGATAATTGAACGTCTTAGTTTAAGAATGCACAAATATTTTATTGGATGAGCACGATGCGCATCAAGATGGGTGTGAAATATATTTGGAGTTTCACCGAGGTGGACATGGAGAATGAGAGCATGACGGTGCAGGGGAATGTGTGAAAAGATATCTTGCAAGAGAAGATTTGAAGTACAAATATGGTGCTAAATTGAAATATGTAAAGAGCAGAGTGGAATGGTGTATTGACAACATGGCCTGAGGTTCTTAATAAATTTCCACGGTTCGCAGATATTTTTGGTTGATAGAGGAGCAACAAATTGTTAACTACAAGTATTGTATGACACTCACTGGGTCCAGTGATATGCACTCATTTTGTAGCTCGACACTACTTTGTGGGCCACATGGACAAGAAATTTGACATATGTTTGTGCATCTTCTATCAAATTTGTCACCGCTGAGTGTGATTCACAAGAATGGGTGGATGGATTTGTAGGCCTCTAACTCTGCTTCCTATTTATCAACCTCCACAAGAAATACTACTTGTTTTTGCAGATGAAGTTGCAACATCCAAGGAATTTGATGAAATTTCAATTTTGGTGTGACAAGGTATTTATGGTTATTTACAACTTTTGTATTGAGTTATGTCCATTGAAATTTTAATATGTACAATTTAAATTTGAGTTGAAACCTTTTTTTGTAGGACATGTTTTTGAAGTTATTGCAACAAAAGACAATGAAGAAGGAAAAACTATTTCTTATGTCGTTGCATCGAGGAAAGAAAGAAGTTGACTTCTCCTATTATAGATGGGGAAGATATTGAGTACCCTACAGGGTCAGTGGTAGTTATTGGAACTTGGCTTCGATGGTATCCATTAAAAAACTCCTCTGTCTGGGTGTTTGAATACTTTGAGACACATTGGAAAATACCCTTATATTCACATGTAGTTCTAGCGAAAAATATTCAGATGTATAGATATCGAGGAAGGCCTAATAACAAAATTCTTTGGAAGGTTCGAGAGTCAGATCATGAAGCAATCATGTCCGCTATTAAGAGTAGATCCGATCCTGATGGTTCATTGGAATGAATTTACAATGCTCATGTCTAGTATATATAATTTCTATATAGAGAAGCTAAGAGAAGCTTTCATTGTTTTACAAGAAAAGATAAGCAATTAACAATGATTTATGTACATGTGGAGGGGGTTCTTGGCTCCGGAGGAGGTAGCCCAGAAGGACATGGAGCTTAGAGAACTGAAAAAATGCCTCCCCAAGTGTTTACAAGACCATCCCTATGCGTGTGCACAGTCGGTTCGGTGCCACGACCCACCATTTGTAAAATATACCATTTTACAACCTTACACTATCTCAAACTATACTATTAGGTACATTTGCAAATAATAGGGCAGCGATAGACTGAATGAATAAGGAAACAATCAAGATAGGCTATTGTAGAGGGTCCCTATGCAGAGGTGTAGGATCGAATGAGACGTCCTTAGGTGCCACAAAGTGTGCGTAGTCACCTGTCGAAGTTGAACGATTTTTTTGTCTCAGGGCTCTTAAGGGACTACGCCCGAACAAGGTAGCCTAGAAGCAACAAATTTGTCTCGCACCGAAAAAATTCCTCCTTTAGTGTTCACTTGGCCACCCGGATGTGTCCGCATAGTTGGTTTAGTGCCATGACCCACCGTTTACAAAATATACCATTTGACATTCTTACATTGTCTCAAACTACACTATTCGACGCGTTTGTAAACAATAGGGCAACGAGAGCACCGATTGGAGAAGGAAAAACCAAGATAGGATATTGTAGAGGGTCCCTACACTGAGGTTTAGGATCAAACGAGATGTCCTTAGGTGCCATGGAGTCTACGTAGTCACCCATTGAAGTTGAACAATTTTTGGTCTCAGGGCTCTTAAGGGACTACGCCCAAACGAGGTAGCTGGAAGCAACGATGTTTTTAAGTATCGAAATGACACCTCCTCTAGCATTCACCTATCCACCCAGACATTTCTACACAGTTGGTTTGGTGCCATGACCCACCGTTTATAAAATATACCATTTGTGACCTTTACACCTGTCTCAAACTACACTATTAAGCACATTTGCAAACAATAGGGCAGCAAGAGCACCGATTGTGGAAGGAAAAAAACTGAGATAGGTTATTGTAGAGGGTCCCAACATGAAGGTGTAGGATCAAACGAGACATTCTTAAGTTCCACAGAGTCTATGTAGTTACCCGTTGAAGTTGAATGTTTTTTTGGTCTCAGGGCTCTTAAGGGACTACGCTCGAACGAGGTAGTCCAAAAGCAATAACGTTGTCGCACACCAAAATGACACCTCCTATAACATTCACTTGGCCACCTATACATGTCTATGTAGTCAGTTTGGTGCCATGTCCCGCCATTTTAAACTTTTTCAACAATTACAGCTTTTTTAACTTTTTCAACAATTACAAATTTTTCAAGAAATTGTTGAATCAGAAATTGAAATAGGAGATGAAGATGGTTATGCAATTATTGGTTATTGAGAATACTCACCCAACAAAGATCCTGAATAATCAGGATAGATGATATGAATAGTTACTCTTGTTTAGTGTTCACCCACTAATAAAAAAATAAATAAGCCTATTCTTCTACTTCCTAAGAAAACCACATTAATCCTCGTCTAGTTTATCAAAGGAAGTAGTAAAAATACATGTTCCAAGAATCCTACCAACACTAAAGAATCACTTCCCACTCCTAGAACCTTCTTTCCTTAAAATCCTCCTTTCCTAGGAAATAAGAACCTTTCTATGTTTCCTTGTTGGTCAATGGACCTATAAATTGAATAATTGCATTATTCGACTCTGGCGCCTTTGACAATGTCATGCTTATAAAATTTGCTAACTCTATTGGTATTACTCTCACCCTTCTTTATTGGCCATTGTTACTACATGAAAACAAAATAATTACCTCTTTTGCCTAGGTGAAAGATTCTCAAGCCGAGAATTTACAGACTTCCCGATAAGAAAATCAAGATGGAAATAGTTGTGGAAGACATGATAGCTACATATGGTATATTGTTGAGCCAAAGTTTCTATCACGATATTGGTAGGGATATAAAGATGGATTGGTCATACACCACCATACTCATCAATGGTAAAATGAATAATATCCTTCTGATAAATAAAATTAAATACACAGTTCAAAAACCAAATGACCCACGGGAAGACATCTTATTTCAAGATTCAAGGTATGAAATATTTTTTCATGACTTAAGAGGAAAATGATAAGTTTCCCATGTTGATGGAGGAATACACATGCTTCCCTTAATTTCTTAACAATTGTACCATGCAATGTTGCACCATAGTAACGTTATATTCATATATGTTGCACCATAGTTTTTTAATTTTAAATCAAACATACATATAGAATTAATATACATAGAATATACATACATAGAAGGATATCATGTGCAATGAATTTGAATCAAACATAGAAGTAATATCGTTATGAAAACCAACACATGGATATATAATGTATCAGACTAAGTGTGTTGAACACACGTCTCGAAAATATAAGTTCATAACATGTGTACATCTCGAACCAAGCGTGTCATACATATAGGACCACATGCGGTAACATAAGGCTATATATACAATGTTCTATGAAGAATCATGAACTAGGACCGGTGACCCATATATATATCTATGTACATCTACATCCTATGAATCTAATCAAGAAACATTTTCCCTCTCTTCACCCTCGCTAGAAGTAGCATGTCCATGACACGGGATGTAGTGGAGGGAGATGCCACTACTGATTTCATCCGTGTGGTCCTATGCGTCTCTAAGTAGGCCTATAACCTAACCTGTACATTCATAAACAACAAATTTTTAAAACCCATATTTTTAAAATACATTCAAAATTTAGAAACTTAGAATTTAGTTAAAATGCATGTGAAATCTTACCGCAATTTCATGATCCTTATCAATTTTTCGTTGACGCATGGCGGGAAAACAATACACTCATGAGAGGTAAGCTACATGCAAATAATTAAATTTCAAATTAAATATTTCATGTACAAAATTTGATATTGTAGATTTAAGTAATAAGAAATAATTCCTAAATAAATTTAACAAATTTGAAAAATTATACCTCAGTTAGTGGATCTACAGATGCTATGGTAGTATCTACAGTAGCCTCCACAATTTGCATATATGGAGGAGTCTCTCTGGCAGTCATAAGATATACAAAAAACATGTACAAATCAATATTAATCTATATGATTGCCACATAACAGAGCCAAAGAATAATCCACGCGAACTTCCACAATTAGAAACAAAGTGTAAAGAGAAACTAACCTGCGTAAAATTCATTTGAGGTGTGCAAGAGCATCAGTTCCTGTAATGATGATGACCCTGCCAGATCCGCATGTATAAAAGACAAACATATATTAATATGTACATGTATAGGTGAAACATTATAATAATAAAAGTGCACAATCAAATGAAATTTAAAATTTAAGTACAACTTGAAACTTACGTTTGTAACATGCCCAGCTGCAGTAGTTAGCATGTCGATGCCAAATGTTTCCTTCATCGGCTTTTGCTATTTAAAATAAAATAAAATATTAATTTTTACATGTATGTACATAACATACAATAAAATACATATATATTAAAATCTCAAACATGAATTAAACTATTGTATATATATATATTAAATATTTATTTGACATTTACCTGTGAAAGACCAAGATCCTTTGCACCAGTTCCAAAAATATCTGCCATCATCTCATCTAGAGAAAAGAAATCATGTGATCCAACAAATGATGTCTCGCTGCATAAAGTGCATACGGCACCACATGATCCATAGTGGTTTGGTGCGCTAGAACTGATGCCTCCACCAACATCACCAGATGTAATTTGTTGACTATGTTGGGTCAGAGTGTCAGTGAGCTCCCTCAATGCATGTAGTGTGTCAATTTCCATAATCTCCTTCACTTGTATAAGGGATAACTAAAGATAGTGGGGTTTTTTGGGGCATGGGGATCCTTGGTTTACGCACGCATGCTAGAGGTCTACTTTGTGCGGTGCCACCACCTTGCCCATAAAAATCGAGAAAAGTCAAAATTAATTTGGGACCTCATTAAACATGAACTCGCAATATAATTTCTTCAAAAAATAGAGGGGAACCTCATTGTTGTTGCATGGTGGATAATAAAAAATCATCCACCATCGGTCCCAAACATTGTTCTTGATTCGGTCATCGTGGCACCAATGGATTTGGAACCGTTTGCAAGTAGCTGCGGGGTGCATTAGTTCTTGGGTCAGTAAATAATGCACAAATGCGGTCTTTTCCATTTTTTTGTATTTTACGGCTGCATGGGATAATTTATTTGCATACCACTACCTATAATCACCTCTAAAGGTATTCCATCTGTCTATTTGGTTGGTTACGGAGTCAACTTTGCCAATCAATGTTTGCAATGTGTTGGCTAAAGTCATGCGGGATGGATTTGTGGCATGATTTTGTCTTATATTCTAAATAAGGTTCTCAATGGTAATTTTATTTTGTTGTATTTTTCCAACGATATTAGCTTGTGTTCTTGTTGGTTCCGTGGGGACAGAAGGAGCCATAGGAGGTGGATCTATGTTTGGAGGAGGGTTTTGTGGAATGTTTGGAGGGTTTTGAGGATTGTTTGGAGGGTTTTGAGGATTGTTTGGCAGATTTTGAGGAATATTTTGATGGTTTGCGGGATTACGAGCTTGCGAGCAAATCGAAAAAACAAAAAAATTTATACATAAACAAAAAATTAAAAAACCCATGAAAATCACAAAAAATAACCTAAAATGTAAAAAAATTGATTAAAATCTAGGGCTTACCTCTTTGTTCTGGTGGCATGGTTGAAACTATCGTGATCCACAAGCTCGAAGAGTAATTTTTAGGGGGTATTCAAAGCGTGAGTGCCAAAGGTCTAGGAGAAATCATGGTTGTAAAGGAAAAATGAGGAGTCGCGGGTCTGTTATTTTTTGTCTTAGAGGACCATGATCACAGTTTTAAACCGTGCTCGTGGTTTGCAAACCGCGATTGCGGTTTTTGGTTCAAAAATCACCAAGCCTATAAAAACAATTGCGTGAGTGCGGTTTAAAAACCGTGAGCGCGGTACCTAAATTTTAGGTTTTTATGTCCACTTAATTTTCCACCATCTTGGTGCACTTACCCACTGTAAAACTTGTCTTTTTCCTCTACTCCAGAACAACAACATGAATATCCTCCATTTTCTTTATTTAAATTTCATCACAACAAAGAACAATGGGAAAGACAACACTCTCCACCCAACCAAGAAATTCAATGGCAAGGGGAAGCCACCATCTTCATTGACCCCCGAGCTCTAACCACATTACAATAGAAGGTATGTTTTCAACTCATGACAACAATAGGCTTCCACAACACACAATAAGAATTTCACATTTAAAACACAGTGTAAAACATTGTAGTTTACAACCACATTAAAATATAAAAACAAAACTCATGCTTCACCATGCAAGCCAAAGGAGCAATAAACTATGGGGATGTTGCTTATGCCTCCCAAGGAGAAATGGGTATCACCACCCGAGAACAAACCACCAAAATATATCATTTCAAAACCTTGACATGCCCTTATGCATCCCCCAAGTACCCCCTTATTCGTCCCATTTCCTTATGCCTCGCCAACCTCTTATGGCACCCCATAACGAGTAAAGAAATGCAAGCTATTTCTTTTACAATGTGGAACCCAAATCCCAACTCCCTCCACACTTATACCTCCCCAAAAACTTATTCCTTCCCTAATAATACCCCATAGTCTTCACCTACACCATTCTTAGGCCATCTATCCAACCAACCAACAAATAAAAAAAAACATTCAAACATTGAACCATTCACATATGCATAAAAATGAAAGGAGAGAATTTCCAAGAGCTAATCTCTTACCTCTCCATGATAGAGTTTGTTCCAAGTTCAAAACAACAAGCTCTCCAATGCAAAACAATCCAAGAGATTAACAATCAACAATTATGCAACCATCTCCAACTTTCTCCCAATTTGCAAGATTTCCAAAAACCAAAAGCAAGTCCCCAAAAATGAAGTAATAGAAGTGAAGCAACCCTAAAAACAAGACAAGGAATTCGAATATATAGAGGAGGAAGAGAAGAGGATGAGGTGGATCCAAGTGGGATGCCACATCACACATCCTCAACTCCAACTCATAAGTCAACTTCAATCTCTAAGGCACAATAAATAAGTAGGTGAATAAATGACAATTTTACTTACACACTCAAATCAAGCCCACACCCCATAAGGACTGAAATTGAAAGCATGTAAGAAAGTGTAATTAAAGCATACAACTTGACTTACAAAAATGCATAATGAAGGCTAGATTTAAACTCTCCAACCATAGGTAAGGTTGGTATGCAAATTTAAGAGGTATGGGACAAGTTTAACTTGTCCCACAAGCCTCCAAAATCAGCCTCCAAGGAAAAATTCAGATTTCAAAAGAAGGTGGAGTGTTTCATACTCCAAAATTTACTTACATATCTCTTACACATCACTTACACATTACTTACACTTATCTCACAACATTTAATACAAGAGCCAACAACTCCAATAATTACTTTCTTATGTCCCAATTTGATTAATTAATTTTTACCAATATGATTACTCATATTACTTTACCACAATTTATTTAAATAAAAGGGGAACACATCACTTATAAAACACATACATACAAATAAAAGGAACCAAATAAATAAATACACATAATCGTTTGTCACATTTAAAGGTGATCGCCCCCATGGGAATCCCTAACACAAACAAATACTTTCTAGAAAGCTCTCAATGTCCTTTTTACAAAGCAGCCTTAAGAATTTAATTTTGGTAAAGTTTTAAGGGTCAATTTTGAGAAAACGTTTTGTTGTCACTTAAAAAGTTAACTGGTCATTTTAACTTATAAATTTTGTTTAAATTTGTCATTCTTTCTCCTTCAACATGTCAAACAGACATGGAGGTTTACATTTGGAAGAATGTGGGGTAGAAAACAAAGGTCGATTTGTTCAATTGATTTGCATTTCAAAAATTACCAATGTTTACACAACAGAAAGCCCTGTAATTTCACCTTTACTCGATTTGAAGGGTTCTTTAAAAATTTCTTGAGTGTTTTAGTTTAGTTTGGGGATCATTTTGATCTCATTAAGTCCAATTAAATATTTCATTTGTCTCTTATAGATTTGTAGGGTTGTTTTGGACATTTGATAAAAAGGAATTTGCAAAGTATACAGTGAAGTAGAAATAAAGTTTGTACATTTCAAGAATAGAGATTAAACTATCTCTTTTTCCATGCAATAAAAACACTGAATTTATTCCATGCTAGTTTTAAATAGTTTTCTTTCCTTCAACCAAATGATAGAGACAAGAATACAACTTCTATTTTTTTTTCAAAATTAGACATTTCAAATGCGATAGAGTAGTGCAATATTTCTTCACACGTGCTTCCTTTTCACTTTTACAAACAAAGATTTCCTATTGTCTATTAAACACAGATTTCCAATGCAAATAATATCATATGAACAAGGGAAAAACACTTCTATTAATTCGGGGGAATATCTTACAATTTATTTCCCATTTATTTTCAAAATACAACATACAAGATGAGATCTTTCTTTTCGTTCTCACGTAATCTGAATACAAGATACATTATCCCATAATCAATTACAAATTTCATAGCTAAAACAAAGTAGTATTTCCAACACAATAATATACAAGATAATCCACTTCAAGGTGGGAAAGGTTAAAAATAAGTTTCAAAAGGGACTATCGAACTCTGTCTTCTTCCTCAATTACAATATACTGAGAATACATTTTTTCCACATTTATTCAAAAACAAAAACAAAGTATATCTCTTTCACATTTCTAATTACAACTTTCATAGCCAATACAAACCATAGTTCCATAAAAATAATGTACAAGGTCATCCACTTCAAAGTGGGAAAGGGTTACAATAAGAATAATCTCAACAAATCGGGTAAGTGCAATTAATTCCACAAGATATTTAATTCCCAAGGTATGTAATAATCAAAACAATTAAGTACCCAAGGTATTTAATTCCACAAGATCTAAGACAAGAGCAATGTTTAATTATAGTGGAGAAAAGAATACATATTTAAAATCATTAGAGTAAATTCTTACTTACCCATTCCTTAACTCGATTAAAGATTCAATTTGATTTCTCCCATGATTAATACAATTAAAACTTCTTGAAATTTTTTTCATTATGTAGGTAATTTCCTCGCCTTTCCATTGATATAAAGAAGTCCTCCTAACTCCTCATATTTCTCAAGTTATGGACCGGTGGAACTTGGGGTGAAAAGTTTCCCAAGAGCGGGCTGCGGGCCTGGGAGGAAAATTTTCCCCAACTCGAGCCTGTGGACTTCGGAGAGAAATTTTTCCAGAGAAGAAAAGCAAACCGGTGGAGCGGGGAAGAAAAATTTTCCCAGACGTGGGCCGGCAGAGTGAGGAAGACATTTAGCGCTTTCACCCTTTTGGGACAAAAGGCACAATTTGCCTCCGCGCTCCCGCAAGTCCGTAAGGGAACACGTGTCGGCATTTCCAAATTTTGGTGGAAATTCGGGTTGCAGAGAATTTTAAGGCTTTTATCCTCTTTTTTTCGATGCCCAACGAAGGCATGTGTCGATCAATGATTGGTCAGGCGGGGCCACGGAGGCAAAATTGCCAAATTAACTTTTTGGACTTAGATCATTTTTAGACAAAATGAAGGCTTGCGGATTAAGAGCGGAGCAGCGAGAAACATCATGAATTTGGAAATTTTGGGAAAAAAGCAAAAAGAGGAAAGTTTTAGCCCGCGGGTCCTTCCAATAATATTTTATTCATTTAAAATTTGACAGTTAGATTATTTTGAGCCCAAAATGAGGTAAAAACTTCAAAAGGCCATAACTTTTGATTGGGAACTTGGTTTTTGGAAAACGAGGACTTTCTGGAAAGATCTCGACATCCTATTTTCACATAAAACTTAGGAATTTGATTTTGATAAATTTTAAATGGTAAATTTTGAGAAAACATCTTTCTGTCACTTAGAAAGTGATCTGGTATTTTTAACTTATCAATTTTGTTCAAATTTGTCGTTAATTCTTTTTCCACTTGCCAAACAGGCATGGAGGATTTTACTTGGAATATTTTAGAATAGATTTCAAGGGTTAAATTGTTTGATTGAAGATCAATTCAAATTTCCCCAATTTAAAATACAAAAACGACTAAGAAATTGTTTGAGCCCGATTTTGAAAGGTTCTATGAAAATTTCTTAAGTATTATAGTTTGTGTGGGATTGTTTTGATCTTTCTTATCTTGTATTAATGTTTCAAATGTATTTCCTAGTCTACAGGGTTGTTCTGTACATTTTCTGATAATTATTTTCTAGTTTGAAAATGTCTAATGAGATCTAATTCAAAAGGATCTATTTTCCATTTTATTCTTCCAAGTATTAGGATACGTTCCAATTCCAATCTAATACATTTATTTGATTCAAATCAAACTATTCAAAACCAAAATGCAATTCTGATTTCTAATTTTATACATTTCAAAAGACAGAGCTCTATGTTTTCCTCGCACGCATTTCTTCCTTTCAAACAGAGATTTCAAATACATTTAAATGATCAGATTCAATACCACAATGCAATTTGAGAAAGGTAATACAATCATTTATTGGTTCCTAAAAGACAACTTACAACTTCTTTCTTTCATTCTTCAAATTCATCATACAGAATACAATTATTTCTTTCAAAAGAATAGAAACAAAGTATATCTCTTTCACATTTCAATATTACAACTTTCGTATTCAATACAACATATTTCCATTACAAAACATATACAAGTTCATCCACTTCAAGTGGGAAGGTTACAATAATATTTATCTCAACAAGGGATCACAATCAATTTGTTTTATTTCATTTTCCTTTGCTCCAAAACAACAACATATATATTTATCATTCTTCCAATTCTGATCACAACAAGAGTAGGGGAAAGACAATGCTCTCCACCCAACTAAGACATCCAATGATAAGGAGAATCCATCCTTCTTCATTGGCCCCGAGCCCCAACCACAAAGCAATGGAAGATGTGATTCAACTCATGGCAACAACAGGCTTCCACAAACACACATGCAAATTTCACATTCAAAACACAAGTCCAAAACAAAACTGTAGTTTTCCACCACAAAACAAAACAACAAACAACACTCATGCTTCATCATGCAAGCCAAAGGAGCAAGAAACTATGGGGGATGTTGCTTATGCCTCCCAAAGGGGAAAATTGGGTATCACCACCTGAGAACAACCCACCAATATATATATATATATATATATATATATATATATATATATATATATATATATATATATATATATATATGAATAACATTTCAAAACCCTGTCATGCCCTTATGCCTCCCCCAAGTACCCCTTATTCCTCACATTTTCTTATGTCTCCCCAACCTCTTATGGCACCCCATAACGAGTAAATAAATGCAAGTAATTTCTTTGTAAGGTGGAACCCAAATCCCAACTCCCTCCACCCTTATACCTCCCTAAAACGCACTTGTTCCTCCCACAAAATAACCCCATAGTCTTCTCCTACACCATTCCTAGGCCATCTACCCAATAGCCCACAATATATACCAAAACATTCACACAAGAACATTTACATATATACAAGAAGATCATTTCAAGAGCCAAGCTCCTACCTCTCCATGATGGAGTTGTTCCAAGTTCCAAAACAACAAGCTTTATCCCAATGCAAGCAATCTAAAACAGCCAAGCACAAGCATGCAACAATCTTCCAAAAACTTCTTCAAGCAAGAGCTCCCAAAATAGCAAGAAAAATTCACCCAAAATGAAGTCTCCAAAAGTGAAGCAACCAAAAGAGTGTAACCCCCAATCAATAAAATGAATTCGAATATATAGAGAGGGAAGAGAAGAGGATGAGGTGGATCCAAGTGGAATGCCCCATCACACATCCTCAACTCCAACTCATAAGTCAACTTCAATCTCCAAGGCACAATAAATAAGCAGGTGAATAAATGACAGTTTTACTTACACACTCAAATCAAACCCATACCTCATAAGGACTAAAATTGAAAGCATGTAAGAAAGTGTAATTAAAGCATACAACTTGACTTACAAAAATGCATAATGAAGGCTATATTTAAACCCTCCAAACATAGGTAAGGTTGGCATGCAAATTTAAGAGGTATGGGACAAGTTTTACTTGTCCCATAATTAAGCTTCCAAAATCAGCCTCCAAGGACAAATTCGAATTTCAAAAGGAGGTGGAGTGTTTCATATTCCAAAATTAATTTACACATCACTTACACATTTCTTACAACACTTTAATTTTAGGCCAACAACTCTAATAATTACTTTCTTATGTCTCAATTTGATTAATTAATTTTAACATGTTTACTCACATTAATTTACCACAATTAATAAATAATGAAAGGGGTAAACACATCACTTAATAAACACATACAAACATCAATAAAAAGGAACCAAATAAATAAATACACATAACCCTTGGTCACATTTAAAGGTGATCCCCCATTGGAATCCCTAACAATAAAACACACACACACGAACAATACAAGTTGCCATGGTGACCTTGTTGAATTCATCTAGAATTCCAATGTGGTTGGTCTCCAATCCCCGATGTTTGTTGTGATATTTTTAACCTACACAATACAAATACCCCTTCGGCCTCATGGCCATATCAAAACATCCAAATTAATATAATATAATTTCAAAATCATCAATATATATATGAATCACAACAACATCCAGACAATCAACAATATCAAAAGACAGAGCTCGTGTTCTCCTCACACACATTTCTTCCTTTCAAACAAAGATTTCAAATACATTTAAATGATCAGATTCAATACCACAATGCAATTTGAGAAATGTAATACAATCATTTATTGGTTCCCAAAAGACAACTTACAACTTCTTTCTTTCATTCTTCAAATTCATCATACAAAATACAATTATTTCTTTCAAAAGAACAGAAACAGAGTATATCTCTTTCACATTTCAATCTTACAAATTTCGTATTCAATACAACATATTTCCATTACAAAACATATACAAGTTCATCCACTTCAAGTGGGAAGGTTACAATAAGATTTATCTCAACAAGGGACTGTTAACTGTTTTATTTCATTTTCCTTCGCTCGAACAACAATATGTAGATTTTTCAATCTTTTGATTCTGATCACAACAAGAGCAGGGGAAAGGTAACTCTCTCCACCCAACCAAGACATCCAATGACAAGGAGAATCCATCCTTCTTCATTGGCCCCGAGCCCCAACCACAAAGCAATGGAAGATGTGATTCAACTCATGGCAACAAAAGGCTTCCACAACACACATGCAAATTTCACATTCAAAACACAGTCCAAAACAAAACTGCAGTTTTCCACCATAGAACAAAACAATAAACAACACTCAGGCTTCATCATGTAAGCCAAAGGAGCAAGAAACTATGGGGGATGCTGCTTATGCCTCCCAAAGGGGAAAATTGGGTATCACCACCTAAGAACAACCCACCAAAAATATATATATATATATATATGAATAACATTTCAAAACCCTGTCATGCCCTTATGCCTCCCCCAAGTACCCCTTATTCCTCACATTTTCTTATGTCTCCCAACCTCTTATGGCACCCCATAACGAGTAAAGAAATGCAAGTAATTTATTTGTAAGGTGGAACCCAAATCCCAACTCCCTCCACCCTTATACCTCCCTAAAACAAACTTGTGCCTCCCACAAAATAACCCCATAGTCTTCTCCTACACCATTCCTAGGCCATCTAACCAACAGCCCACAATATATACCAAAAAAATCACACAAGAACATTTACATATACACAAGAAGAGCATTTCAAGAGCCAAGATCCTACCTCCGTGATGGAGTTGTTCCAAGTTCCAAAACAACAAGCTTTATCCCAATGCAAGCAATCCAAAACAGCCAAGCACAAGCATGCAACAATCTTCCAAAAGCTTCTCCAAACAAGAGCTCCCAAAACAACAAGAAAAATTCACCCAAAATGAAGTCTCCAAAAGTGAAGCAACCAAAAGAGTGTAACCCCCAATCAATAAAATGAATTCGAATATATAGAGAGGGAAGAGAAGAGGATGAGGTAGATCCAAGTGGAATGCCTCATCACACATCCTCAACTCCCAACTCATAAGTTAACTTCAAACTCCAAGGCACAATAAATAAGCATGTGAATAAATGACATGTTTACTTACACACTCAAATCAAACCCACACCTCATAAGGACTGAAATTGAAAGCATGTAAGAAAATGCCATTAAAGCATACAAATTGCTTACAAAAATGCATAATGAAGGCTACATTTAAACCCTCCAACCATAGGTAAGGTTCGCATGGAAATTTAAGAGGTATGGGACAAGTTTAAGTGGTCCCATAAGCTTCCAAAATCAGCCTCCAAGGATGAATTCGAATTTCAAAAGGAGGTGGAGTGTTTCATACTCCAAAATTAATTTACACATCACTTACACATTTCTTACAACACTTTGATTTTAGTCCAATAACTCTAATAATTACTTTCTTATGTCCCAATTTGATTAATTAATTTTAACAACATGTTTACTCACATTAATTTACCACAATTAATAAATAATGAAAGGGGTAAACACATCACTTAATAAACACATACAAACATCAATAAAAAGGAACCAAATAAATAAATACACATAACCCTTGGTCACATTTAAAGGTGATCCCCCATTGGAATCCCTAACAATCAAACACACACACACGAACAATACAAGTTGTCATGGTGACCTTGTTGAATTCATCTAGAATTCCAATGTGGTTGGTCTCCAATCCCTCGATGTTTGTTGTGATATTTTTAACCTGCACAATACAAATACCCTTGGACCTCGTGGCCATATCATAACATCCAAATGAATATAATATAATTTCAAAATCATCAATATTATATATATATATATATATATATATATATATGAATCACAACAACATCTAGACAATCAACAATATCACTTACAATTTCATCAGCAACTATATAATCATCAATTTTAAATTCAATTTTCTCGTCGACTCAATATATCCAAATATCACATGCTCTAACAACATCCATAAATAAATAAATAAATAAATAAATAAATAAATATATATATATATATATATATATATATATATATATATATATATAACCATGTCCAATAGATGTCAACATCTATATAAAATGTCTCTAACAATCATCATGCATCATATATAAATCAATGTCAACAATAATCCATGATCTGACATCTAACACCAGACTAAATCAAAACTATAATAATGTTCATAATATAGTCAGCAGTATCATGATCAATATCAAAAATGTCGAAGGGAAGTGGGCACTACATCCATGGTGTCGTAATACATCTACCACATTGAATACATGTTCAAGATAATTATGCCATGTGGAAATTCAATCTCATAAGAATCCTGTGTAAACTTAAAGTTAAAAGCTTACATGTAGCACTATTTCATTCCACTTTATGTTATTATAGGCTGACTTAGGAAATATTTCCTTCCCTAATAAGACAAGACCAAGTATCCTACATAAAATTTAAATTCACTTATTTTTGCATCTACATGCTATTTTTAGATCACATTCATCTTCTCTAATAATTTCCACACTTGTTGGTGTAGATATTACATGTATTCTAAAAAATATCATGCTTTTTCTCTCCCTTTTTCTTTACATGGTAAGTCTTGTTATTCCACAAATCATCATAGGTTAGTTTTATAGAAAATTTGGAATAGTTTTCTTCTTGTGATTTAATTAATTGAAATGTAACAAGTAAATTCCAGTTGTACTAGTTTTAAGTCCATGATCTTGGCTTATATCTTACCAGAAATGTAAGAAAATCTCCACGAATTTTTTTTGCTACTTCCACTTTTTAATCTTCATACCAATGATATGTTGAACTGAATTGTGACTTTCTATTCAACTTCTTCCACAATATTTTCCAAAATTTACAAAAAACTTCAAAATCCCCATTCGATACAATACTATATGAAAATCCATGAATTTTCCATGAAGAATCTATTTTCATTATGATTCACATCACTAGTCTTCCTATAAGCAATAAAATGTGGCATTTTTAAAAATCTACCTCCCACACCATACATGGAATCAAATCATCTTTGCATCCCGCATAAAATTAAGATAAAAAATGCTTATATCTTCTTAGGGATTATCTAGTATAGGTAATTTTGGTAAAACCATGCCTACTAATATCCCTTTTCCTAGTTGACATGTTTTGGATTCATGTATATATTTTCACATATCCACACTCATAATATGTCAAACATAACTCTTTACTAGTTGGGCTAACGTCTAAATATGGGTAACGAACTATTATCCAGTTTTGCCCCTCATGAGAAATTGGACAAACATGACCTTGCACACAGAGAAAATGGAGAGATTGATTCAGTCATGGTACATTCAAGATTTCGGAGTTAGCAATAGGGTTGACCAAGTGAAAAGTGCCTCGGGCTCGAAAAAGAAAAGGTCCAAAATCCTAAAGGTCTGAAAATTCAGACTTCGGGGTTTCAGAGTTTTGGAGATGAGCAATGACCAGATGGATGAAGAAACCCCGAAACCCGAAACCCCGAATCCCCAAAATCCTGAAATCCTGAAATCCTGAAACCATCGAATCCCAAAATCCCAAAATCTCGAAACCCCGACAATGCAAAATATCGAAACCCAAAGTCCGAATTTTAGACTTTGGAGTTTTGGAGGTTTGAATGTTTTGTTAGCCCAGGAAGATGAACAGTAACCCGAACTTCAAAATCAAAAGGTCTGAAGTTCTGAATCTCAAAAGTTTGAAATTTCAGATTTAAGAGGTTGTGAGGCAATTTCAAAGTCCGAAAAGAGAAGATCAACCACCCGTATTTATTGCAAAATGACACCCCCATCTTCAGATGGCCATAACTTTTGTCTGGGAGCTCAAATTTGCACAAAATAGGACTTTTTGGAAAGCCCTCAGTGTCCTCTACACAAAATGAAGAAATAAAGTCTTCCATTTTAGAGGTTGTTTCCATATTTCTCACCTACCAAAGTGATGAGGTATGGGCTTCCTTGCTTCCCCAACAGGGAAACTTACATGGAGGTATGGGTTTTTCAGTGGCACTCATCATTGTTACAAGAGATTTTAATGCATTTTTTGTGGTTGAAGAAAGATTTCAAATTATTCTCTCTCCCTTCCTCTCATTCTTCCTATATATTATATGGAGGGGCTCTTTTAAAATATTAGACACCTTGTATATGCTCCTCCCTTCTTATTCTTGTCTAGAAGAGATTTTGTGGATATTCCAAACCTCTCTACTGTACATTGTAATGTAAAACCTATGCCTTTGGCTCTAAATGTGATGTATTATATCAACTTTGAGAACAATAAAATCATATACGTGGATGTTTCAAACCCTCTTCTGTGTTCTATTGCATCTTTCTAATCTTTCATTACATGCAAGGTTATTGTGTATTGTTGTGTTTTCATTGCAAGATTCTACTTGTGTTGTGTTTATTTTGGAGGTTGTTCAACATCCTTCTTGGTCCATCACCTTCGCTTAGAGTAGGTTTAAATTTTCATGCATTTTCTCTAGCTATGTCTCCCTGGGAAAGCATTAGATTAGTGTTATATTTGCAACTCTCTGCACTTTGGAGTAGTTGGCACTAGGATAGGATAGGAAGCCGGCCTTCTTCGGAAGGTTATCCTGTTTGCAAAGTCCCACACTTTAGGATAACTCCATGTTTGATTAATCACACCGACTTCCTCAACATTCACTTGCGAGCGAGGCAGGGGGTGCTTTGATTATGCCATAACAGTCGAATAAGACTTGGAACCCTCTAGTAGAGCCCTTAGAGTGGTGCACACATGGAATAAAGGAAGGAACATCATATTGTACAATGATGAATGTATGTAACACTAACAACTGGTCCATGTGGAATGAATTAAGTGGAGAAACATTTGGCATATGTGAGAAGACAAGAAGTATCCAAATCCGAGCATGAGACTTGGGTAATTTTGTTGACATGTGGCATGTGGAAAACAAAATGACTCTGAAGATACATGGTTAATGATACTGATTTCACTGGAAAGATACATCATGTAGGATCTAGACATCAATTGAGAGCAAGTATGTAGAAGACTCGAAGTCTTTGAAAAAACATTGAAATCACATTAGTAGATCACGAGAGAAAAGGGGAGTTAGAGCCCATCGTTGGAATAGATTAAGTGGAACTACATAGGGATCTAAATGGAACAAAAATATAGAATAATAATGTTACTATTAATATGCGTTTCATAAACTACAACATGCAAAGGATCAATGACATACACTACAATACCAATTATATTAGTTATTTATCGTAAACTATTACAAGGACAAGGAAGAATAGGTAATTAATTCTAGAATATGGTGTATATAAATATCCCACTAGTATAAATACCCCAAATATTGATGGTTTTGGGGGTAAGTGTCTCGGCTAGTGATTAATCCATGGTTATTAATTTTTGTGTATGGTTAACTGATGGAATTTTTATCGAGAGACTAATGATATTTATTGTTATTCATGAGATGAATTATGTCTTTTGTTGTTATCTTCCATTATGTTTGTGTGCATATACATTTTTAAGCTATGCATGAGTATTTAATCTCTATATCCATTGTGATGTAACTGAAATTGATAGGAACTAATCCACTTTCATGCCTCAAATGAGCCCGTAAGTTAAACCTCCTTATGTGATATGATGGCATGAGATCCTTAGGTGTGTTAAAAAAATTTACATGGCATCATTAAATGGAACAAACACTTTGTTAACTATGGTATAAAAAGACACTTAATATTTTATGTACATTATTGGGCGGGACTTGTTGCATTTACTTTCCATAATTGTGTTGAAGGATAATGTTTCACCTTACTCTAAATAATATTGAACACTAATTAAAGAGAGAGTAGAAGAAGGGTTTGCATAGAGATATCTAGGTGGTGGCAACTATATTCCAAGGAAATGGGTGGAAAAATATTTGTATGATGCTCTATACGAAACCTGTTTTAGTGAAGTACCAACACATTTGCATGTGTAGTAGGAAAAGTATGTGACGTGTCGAAATAATAATAACAAATAAAAGATATTGAAAACGTGCTAAATTTTTAATTTAAATAAGTAAATGAGAAAGATAATATAAAATATTAAAAATAAAAATAAAAATATTAAATATTATAAATATAATAAATAACTATATTTCATTAATAAAAATAGTATGATTTTATTGATTAAAATTAAATACAACTTACAAAAATTAATATAAAATCTATCGAGGATCCATGTTCCCATATCAAAATTTGTTTGTGTTTCAACTTGCAATCACACTCGAGATGTGCAAAGGAGATGTCAATAAGGATGTTTTCAAGAACTTAAATTTGAAGGAGTGAAAAATTATAGGAGGGAGATGGGCATTGAAGAAGGGGGTTAAGGGAGGAGGAGTCGAGGGTTTGGGATAACATTGGGTGAGGAAGTATGTGAAACACTTATTTCTTCTAAGAAGGCACATACATAGATCGTGTTCCATTTTTTTCAATCATTTGAAGAGGAAAGGGGTGATTCAACATTAGGAGGAAAATACTTATTGGTAAAAGGCTTGAGAAATTTCTCCTTATATTATATATTCAAGGAAGTCTCCTAGGAACACTAAAAGCCACGCATATTCTCACTAGATTCATAAGGAATTAAATAAACGAATCTAGGAGAGATGGTCATCTAAGTTTAAATAACATTATTGATCATCATAATGTTATTTGAATAGCCACCCAACTAAAAATATCCAATATTGCCAATTCCTTTTCTCAAATTAATTAAAATGATAGATCTTCACAAAGCCTCATAGTTAGCTTCATCACCACCATTAAGAGTTTCATCAAATTGCAATCTCAAGTGTTTGGATTCGATATTTGATTCATATATTTTCTCCCATACATAGATGATGTTTCTCCCGATTATGAAATCCTAGATGTTCTTTCCATGATGTATATATTTTTGTTGTTTTGTTATTCGCATAAGATTGTTATTTCATTTGAAAAATGGTTGGAGTAGGTCATGGATGGGGCAATTTGACCACACTCATGGTGGCTACAAGATGTGTTCTATTCACTAGCACCATCAATTAGGATAAGAGATCCTACTTTAAACACTCCAACTCAATTTCAAGCTCATACCACCACCGAAATACGGCATCCAACGTGAATACGTGCACCACTACCACTGCCCAAGTAATTTGCCATTTTGACCCAATGTTTAACATCCTCTTCGCCTTCCACATTAATAAAACTGGAACCACCTCCCAATGCACAAATGTTAAACTTATTTTTCCTACACTTGAAATTCATTTGTAAACACATATCAATAAACATTCATAAAAAAAAGTATGAGTTGGGAAATAAACATAATATGGTCCACTTTCCAATTAGAGCTCATAACTCCCTATTCATCTGACACTTATTGATGAAAGGGAGTATGTGATTTTCTATTCCTTTTACTATTCTCCTCTCGAAATGTTTGAACTCCACATGTCTAATAACTAGGGAAAAAGAATGATATTCAAACACAATTCCAAATTGGAAAATTCTCCATGAGCTAAGACCCCTATGTGTTATAAATCGAAAGGATTTTAAACAATTCTCCAAAATTTGAAAAACACGTCAAGTTCACGAACACAAATAAATATTAATTTGACATACATAAATTCCATGCGAGAGAAGATGGATGAGCCATGATTGCATAAGTATATGTGTTTTCTAGCCTGAACTATAATTGAATCATTTAAGTTTGAGTATGAGGCGAGAATCATTCAAACGTTCATGAAGCTCAACAATGTGATCCCAAGCTAAGTTGCATGCTTCTTAATGGTGAAAAAAAATCCCACGAGAAAGGCGTGAAGGCTTGAATATGATCCAAGCTAAAAAAAATAAAGAGACCCCCCAAGTAAAATAGAGGTGACGTTGGCCAAGAAAGCATGAAGGCATCCAAACTGATAAGTTAGAGATAAAATATTGAAGGAGAGACATTAAGGATAAGGAGACGACCGAGGGGAACGGAAGTGACCATGGTGAAGAATTTAATCAATCAAAATGTTGAAGTTAGTGAGGCCAAACAAAGATAGAGGCTTGCAAATACAATGACATAAGCCTAAAAACATTTAAGCAAGGTAATGAAGATCAGTAATTGTGAGCAACATGTGGTAATGTGATAACACGACAAAATAACTACCCCTGAGCAATTTAGACTAAACCAAGTTAATAAATACCTCCCTAGCAGTTGAAAGCCCCACTAGACATAAAATTTGACCATGGATATTGACCACGATTGTGTGTAATGAAGAGAAAAGATCGATCCCATAAATAACCATTGTACATAACAAATATCAACCGTCAATTAAAAATGTGTCATTCATAATTTGTAAGGTTACTCTCACTCAAACAATACCCATCGACATTAAAACTAAAAACAAGAGTTTAGTTTCAATAGTGTTTAAAAGACTCTCCATGAAAGTCCTAATAAAAACACACGGAGGTACAAACGGAGAAACAAGGTTTAAAGCATTTTTTGCAACGGTTAAAGCGAAACCCATCAATAATATATTCGTACTGCTTAACATTTAATTAGCTGAAAATTAGTGCTAAATAGATGATTTGGCATCTACTGGAAGGTTCTAAAATATACGTTGGAAGGAGCGGGAGCGGGAGCGGATGAGTATTGGACATCTGGAGGGACAGCTGTAAAGCATACCAGGTGCCTGTTTTGAAAAAAAGCTCAATGCCGTTGCCAAAGCCTCCTTTAAATTCTTTCACACCTTGCCATTTCTCTCATTCTTTTCTTCATGCTGCAGCTCCCTGTTTTGTATTGTTTCATTTGTATTTTTTTGGTACATTTCTCTGAGACTGCTGTATTTTTTTGTTTTGTATTGTTTCATCTGTATTTTTTTTGTTTGGATTTGTATCTGTCTCTTCTGTATTTTTGGATTCTGCGTGTATTTTTATTGTTTTTTATATCTGTATAACTGTGTTTAGAGTTATTTAGGCCGTGTTTTGGGGGATTTAGTAGCTTTTCTGTCTGAATATTTATGTTCTGTTTGAGGGACCAAGGCAGCGAGAGACAGGACAAGCCAGAGCCAGGGCAACAAACCAGATCCAGGGCATCAAACCATCTAGAGACAGGACAAGTTTGATAGCAATAAATGCATCTTCTTCATTAAAACGGTGAGAGTCTAATCTGCCCCTGAAATATAAGGGTTTATATTGTTCAGTTAGGCAAATTCACAATATCATCTTCATTCAGATTTGGGTGGAGGACATTTTTATGAAATTTGTTTTGCCCCAGTAATATAGGGGTTTAGTATTTTCATTTAGATAAACGTACAATATTAACTTGATCTGGGTGGTTTATAATCAGGGCTTTTTTAGCTTAGGGTTTATATATGGATTATTTTACTAATTAATGGCCGTGTCTGTTACAGACGATTTCTGAATGTAAGCATATGGACTTATGTGGGATTTGATATATTTGTAACTTATTACTGTTGTATTTCTGTTTTACTTTTATCTATTTAAGTTCAACTTGCTTTGGGTTCATATCTAAATTTGTTTTATGGTTAATGGCCCATCTGGGATTTACATATCTTTTTGAAGGAATGCAGAGGATTTACTGTTACTGTTTGGGGTTTAAATTTCATACTATTTATTATATGAACCAATTTTTCCGCAGCTTGGCAGGTCAGGGTTTAGTATTGCTAGGTTTCATTTATTTTATAATTGATGCTGTGTAGCGGGGTTAAACTGGCCAGGTTAGTGCAGGCTATGGTGTTGTAGAACCCTGCAGTTCCTTAGGCAGTTCGCTAGGTTACTCACTATTCTGTTATACTGAGAAGCTTGGTCAGTTTAACTGGAGTAAGGAATAGGGTACTCAGGGGATTCGATCCCTGTTTTGCATTTTATGTATATTTGGTGCTCTGTCTGTTGAAATAAGCTTTAGGAGAATTGTCTCTGTGAGCAGATTGATAATAGTTTGTTTAGGGTTTGGTGTTGTAAAACACTGCTGTTTGTTAGGTATTCACCATTCTATTATACTTGGAGAAGCTTGGTCAGTTTAACTGAAGCAAGGAAAAGGGTACTCAAGGGATTCGATCCCTGTTGGCATTTTATGTTTATCTGGTGCTCTGTCTGTAGAAATAAGTTGTATGAGAATTGTCTCTGTGAGCAGATTGATAATAATTATAAGTGAAGAAAAATGGTTTTACATGTATTGAGTACTGTAGTAGATTTTTGTTGTTCTCTGTTTTTAGCACCGCTGTTCGTTAGGGTCATCATTCTGTTATACTTGGAAAAGCTTGGTCCGTTTAACTGAAGCAAGGAAAATGGTACTCAGGGGATTCGATCCCTATTTGGCATTTTATGTATATCTGGTGCTCTGTCTGTTGAAATAAGTTTTACGAGAATCATCTCTGTTAGCAGATTGATAATAATTATTAGTGAAGAAAAATGGTTTTATGTATTGAGTACTGTAGTAGATTTTTGTTCTCTGTTTTTAACTTGTGATAATTGGGCTTTGCTACAGTTGGGTTTTTCATCAGATAGAACTTTTATTTCTGTGAATAACGGTCTGCCTATTAATGCGTTAGCTGTTTTTTCATCAGACGATTGTTTCTGTGAAAACAAACATTTCCCTGTTTTTCATTCAATGAGTGTTTCCCTGAAGATTATCATTTTTGGATGATGTTTGTATGTACGTTTCGTTGTATTGTTGATTCCATTGGGGGTATTAGGATCAATGTATTCCTCTTTGCCATGAAACAAGCCTGTGTTGATTGGATTTATTCCCTGAATGCCCATCTCTCGGATGCTGCTTTGCACACTCTACTGTAATTTAAGGGTTTTTGTAATTGTTTGATGCTGCTCCCAGCTTGTTAAATGTTAATCCTCTCTATCAAATCCTAAAGTTAATGCATCGTTTTTTCTGTAGTTTTGTATTTGTTTCACTCCATCCATGCTAATGTTTTCGCAAATTCCTGAACCGATTGCTTAAATATTTTAGTTCAATTTTGACTGTCTTTGGCTGCTGCCATCTTAGAGATGAGTTGCTTGTTGATTAAGTTCGCCTTTGTTATTTGAACTGGTAATATGTTCGTTTTAAATGTTGTATGGTTTTGGGTCCTTGCTTTTTTTTCTTTTATTCAAATTTTCCTCCTTGCGATATATAATGAGGATTCTGTGACTCTGTATACAAAGAAAACAAAAAACGATACATAATGAGGAGGATTCTGGGACTCTGTATACCAAGAAAACAAAAAACGATATATAATGAGGAATCTGTGACTCTGGATACCAAGAAAACAAAAATAATCTGCTAAGAACAATGTTATATCTCCCCTAACTACAGTTTTCACTCATGGTACAACTCATCAGGTTGACTGCTCATTTGCAGTTCAGTTTATCACAGTGTATACCAAGAAAACAAAAAACGATATATAATGAGGAATCTGTGACTCTGGATACCAAGAAAACAAAAATAATCTGCTAAGAACAATGTTATATCTCCCCTAACTACAGTTTTCACTCATGGTACAACTCATCAGGTTGACTGCTCATTTGCAGTTCAGTTTATCACAGTTTATACTTAGAAAACAATTTTGTACAAGCTAAAATTCATTGTACACAGAAGAGTTTTGTAGGGAACCTCCAAATTTGTTGTTATGCTTCAGTTTTCCATTTGTTATTGTTTGAAAATGAATGCAGGGGTTCTGTATACCAAAAAAAAAAACCAAGTATCTTTGACTATATCTGTAACTAGGGAAGATAATAACTAGGGACATCGTATGCAAAAATACCTGTTTCATTATGTTTTCTACAAAGGCTTCACTATGAGTTATAGGGGAGCTGGATAGTGGATACCATCCCCTGTCTGGGTGTGGTTAGTATGAATGCCCTCCCTCCATCCATAGGACGAATAAAACTATACCCTTCTTCCTCATATCAAAGAAAAATCCAAAAACATGTATTTATGATGGATTGTGCAGTACCACTTTATTGTGCCACAGATCCATTCTAAGCTGTAAACGAAGTGCTGCCTGAGTATTGATTGATTATCATGAGTTTTGACTTCTACATTTTCTTTTATGTCGGATATAACGTGTACAGAAATAACCAAATATCTTCCCTAACAGGTTTGGTTCGCTTTGCGGAATTTGTGAATTTGCTCCTAGTTTATTCATTCGTACCCCTGAAATTTCCGAATCCCTTATCATTTCATACGCAGACAAAAAAGCGTATATACAGACAATAATGTTGTTTGATACAGTAATGTAAACACTAGAAAACGACTGAAAGTTATTTTTTTTAATTTGTGTACTAACTATGGTGAATGGAGTTTAGATGGATGGGATTATTTTATTTTCTGTTTCTTTTCAGTTTTTCAATTGTAATCTAACTATGGTGAATGATATGTGGATGTAGAACCATTTCTTTTCATTTTGTGCTCAACTATCATGAATTCGAAGGTATTCGACTTTAATAAGTGCTCTGTTTCACTTCCAACTTGCATAACAGGGGCTTTTAAGCTCTGTAATTCCAAGTTTAACACCGATTCCAACTTAGATTTTTTATTTTACTACTAGATCGTAGTTTAGGCAAAAGATTTTTATCTTCTCTTTTGTCGAAAAAGGGTTTTATTTATGACTTTTTATGGTCTAATTTGTGCAGCAAAGTGATTTTTATTACCAAAGTGATTTTTTCTTTCATATTGAGTCTTTAGAGTAGTAATGCCAAAATTTAATTTTTTCTTACGAGGCTAATTGTTGTATGTTTGCAGCGGAAGTATAAAAAAAGATTTCGAGATCTGAAAGCTGAAAGAAGATCGAGATAGGAGTTCATAATTATCAATAATGTGTAAATGTTGACAATAATTTTTTTTAGTAGTTAATTATTATTTTTAGTGTGTAAATGTTGACATCGTAATTATTTTTATTGTAAATGTTGACATCGTAATTATTTTTATTGTAAATGTTGACATCGTAATTATTTTTATTGTAAAACATTATTATATTATTTTTAATGAAAAAAACATTTTTCGGGAGGGCCGGAAAGGCCTTCCAAAACCTTCAAACGATGGCTATTATAACCATCCTTGAAGGTGTGTTAGCGCGTGGTGATATGTGTTTTTTATTTTAATTTTAATTTTTATGATATTAATTTTTATTATAAATTTTAGTTGAAAATATGTTATCATTTAGAAATAATGTGAATTTAGGATTTAAAAATTTGTGGATTTCATATTGATTTCAAGATTTTATGGTGAAGGATTTAAGGATTTAGAAAAATGCGAATATAAGGTGAAGGGTAGAAAATATTTTTCATTTCAATAATATAAATATTGAATGGTGATAAGTTTTTTACATATTGGTTTTAAGATTTTATGACAGTAATTTTTTTATTACCGTTAAAAATTTGTGGATTTTATCTTGATTTCAAGATTTTATGAAAATATTTTTTTTTACTGAGTAGAAAATATTTTCAAGGTGATGAGTAGAATATATTTTCATCTTGATTTTAAATGTTTGTATAGCAAATGTGTTTAAGGTGATTGAGTAGAATATATTTTCATCTCGATTTTAATTGTTTGTATAGGAAATGTTTTTAAATATATTAAATATTTAAATATATATTTAGTATAAATATTTTGATTCCCAAGTTTGTATGGTAATATTTTCATCTCGATTTTAAGTGTTTGTATAGGAAATGTTTTTAAATATATTAAATATTTAAATATATATTTAGTATAAATATTTTGATTCCCAAGTTTGTATGGTAATATTAATATTAATATTTTGATTGTATCTTGTAAGGACACTTAATATTTTAACATGAATATTGTAATTATGTTATTTATGTGTTTCTTTTATAACTCAAAATTCTTTAATAGATATTGGATGTATTTTTATAATTATTTTATAAAATTTGAATGTTATGTTGTATTGAATTTTTTTGTTAAAATGTGTTAATTGCATGATAATAATTAATATTTTAACTTAATAATAGTTATTATCAATATTTTAAAATGACATGTTATAGTATTGAAATGTTTTTATATAATATTGAAATATTTTTGTATCAATATTTAAAAGTGGATTGAATTAATTATATGATATGTTTAAATGTTTTTTCTTAGTATCTTATCTATATTTGTAATTGCATGATAATAATTAATATTTTTACAATGTCAATATATAATATTAGATTTATTTTAAATCTTTTTGAATGTCTTTATATAATAATATCATTCAAAAAGATTTAAATATTTCGATTATATGTTTGTATAGTAATAATAATATAAATATTTTAAAATGTGTGTTTTTAGATATTTTTAATTGCATGATAATAATTAATAGTTTAACTTAATAATAGTTATTACTTTATATAATATTATCATTCAAAAAGATTTAAATATTTCGATTATATGTTTGTATAGTAATAATAATATAAATATTTTAAAATGTGTGTTTTTAGATATTTTTAATTGCATGATAATAATTAATATTTTAACTTAATAATAGTTATTATCAATATTTTATGTTATAGTATTGAAATGTGTTATAGTATTGAAATGTCTTTAAATTAGATTATCAATGTTATAGTATTATCAATATTTTAATTAGATTTATTTTAAATCTTTTTGAATGTCTTTATATAATATTGACATTCAAAAAGATTTAAATGTCTCGATTATATGTTTGTATAGTAATAATAATATAAATATTTTAAAATGTGTGTTTTTAGATATTTTTAATTGCATGATAATAATTAATATTTTAACTTAATAATAGTTATTATCAATATTTTAAAATGACATGTTATAGTATTGAAATGTTTAAATATTTGTATAGATATTTGTAATTGCATAATAATAATTAATATTTTTACATAATTAGATTTATTTTAAATCTTTTTGAATGTCTTTATATAATATTGAAATATTTTTTAATGAATATTTAAAAGTGTTTTGAATTAATTATATGATAAGATTATATAAATATTTTTGTATGAATATTTAAAAGTGTTTTGAATTAATTATATGATAAGTTCAAATATTTGTGCACTATAAATATTTTGATTATGTTTGTAAAGTAATAATAATTTAAATATTTTAAAAGATATTTTTAATTGTATGATAATAATTAATATTTAAACTTAAATATAATTATTTTAAATGTTTTTAAATGACATTTATTTGAATTGAATTGTGTGTGTTTTATATTTTTAAAAATGATTTTGAATGCCATTAAAGATTATTAAATATATTATATTAAAAGTTTAATCATATTTATATATTTATGTGAATATAAACTATGTGCATTTGTATGGTTAAATATGAACATTTTTTTAGGTGTTATAAATTATAATATGTTAGTGTGTTTATATAGTCGTACCATATTTATACTTATTGAAATGTTTATATATATACGTAATATGTTTGTATAATATCAAAAATTTAATCATATTTATATAGTTATATTGTATGATGTGTTTGTGCTATTATAAAGTTTTTGTATAATATTGAAATATTTTTATATAAATATTTATAGGTGTGAAGAATTAATTATATGATATGTTTGTGCTAGTATAAATGTTTTGAGAGATAATTTATGATATTTTTATGTTTAGTATAGATATTTTTACTTTTATATTTATGTTTATGTGCTAGTATAAATGTCCTCAAAAGAGCCAAAGCTATTAAAGATTATTAAATATATTATATTAAAAGTTCAATCATATTTATATATTTATGTGAATATGATTTGTGCATGTGTATGATTAAATATGATTTTTTTAGATGTTATAAGTTATAATATGTTTGTGTGATTATATAGTTGTACCATATTTATACTTATGAAATGTTTTTATATATATTTAATATGTTTGTATAATATTGAAAATTTTATCATATTGATATATTTATCTAAAGATAATTTATGTGCATGTGTGAGATTAAATATGAATATTTTATTAGGTGTTATCAATTATAATATGTTTGTGTGATTATATGGATGTACCATATTTATACTTTTAGATTGAAATGTTTTTGTATAATATTGAAATATTTTTATATGAATATTTATAATAATAATAAATTAATTGTATGATGATGTGTTTGTGCTAGTATAAATGTTTTTATATAATATTGGAATATATTTAGATAGAAATGTTTTTGTATAATATTGAAATATTTTTATATGAATATTTATAAGTGTCATGAATTAATTGTATGATGTGTTTGTGCTAATATAAATGTTTTGAGAGATAATTTATAATATGTTTGTGTCCAGGATAGATATTTTTACTTTTGGAATCACCTTTAAATTATAAACAAAAAAATATAAAGTGTTACATAGTAAGACAGTGGGTGACAAAGAATATGTCCTCAAAAGAGTCAATTCGAAAAGGTAAATAAAAACACCACAAAAGAAACCAAAAAAAGTCACAAAGGCAAAAGCAGACGGCCATGAAGGTGAAATAAAACAAACTATATTAAGGCACCATTATGTACATAGAGCAAGAGAACACGGAGATGCAGACGCAGACAGTTGCACCTTAGCGGAAAGAAGGTAAGTGTGCAAGGCTCGTCAAAAGAGAAGTTGATAATCTAACCATCTTGGTCGACATACAAAAATGAAGTGATACAATGACCCCCTAACCAAGTGTACGTGACCCACCAAATTGAGAAACCCATCGACGAAGACCCCAACTGCACACGGAGGAGGGATCCAACCAGCCGTGAAGGAGTAAGGGCTAGGGCAAGCTAGTGGTGGATAACGCTGACCACTCCTTGAGTGGTTACGAGAGTGGTTGAAGTGTTTGGGTGGTGGTGGTGGAAGCAGAGGCATTAATCATCATTTGGGGGGACCTGTCTCATGGTATAAGGTGAGTTGCCCCAATGGTCAAGTAGTTGTTGGAGACTAGAAAATACCAGTGCCACATTCTAATCTTGGGCATGGATTTGCAATCACACCGAAGACAGAATTGCCACCTTTTCATTAATAGAAATGTCCATAGTTATTAGTTCACAATGCTAAAACAAAGCATTATTCTTAGCTTTCCAAAGTTGGAAGAGAATAATGAAACCAAAAAAATGCCAAAGAGAAGCAATGTAAGAAGGCTAGTTAGCATTAGTGTGTGGGATTATCCTTGGTAAAGCACATGGGGGCTAACCTTTCAAACCAATCACTTCTCTGCAAAATGCAAGTGCTTCATTTGAAATTCAGAGGCATTTAACATGTTGAAACTGTTGGTGCTCAGAACTGTTTCGCCCCATTTATGCCCTTAAAAGATTTATTGATTAACTACCTCTGTCATTTTATCCTTCCTTGTATTGTGTTTGGCTGATCTTTGTTACCATTTTAATCTGCTCTTGGGTTGAGGATCAAACCAATCACTTCTCTGCAAAATGCAAGTGCTTCATTTGAGATTCGTGAGGCATTTAACACGTTGAAACTGTTGGTGCTCGAAGCTTTCGCCCCATTTATGCCCTTAAAAGATTTATTGATTAACTACCTCTGTCATTTTATCCTTCCTTGTATTGTGTTTGGTGATCTTTCGCTACCATTTTAATCTGCTCTTGGGTTGAGGATCATGTTTGGGTCTGTATTTGTCTCATGGTTCCTTTATTCCTCTGGAAAAGCTCTGTATTTTGAGTCTCCCATGCTTTGTTCCTTCAAAACTCACGTTTTCCCATTTCCTCCATTCTCCACAATCAAAATTTTTTGTCCCTGTTGTTTTTGGCCTACTCAAAGAGAAATGAGTTGATGTGCCCCTAAGGATTGTGTTTGAGCCTTGTAACAGTCTAAATTCTGTCCTTGAAGAAAACCTCATTTTCTCACTTGAATGGATTTCTCCTTGTCAAATTTGCATCATTTAGTCGATAGGGAAACATGGCACCTCTTGGTTGGATGCATGTCATCTTAATACTTCAAAAATTCCATGGAAAGCCTCATTAAAATGTGTCCACGTGGAGGAACGATGCTCGTTTGAGAATCAACTTTTGGTTTGGCTTTGAATTAACGCCGGGAGGACACGTAGAGGGTTGGCAAGAAAGAGACATGTGGAGACTTCCATTGGGTTTCCCATACTTACACAAATTTCAAAAGATTTTCAGGAATTCCAGGACACGTGGAGCATATCATCTTAATACTTCAAAAATTCCATGAAAAGCCTCATTAAAATGTGTCCACGTGGAGGAACGATGCTCGTTTGAGAATCAACTTTTTGGTTTGGCTTTGAAGTAGCGACCGGGAGGACACGTGGAGGGTTGGCAGGAAAGAGACATGTGGAGACTTCCATTGGGTTTCCCATACTTACACAAATTTCAAAAGGTTTTCGGGAATTCCAGGACACGTGGAGGAACGACGCTCATTTGAAGATCTGCTTTTGGGCTTTGCCTTGGAGTAGCTCGAGAGGACACATGGAGGCTTTGGTTGTTTGGCCCAGAATGGAAACAGTTTGGCGGAACATGACATGTGGCAAGCTTGCGCTCATTCAGGGTCTCTGCTTTGGGCGTCATCTTGAAGTTGCGCCATGGAGACACGTGGAGGGACCACACATGTTCAGGGATTGGTCGTTGAGCTTCAATTTAAAGAAGCGCTAGGATGGCACGTGGAGGCCCCTGCTCACTTTGCATTTTACTTAGACTTTTCAAAGACCAAAGGAGACTTTGTTGGAGCATGACACGTGGTGCCCTCCACAGAGCTTCAAGCCTTCAAACAAATTTTGCCAGAGTAGGACACGTGGCAAGCCCGCGCTCATTCAAGGTATCAAATTTTTGGGACTTTCTCGAAGTGCGCCATTGTGACACGTGGCAATTTCAAAAGTAATAGGGGAAGGGGAGGCGGACCATTGGAGGCAATTCAAACTTTCCACCTCTTTGCTTCATAAAGGTTAAAATAGTGAAAATGGCCCGTGAGCCTGATGGGAAATAGTCACCATGCTCACATGGTTTTGCGGGATCAAGAAAGATGGTGGAAAGGTGTTGCACAATTCAATGTTTATTATTGTAATTTATATAGGTCATTGTAAAATGTATATATGTATAATGTAGTCCCATGTTATAGAAAAATTGTATTTGAAATTTGCTAATATGTATGAGATGCTAGTTTTAGGGATACCTTGGGAAATGTGCATTTAATCATAGGTGTAATTTTGATTCATAGTTACGTATGGTAAAAAGATTGATATATATATATATATATATATATATATATATATATATATATATATATGTTAAATGAATTTGAATTTAATATCTTGTAGTGTGTTTCTAGTGTTCAATAGAAGATTGTTCATGTAATACTTTATTATGCCCTTTTATGACATTAAGAATAAAATAAATTTCACATGTGGAATCGTGAAATGCAGAAACATGAGATCTAACCTTGAACACAAATCACTTGTGGTTGATGTGTAGTTTATAATGCTAATTCCAATCATGTACTTCCTCAAGATTTTAGACAAGTAATTTCATAACTCTTTATGTTTTAAAGTGACGCCTAAAAAAAAGAGACCTAAGAAACAATGTAAATGAAATGAGAAACAAGAGTATATGTGATAATGGTTTAGGAACAAAATTTCACTTGAAGTCCTTATGGTTGACTTAAGCATTGAATTTTGTTAAGGATGGATACAAATTGTTCTTGGTGGGACTAGGCATTTGAGCCAATATAGAGTCCACTATAAATAAAATAAAATAAAATAATGTCATGTAAATGCTTAACTAAATCACACTAAATTTGGAACTAAAACAACCATAGTATGAGAACAAATGTGCTTCGAATGGAAGGAAGTTTATTGGAAAGGGAAACTTGAACCTTCACATCCTTTGAATCATATTATCTCTCCCTTGACAACTTATGTACGTTTAGATCCACTTTTCACCTTTATTGTAATATAAGAGATCAGAGATAAGTCTTTTGAGCCTTACTTGGTATATAATTTATGGAGATTTGCCCTTCTCTGGGCTGCTTTTCTCATGTTTATTATCTGGCTTTTGAGCCCTTTTGTATACAGGGTATAGTCCCTTCAAAACTATTTTCCCTTAATAAAAAAACTTATGGTGGGTTACCTTGCATAATGAGGGTAAAATTAAATGTCAAATAAACATATTTTGAGAAACAAACTTTTAGCATAAGAACGAGAGAAGTAGGAAATTTATATACAATCTGAAATATGGAAAATAATTATTTAAGTTATGGATATTGTAGTTCCCACTTCCCTTCAACACTTATTATTTTGATTTCGATATTCTTGACTATATGCCTGGATATTATTGTATCATTTTGACTTAGCAGGATGTTAGATGATAGAGATACTTGGACTATGGTTGGATTTCGATTCATAGTATTATGTGTGTAGATTACTAGAAATATTTTTAAATTGATGATGATGGATTTTCGACATGGTCATAGATTTTGACTTTCGATATTTTTGTCATATTGAGTAGGCTTTAACAATTAAACTAATCTTGTGATCCTATTGGTATTGATGAAATGCAGGATTGAGATGTTAGAAATTGAAAATAATAACGTTACTTTCCTAGATGATGATTTGATTCATATGTAGATGATTGTGGATTTATATTTGTATATTTTATTTTGGATGTTTTGATGCGGCCGCGAGTCCGAAGGAGGTATTGTATGTTTTGCAAGTAAATATATCACAACAATCAACGGGGGATTGGAGACTAACCACATCGGAATACCGGATGGATTCAACAATGGTCACCATGGCAACTTGTGTTATGTTGTGTATGTCTTGTTTTTTGTTTGGGGTTTCCGTGGGGGATTACCTCCAAATTGTGACCAAGGGGTTTGTGTGTTCTTTTATTTTGTTTGCTTTATTTAATTTTAGTATGTGTTTTTATAGTGATGCATTCCCTTTTTATTATTATTAATTAATCTATGTGTTTAGATTTGTAAGTTAATCATGTTCCTAAACTAATTATGGATGGGACAAAAGAATTCACTTATTAGATTAGATGGCTCTTTTGTTTATGTGTTGTAAGTTCAGTGCTTATGATATTGAGTGTTGTACACTCTACCTCATCTTGAAAATTCAGATTTGGCCTTAAGGGCCAATTTTGGAGGCTTGTGGGACAAGTCAAACTTGTCCCACACCTCTTAAATTACTATACCAATCCTACCTATGGATTGGGGGGTCAAAAATAGATCCCATTATGTGTTTTGTAAGACAAAAATGTCATTTATTGCACTTTTCTTACATGGGTTTTAAAGTTTGTCCTTAGGGGGTGTGGGTTTGGATTGTGTGTGTAAGAGGTTTGTCATTCTTCTCAACCACCAATTTATTGTACATTGGGGTTGAGGTTTGACTTGTGAGGTGGAGTTGATGATAAGTGATGTGGCATCCTACATGGAGCCACCTCACCCTCCTCTTTCCCTTTTCTATTTATGCTAATTCTTTTGTTTGTTTGGGGGTTACTTCATTCCTTTTGTGTGCACTTGTATTTTGGAGTTAGAGAATTTTGGAGTGCTTGTGGATTTATTTTGGAGCTTGTTGGTGTTGGAGTTGGCTTGAAGGATTTTGGTGTGTGACTCTTGGATCAAGCTCTACCATGGAAAGGTAGAAGCTTCACTCTTGTTTAAATGTTTTCTTTTATTTGTGTATATGTGTATGTTATTGAGTGTTTTGGTATGCTTGTTGGGTTCTTGGGTAGATTGCCTAAGTGTGGTGTAGGAGAGGGCTATGCAGATCTTATATGTATGGATGCATAAGAGTTTATTTCATGTTTTGGAGGGAGTTTGGTTGGGTGCCCCAACTTGGACAAGAAAATGCTTACATTCCTTACATGATTTTTATGAGGGAGACATAAGAGAAAGTAGGGAGGAATAAGAGAATGTGGGAGGCATAAGAGGATCTTGAGGGAGCCATGAGAGTTGTGTAGGGGTTTTGAGATGTATATTGGAGGGTTTTAAGGTGGGAACCTAATTCTCATTGGGAGGCATACGTGATCTCCCCATAGATCCTTGCTCTTTTGAATTTGAATTCTGAAAGCCTTGTATATTTTGTTAGTTTGCTTCTTGTGATTATAGTTTGTGTTGATTGTGTTTTGGTATGGTTGTGAAATCTTTGTATTGTGATGTGGAAGCTGTGTATTTGTTGTCATGAGTTGGATGGTTATTGCATTTTGGTTGGGGCTCGGGGCCAATGAGGAGGATAGCTTCTTCTCCTCATTGGATTATTGGTTGGGTGGAGAGTGTTGCCTCTCCCCTTTTTTGTTGTTGATCAAGTGAAGACATGGTGGAGTTCTCGTTGATGATGTGAAACTTGGAGCATTTGTTGATGCCCAAAAGAAATCCTTCCTTGTGAGAAAACCTTCTTGTTATTCCCACTCGAGGTGGAAGACTTGTAGTATTGTATTTTTAAAAAAGAAATACAATACTACCAAATTTAAAAAGAAATGTTATTATAATAGTTATCTTTGTGAATCAATAGTATTGTATTATCACTTAATGATATTTTTGATTATTATTAAATACTATTAATATTAAAATTCATAATGATAAGGATATAAGTAATACACAAACATATATATATATATATATATATATATATATATATATATATAAAGTATTAAGTGTCTAAAGTAATATATATCTATTATATGTTTTTTTAAACTCTTGGTAATCACTCCTCAATTTGAATAGATCTACCATGAGACCATAGTCTAGTAAAGGGGAAAAGGGTTTGGGGAGGGTCCCAGACCCCACCCCCACCCCATTAACTAATAATGGGATGGGGGTGGGGTCGGTGACCCTCCCCCCAACCCCAACATTTACCACAATACAATACGGTAAGAATTGTAAAATCTACATACCATTTTTGGAGTGTGTAAAACTAAAGCTGCGGCCAATATAATTTCAAAAAAAATTCATTATATATATATACCCTCTATTTAGCATTCTCTGGTTTATGTCAAAATGAAATTTTCGGGTTTGTATTAAAATGAAATTTTAATTAAATCCACACACACACACACACATGTATCTCTCTCTCTCTCTCTCTCTGTGTGTGTGTGTGTGTGTGTGTGTGTGTGTGTGTGTGTGTGTGTGTGTGTGTGTGTGTGTCCTCCTTCCAAGTATTTTCAAATAATATTATAACTATTTCCTCTAAAATGGGGTAAAACCCATATGCCCATTCGGGTAAATATAACAAAAAAAGAGATAAATAAAATAAATGAATACTTTGAAACCCTAGATGAGGGTATAAATAATCAAGATGTATGCCTCTCCAAAGAAGCTTGGAATGGCCTCTAATGGCTTCCTCCTCCTCCTCCAAACCTACAAAACAAAAAGAGAAATAATAAGTCAAGGGAAGAGAGAAAGAAGCTTTCTTAAGCAAACTTTAGGGTTAGTTGTCTCTTCCTCATCTAAGGGCCCCAAATGAATCCATCCAAGGGATGAGATTCATCCCTACAAAAAGTAGGTGGGGAGTGGGTGAGAGGAATTTGAATTTAAATTTAAATGTTAATTCTAAAATACATGGGTTAACTTTTAAGGGGTCACTTTATTTGGTTATGGGGGTGTGTTTATTCTTCTAACCCTTGTGTTAATGTAAGGGACCTTGTTATTTGTTTTGAACTTAGACACCTTGTGGATTAAAATAACTTTAGTATTTATTTTAAATAGGCCCCTTTACCCTTGAGAATAAAATGTGTGAATTTCAACTATAGTGGAATTTAATTGTTTATCAAAATAACTTTTAGGGGGAAACTAAACCATGCTTTAGCCTAATCAAACCATTTAAATGTACTGAGAGTTTTAATATTTTGTTATAATGGAGAAAATATTATTATTAATTATAAGCGACTCAAAAACAATGATGTGATAACTATATATCAAAGCCTTTTTGCGGGCACGTTTTTCAAAAAAATCATAATTTTTCTAGTTTCCTCTAGGTTGTTCTTGGGTTTTGTGCGGGAATATTTTAGGGCGTTACACTTGGTATCAGAGCCATGGGTTCAAAGCTTGGACCCTTGGGCACACTAGAAAACATGAGACATGAACACTAACCTAGCACAATTTTTTTAAAAAACCTAGAAAACAACATTGCTCGATAATTGTATAGTATAGAAAGCCTTGAAAATTGAAAAAAAAAAAAAACTAGAATGATGAAATAACTCTCGCCCTGGTCTATGTAGGAGGCACATACTAGATGAGGGGTTATTACATGTAGATCTAGACTTTTCACCTCCAGATCAAACAGTAGCGGTCATTCTACCTCAGATTTTACAGATGCTTCTGGACGTCAATGTCATTATACGCGGAGGGTCCTTAGGAGGATGACTTGATAGACAGGATAGGGAGCCATCAGATGAGGCTTGTGCATATCCTCAACATAGCGAGGAGCATAGGGTAGAGAACTCCCGCGTGGAGTTGGTTAGGGCAGAGTCACCACGGAGGGGACATGGAGATAGGATTTCAGGACACAGGGACAAATCTCGGAGCCCTTGGTAGAGGGAGGAGCATGCAGAGAGACCTAGGGGTTATCAATCGACAGTTGTAGACCATATCAGGGAGATCCTGAAGCTACAACCATCTCACTATTCTGGAGATACAAGTGGTTTTCAGGCAAAGGCCTGGTTGGTGAGCTTGAGCGGATGCTTTAAGCTCTACCCTTGTACTAGCAACATGAAAGCTCGTGTTGCAATCCATATTATAAGGGATGGAACATGTTTCTGGTGGAGGACCGAGGAACAAAAGCTCCATGTTGAATCAGAGACAGTAACCTGGGAGCTATTTGAGGAGTGGTTCAGGAGTAGGTATTTATCTAGGAGGTTTATTTAGCAGAGGATAGATGAGTTCCATGACCTCTGTCAGGCATATATGACTGTAGTTAAGTATGAGGATTGATTTATGGACCTACTCCAGTATGTCGACTATATGCATGATGAGAAGGTCTGGATTCACATGTTCATCAAGGGCCTGAATTTGGATTTGGGTGGTGCGGTGCGCATTCACTACCCACATACCTTAGCAGAGGTCATGGAGAAGGCCTATATTGTAGTGGAGACATGGGGGAAGACGCAGTAGGCCAGGGACAGAGTGCGGAGCCGCATCTAGCAGATGCAAGATAACAGAGATGAGGGTTTTAGTTCATCCTCCTCATTGCAGACATGGTTATGCACAGTTGTCATTTATGCTATCTCAAACCTCAAATAACAATGCAATGACAGAATCATCCACCATTCAGACCTACTCAGAGATTCGACACTCAGAGGGGACGTAGTATGGGACCTCCTCCTAGGGGTCCCAGTAGGACACAGGGTGCACCAAGAGATCAGTCAGGAGGAGCTCATCAGCAGAGACATTGGCAGTCCATAGCCGGATCATCAGGATCCATAGCACAAACCTCTAGAGTACTGGTTGGAGCTGCATCTCACTGGAGAGGACCAAAAAATTGTTATGGTTGTGGCGTTGTTGGACATAATTAGAGAGAGTTCCCATAGAACCCTAGTAATAAGGGTAAGGCACAAATTTTAGAGCCTATGGTTGGCAACATGGGACATAGCCATCGGATCTACGTAGTGGTCGAGAACTGCCAGGCTGAGCACCAGAGTACCGTGATAGAGACTACATGTAGCATTGGTGGTATTCTCACCTCTATATTGTTTGATTATGGTTCGTCTGATTCATTTATTGCACCATCCTTAGTAGAGCATTACACGTTGGTGGCAGTTAGGTAGGGTCTTAGTTAGGACGTTGAAATGGCTTCTGGAGCCAAATTTTCTATAGACTCCTTAGCTAAGGAGTGTGTAGTGGATTTGGGACTGTTCACCACTACCTCAGGTCCTCGTATCCTTCCGTTGGGTTCATATGGAGTTATCTTGGGCATGGACTGGTTGTCTGCACACAGAGCCAGAGTGGATTGTTACCATACGACTATTTCATTTACAGATAATGTAGGAGTTTATTCAGTGATAACAAGAGTTAGGAGGCTCGTTTCCATCCACACCATCTCCGTTATTCAACTTAAGTAGTGCGTGTGATGAGGTTGCATGATGTATGTTGTTACGGTTAGTGACAGATCTGAGGATAAGGCTAGTGGACCATCCCTTGATGACCATCACATCTTGAGAGATTTTGTTGATGTATTTCCAGGGGAACCAATGAGGTTACCCCCCACGTGAGATATATTTTCACATAGATCTGGTTCCGGGTGTAGAGTCTATCTCACGATCACCCTATCAAATGACTACCCTTGAGCTCTATGAGCTCAAGTTGCATCTTGAGGGCCTTCTGGAGAAAGGTCTAATCCATTCTAGTGTATCCATTTGGGATGCACCAGTGATTTTTGTAAAGAATAAGGATGGATCTCTGCATTTGTGTATTGATTACCGTCAGTTGAACAAAGTAGCGATCAAGAATCGTTAGCCCCTTCCGCGCATTGATGATTTATTTGATCAGATGAAGGGGACCATGGTATTCTCCAAGATAGATCTTAAGTCAAGGAATCATCAGCTGAGGATCACTGAGGCAGACATTCATAAGACCGCCTTCTGTATGAGATATGTCCACTACGAGTTCACAATAGTGTCTTTTGCTCTGCGAATGCCCCCGTAGTGTTCATGAGCTTGATGAATTGTTCAAGACATTTTTAGATCGCTGCATGCTCATTTTCCTTGATGACATTCTGATTTACTCACGTACGCGTGAGGAGCACGAGGGGCACCTTCATTAGGTCCTTCAGTTTCTTCGTGAGCAGTATCTTTATGGGAACCTGGAGGAGTGTGTGTTCTTTCAGACATAAGTGTAGTATTTAGGCCACATCATTTCTTGGGAAGGTATCATAGTTGATCCTTCCAAGATTCAAGTTATTATGGATTGGCCAACACCCACTAGTGTGACTAAGGTGCGCAACTTCATGGGTTTAACAGGATACTACAGGAGATTTTTATAAGAATTCTCTCGAGTTGTGCACCACATCACTTCCCTTCAGCAGAAAGGGAAGAAGTTCCTATGGTCAGATAGATGTGAGTAGACCTTCAGGACACTGAAGGAATGCCTCACAACAGTGCTTATTCTTGCAGTACCATATCCTCAGGGCGAGTTCTTCATTTACATAGATGTTTCTTTGGTAGGACTTGGAGGTGTGTTGATGTAGGAGGGCAGAGTAGTTGCTTTTGAGTCTCTAAAACTCAAGGATTATGAGCTCTATTATCTTACTCATGACCTTGAGCTTGCAGCAGTCGTGCATGCCTTAGTTCGGTGGAGACACTTCCTTCTTGGCCGGAGACTTACACTCAGGAATGATCAGTTGAGTCTTCGCCACCTCTTCACAACCCAAATCTCAACGCTCGTTAGCGGTGTTAGATGGAGTTATGATTCACACAGATTTCAATGTAAGAATGCAACGAGAACAAGAAAAAATACTTGTAGACATTTAGAAATGAAGAAAACACAAATTTTGCCCAAGAATAACACAGATTAACTCAAGTTTGGTTAAATTTATGGGGAAAGTTTCTTGAACAATCTCAGAGCTTGTCAATGGTTGTACACGCACAACCACCTTGACATGATCAAATGTAACACAAAAGAGATAAACAAGCTTCTTTCAGATAGTTTCTCAAAAAGATAGGCTCTATCAAGCATTTCTCTTAGGAAATCAGTTTCTAACTCCTAACACTTCTACGTTCACAAACTCCCAACCCTTTTCACGGAAAAATCATGCCTATTTCTAATATTTTACAATAGGGTCATTTCCCCCCAAAACCAGAGACATTGAGTGTACCAGTGCTTGCCATGATCTTGATCGCGATTCCTAGAATCAGATCTGTAAAAAGTTTCCAGGTGCTCAAGGGGCATATCTCTTCGAACATCTCCCGCATTCAACTCCTTCCTCTGGTAGATCACTTTTCCCTTTACTCACCAACCACTTCCGCCCCTATTCTATCCAATCTAGTTCTTTGCATGCCCGAGAAAAGAAATGGAAGATCAGATCGAGCTCAAAGGTCAGGTCTCATCTTAATGGTAAAAGACATCCCGATTTTTCTCACCAAACCTAGATATCAATAGGTCTTTCGCGTGCCAAGGAAAGAAAAATCGGGCCGAATCTGATAGTCAGATTGCATATTAATGGTGAGAGACATTTACAGACCTTCCCCACCAAACTAGGATACCAGATTAATGTTCCTCTTCATTTGGCGTGCAGGAGACTCAAGAAATGATTAAAAAAACATAAGAATACGCATCCCCAGGAGCTCTGCGCAGAAAGTGAAAATGGTGGAAAAATCGAGATCTGATTACTGACCGCCATTGATTTCTACTTTGAATTTGGACCGTCCATGTGGGAGATCCAATTTTAGAGCGGCTGCGGGTTCCTTTTCCCTTTTACAACTTTCGGAAAAATGTAAAATTTTCACATTTTTCTCCACACCTCTGCCCTTGAGAAATGAGCTTGACACATGTCCTAAGGTGGGTCCCAAAGGAACTGCGGCCAAATTGTGCCATTTCGTCTCTTTTTTGGAAAAGGGAAATTTTTCCAAATTTCCCCCGAAAGCCCACACCTCGGCCGTTGACTGGGGCAAAATTTTGACTATTTCTATCGAGTCCGAGCCATTTTGATGTTTCAATCCTTTTAGTAACAAGAGGCAAAAAATCCAAGTTGCCTCCGATGGCCTGCTTCCCCGCTCCTTTGAATTTTCAAACTATCACGCGTCAAAATGGTGCATCTTGGGATGGTCCCCAAAAGTTGATATTTTGAATGAGCACGGACTCACCACATGTCCCGACCTAGAAAAATTTGTTTGAAGGCCTAAATCTCAGCAGAAGGTACCATGTGTCAGGGTCTGAGGAAATCTCTTTGGCCGTTGAAAAGTCCAAGCTAAATGCAAAGTTAGGGGATGCCTCCAAGTTTCCTCCCAACACTTCTTTAAAATAAAATTTCAGGCCAATCCTCAAACATACGCAAGTCACTCCATGTGTCCCAGGCCTCTCAAAACCTTTTGAAAAAGACTAAGTATGGGAGCCCTGGCGGAAGCCTCCACGTGTCTTCATGGCACAACTTCAACATAGAGACCCAAAGCGGATATCCTGAATGAGCACAAGCTCACGACGTGTCCTTGTTCCGCCAAACTATACCAGCTGCATAAAAAATAATCTAAATCTTGGCAAAGCAGCGAAAACCTCCACGTGTCCTCCCGGTGCAACTCCAAGGCCAAACCAAAATTAAATCTTCAAATGAGTGTCATTCCTCCACATGGACAAGTTTTGGGTTAAAACTTTCCATAAAGTTTAGGAGTTCCTCACGAGCCACATCAAATAAAAAATGAACACGTGGACACCCTCGGGGCAAAATAAGAAATTTTCCCCACCACTTAAATTTTCTTTAATCAAAGCTTGGCGGGGCCATGGGGCGAGTTCAAAATTTTTGCCAAAGTAGCCAAAAGGAACAAGTTCAAAAAAACCCACCGCACACCATCCAATTAGAAGAAGCCACGTAAGCACCAAAAGAACCAATCAGAAATGAGCAGAGCCACGGGCCCAAATTTTACCTTTTGCCAAAAAAAAGGCAAAAAGCGATAAGTTAAAGCATTTGCCCGCCGTCCCCTGACAAACCAAAAGAAGTCACATGAGTGCCGAATGCTGAGGAATAATTTTGACAGGAAAAGGATACCCACCAAACCGTCAAATACACAGAAATTCACCATTCATGCCCGGACCCGATCTTTTTGCTAAGGATGAAATTTCTTGAAACAAAACGAAGTGAATCATAGTTTCGAGCATCTTTCGACCATGGGTTTGAATTTTCAAAGGCATACAAATGTAAATTGATCATTCTCGAGCTTCCAGTGGTCGTGGAAAGATAGGGAAAATTGCAAAGCCCACGAATTTTGAAGAAATTAGGGCAAAAACAGTGGCAAATGGAAACTCCTTTAAGGAGGGACATGACAATGGATTCTGCAAACAATTCGAAGCATTTTTAAATGGAGGTAGAAGCTTTCAGAACACCCACATCGAGAGACAAAATGTTTTAGAACACGCAGATCAGAGGAAAATAATGGCAAATGGGGGCGAAACAAATCGAGCACTAACACACGTAATGCAATAAATTGGAAATTCTAAGCACAGAGCACTTTCCTGTCTGTCTCAATCCAACAGAACATAAATGTATACAAAATAGTACTTAAACTAATTTTCTCAATCCACAAGAAGAGTTGAAATGAGTGAAAAATCTTGTACAACTTTGTAATGTGTCCTAAAGAGAGATTACCAGTGTTTTAGTCGTTCTAAGAGATTTTGAGTGATTTTGACCCTGTTGTTCTATGGCCATGCATTGTCTTTTATTTGGATTGTATTTATAAAGAATATACTTTTATTATTGCAGGCTGCCTGGATTGAAAAAAATAGTCCAACAAGAGCAGAGAAACCAAGCTCTTCTCTTCCTTTCACAATGAGATATATGGAAACAGAAGCGACCAAAACTGGTGCGCACATGCTTGACTGCTTGTTCATTGATCAAATATCAAAACAAAGCATCCTTTGCACCAATATTTCCAACCACCAAACCACTTTACAAGGCTCCAAAGAAACCAATGACACATAGCACAAATAGAACTACTACTTAAAACAATAATTAGCATTTCTATTTGTCCTTCTGTTTTCAAAAAAAGTGTGAAATTTGCTGAATATGTACTTAAACTGACATATTGTTTTTTTTAATACAACAAGATGGGTGAACCAAAAAATACAGTCAAAATGAAATACCCTGCCATGCCCACATGATATATGAAGACACCTTACAAGTTGTACGTTTTTTCAAAATGAAATACTTAAGTGGCACTTTTTAAATGGACAATAAATTGATTTAACCTACACCTGTCAGAGCTAGGGAGTCAAGATTCGAGACCAGGGATGAGATTTGACGACTGACCCCACCCTCAAACCAAAAATCAATGATGTTAACTTAAAAGGTTTAAACAACCCGTTCGTATGTGGTAAATATTTTTTCTTTATTTAATAATTTAAAAATATACATTTTTTAAGTTGTATTTACAAGTTTCGGGGGATTATATGTTTGATATAAACACAATTTCAATCAAATATATTATTTAAATATTTATATAATGTTGTATTTATATTTATATGGAATGTGTTCATAGTAATAATAATGGTATTACCAAATTCTTTCACGTCAAATAGGGACGGGCTGACTATTTTGTAAAGTGTAAAATACAGTTAAAATAGGGAAAAACATCTGGGACGGGTGTCAAATATCATCTCTACTTGGGACTCCGGGGAGTCAGTGCTTTCTTGGAGAGCTAATTCGATTATCCCTCGAGTGTTATTATAACGAAAAATGTGCGCATTTGGTCATCATGTACGCAAGCCTTCTGTCATACATCTACAATATGTAATGTGATTGATTGGCCCAAGAATTTTTTTTTCATGTAATGAAGAAAATTTGAATGTTGTACCATTTTAAAAAAGCATTTCTTATTATGTTAAGGGCGTGCTCCAAATTATAAATGGGAGGGGAAGCTCTAGGTTCTAACAAAATGGTACATTATGTTTAGTCACATATCATACGGTGCAAGCGATTTAATCAGACGGTGTGGATTACAAATTATTATTAATAAATACTTATTCTGACCAACCCTCCGTGTGGTCCGTCTCCACCATTTCGCATCCGTCTTGTAGTCAAAGTCATCTGATTAAACCCATCCGCCTTCATGGCCTTTGCAACAACACTAAAGGTACATTATGTTTAGTCACATATCATATGGTGCAAGCGGTTTAATCAGACGGTGTGGATTACAAATTATTATTAATAAATACTTAGTTACAACCCTCCGTGTGGTCCGTCTTCGACCATTCTACATCCGCCTTGTAGTCAAAGTCATTTGATTAAACCCATCCGCCTTCATGGCCTTTGCAACAACACTAAAGGGGGTGGGTGCCAAATATGTCACTGTGGTCCCTAAGTTGATGAAAACCCTCTCTTCTTCCATCTGTTCTAATATATAATGTTTCATCAAGAATTGCGGTCAATCGATTGATCACGTTGAGTGATTTCATAGAGATATAATAGAAGGTGTTCGAGTTCGGGTTTGGACTTTGTGATTTAAGTTGAGTGCATGTGACTTTAAGTGTTGTACACTCTACCCTACCTTAGAATTTCAGATTTGGGCTTAAGGGCCATTTTTGGAGGCTTGTGGGACAAGTTGTCCCACACCTATTAATTTATTATACCAACCGTACATGTGGATTGGAGGGTCAAAAGTAGACCCCATTAAGTGAATTTTAAAAACAAAAGTGATATTTATTGCACTTTTCTTACATGGGTTTTAGATTATGTCCTTAAGGGGTGTGTTTGGATTGTGTGTGTAAGAGGTTTGTCATTCCTCTCAACCACCCATTTATTATGCATTGGAGTTGAGGTTTGACTTGTCATGTGGAGTTGAGAATGATTGATGTGACATCCTACATAGAGCCACCTCACCCACCTTTCCTTTTTCTATATATGCAATTTTATTTGTTTGTTTGAGGGTTACTTCTTTCATTTGTGATCTTATATTTTTGGAGTTAGAGAATTTTGGAAATGCTTGTTGAAGTCTTGAGCTTTTTGGAGTTAAATTGAGCTTAAAGGAGCTTGGAGGGTGACTCTTTGAAGTTCTTCCATGGAAAGGAAGGAACTACATCCTTATTTTACTTGTTTTCTTTTATATGTGTTTATTTGTATGAAAGTGAATGGTTTGCATGCTTGTTGGGTTCATGGGTAGAATGCCTAAGTATGGTGAAGGAGAATGCTATGGCGATTTTATATGTAGGGAGGCATAAAAGTTTATTTCATGTTTTGGAGGGAGTTGGGTTGGGTGCCCCACCTTGGATAAGAAAATTCTTACATTTCTTACTTGGTTCTTATGAGGAAGGCATAAGAGATTATAGGGAGGCATAAAAGTTGTGTAGGGGTTTTGATATATATATTGGAGGGTTTAAGGTGGGCACCTAATCCCATTGGGAGGCATAAGTGATCTCCCCATAAATCCTTGCTCCATTGGCTTTACATTTCAAGCCTTGTGTATTTGGAAGTTACATTCTTGTGATTGTTTTTGGTGTTGAATGTGTGTTAGATGGTTGTGAAATTTCCAAGATGTTGAAGCTTTGTAATAGTTGTTATGAGTTGGATCCATATTTTATTGCATTGTGGTTGGGGCTCGGGGGCCAATGAGGAGGATAGCTTCTTTCTCCTCATTAGAGTATTGTTTGGGTGGAGAGTGTTGCCTCTCCGCCATTTTTGTTGTTGTGATCAATTAATGAAATGGTGGAGCTCTTGTTGAATAATTGGCACTTGGATCATTTGTGAAGTCAAAGCAATACCTATTTGGGAGACAACCTTTCTTGTAATTTCCACATAGATGGAAGACTTGTTGTATTGTATTTGAAAGAAAAGTTGCATTGTATAATTTGGTTTATAATGTATTGTTGAAAAGGAAACTCCTTGCATTGTAAGAGAATGACCCATGTTCAAAAGAAAAAAAGGAAAGTCCATTACTATTGTAAGTGTTTTTATTTTTGTGAAGCATGTTTGTCAATTAGTTAGTAATCTTGATATTATTTGTTTGCAAGAGGTTAAAATTATAGGTTTCCTTCTTTAGACTTCCTTAATGTGTATTGCATTGAATTACATGCACTATTATTCTTCTCACTTGAAGGAAAATGTGGGGCTTCTATTTTTGTGTCTCCTAGATTTTCTACCATGGGTCATGATGTTGACAATCGGACCATGTGGTTTATTCTAAATCTTAACGGTTTTTCACTTCGTGTGTTAAATCTTTATGCCCCCAATGATGGCCAGAAAAGGTCAGCGTTATGACATTGGTTGCGAGATAATTTAAACCTATCATATTGCATTTTTGTGGCGATTTTAAAATGATTGAACATCACGAGGACAAGCTGGGGACCCTTCCTATGTGTTGGTGCATTCGAGAGCGAGAAACTTGGTTTTATTTTAAAAACTGATGGAGTGTTAAAGACCCACGTTATATTCTCAAAATTGGTTTACTTGGTCCAATTCGCAAGAAGGATTGGCGCATGTTCTAAAAAGGCTGGATCGTGTCATGATGTCTCAGCAGCAGACCTTTGAGCTGGCAACCAATGGTTACTCTTCGGTCACCACCTGGCCAAACATTCTTTTATCATATCACACCCCTATCTATTTCACGGTTATGTGGAGTAAGGCCACTCTCAAAGTGTCAATCACGCAATTTTATTTAAATGTTTCTATGTTGAATCACCTTGGAGTTTTGTTTCTTATAACACAAGTCTGGAATATGGTGCCACGTTTGTCGCTTGACGCTAGTTGGATATCTTGGTGGAATGAAGTGATTCTGCGGATGGCCAAATTTCTTCATCATTTTGGCAAACAAGTGGCCCAAGTCTAGTTTTGGTGATGTGGCACTTCAACAAGAATTTTAAAGGACAACATTGTTGTTAGAGTCCCAACCCTTTGATGTGCCTACCCAAGCTCGAGCCACAAAACTTAAGACATCAATTCAAGATTGAATACACTTGTTGAAAAATAGGGGTTGAGAATCTAAAAGCTTCTTTAAATTTCTTAGATCTAGGCATGTCGATGAACAAATTAAAGTTACCACTCTCCCAAATATCTCTTCATATTTTATGGATTATTATGCCTTGGTTTTTCAAGCCCATGTGCCTTCAGCTGAAAGTAAAATAGCCTTACAACAATGCATTGAAGTAGTCCCATGTAAGTTGAGTCAACAAGATAGGGAACACTGTGATGCTTCTCTCTATGAAGAACTTCACAATGCCCTCAATTGTCTGGATGATTATAAATCTTTAGGATTAGATGGTTTCCCCTGTGAATTTTACAAAGCTATTTGGCCCTTTATTTGTCAGGAGTTGTTGAAGGTGTATCAGGAGGCTTTGCAGAACTAGTCCTTGGGTAAAGTTATTAACAAAAGCAATATTAAATTCATTCCTAAAAATGGGAACTTGGAGGCCATCACTAATTGGAGACCTATCACCCTTCTCAATGTTTCCTACAAGATCTTGCCTTACGTATTGCTCCCTTGCTTCCTAAGATTGTGCAACTCGAGAAATATAGTTTTGTAAGGTCACTATATTTTGGATAATCTTATGGTAAAAATGTTGGAAGAACATTAACTTCACTTTAGTTCTCCTTATGGTAAAAAATGTTGGAAGAACATTGAATTTCATACCTTAATTATTACTAGAGTGTCAGTTAAAATACTTGGTACATTTGTGGTGAAAAACATCTGGAAGGCCTTTGAATCCGTGAAACATCTGATGCGTTGGGTTGGTGATGGCTTCGAATTGGTCTCTCCTTCAATGATCATAATATATGGTGGTCACCTATTTTTTCAGATAACTTGTCGTTGGCGGAATTGTTGGACATCAAAGTTGTGAGGCTGTTTCAGAAAGGAATATTTACCATAAGGGATTTGGTCTCCAACAGAGATTGCCTTCCATGGCTTAAGCTGAAAATTAAAAATTTCAGTTAGCCACTTCAATCTCTTATGCTAGATGTCTTGTTTCAAAATAGTTCCAGTTAGCCTATTTTAAAGTAAATAATGACTAGATGAATGAATCGACTCAAAATCGGGTGTGACTAGAATAATGTCTTCTTTCTCAACTTACAATAAGGAAAGGGGAAGTTGTAGTTTCTTTGCATCTTTGTTGAGTTAGGTGTGACTTGGCAAAGTAGCCAAGGGTTGTGTTGATCCATGCATGAGCTGAGCCATCAAAGTAACAAACACCCCTTAAATCACCCCTCTGATCACTATCAAGCCCCTCAATCACATCATTGTGTAGCACCTCCTAGATCGTGTGTGACTAGAATAATGTCTTCTTTCTCAACTTACAATAAGGAAAGGGGAAGTTGTAGTTTCATTGCATACTGGCAGTTAGGTGTGACTTGGAAAAGTAGCCAAGGGTTGTGTTGATCCATGCATGAGCTGAGCCATCAAAGTAACAAACACCCCTTAAATCCCCTCTGATCACTATCAAGCCCCTCAATCACATCATTGTGTAACACCTCCTAGATCTATAATCCATTTCTTCTTTTCCAACACACAACAAACAAAACAATAACAAACAATCAATCCATTCCCCTCATAGACCATTGAACTTGCTTTAGTACATATACATACCCAACTCGAGTAATTTGTGCCTAACTGCAACTGTGGCATTCCATATGACTACATTTATTTAGTTGGGAATTTAAAGCATGTAAATATTCTAGGACAGTCTGGAAGTGTGTGGGCAACTATAACCTAATCAGGGTAGAGACTCGTTTATTACTGTTAGTGCAAAATCACAGGACCCCCAAATATCCGAAGTCTGAAATAGGGCATTCGGTGTGATTCCACAGCATTGGACCTTCTCTCAAGCTATGAGACTTACAAAATTTGAGATGGACCTCTACTGAAGGTTGGTTCCTTCTTAATCTACCTACCACAAGCTACTCCAGTGTAGGCAAAACCTAATCTAATCCTAATCTAATCATTCCAAGGAGACATGAGAGGGAGAGAGAGAGAGATACTCTACTGAGGGAGAATGAAACAAGGAAAAAAGGGGATGAGAGGGTCAAACATAAGCGACACTAACCCATATCCAAAGCCGTCATCGATGAGACACATGGAGACTTACATCGAGTTTCTTATACTTAATCAATTAAATGATCAGCTCTGTCCCCCTTTGGACTCGGCCACGTGTTAAACTTGCCTTTGGGCCCTGTTGTTGAAATTGCACCGTTGAGGCATGTGGCACCTTCCACTAGCTTTGCTTTGTTTAGACTTTTCAACGGCCAATTGTGCCTTTTCACTTCGTTTTGGGCCTGTGACACGTGGAAGCTCTGTGCTCATTTGGGGGACCACCTTTGGCTTCAACCCTTAAAGGAGTGTTGTTGAGACACGTGGCAACTTCCATCGATTCTTTCATACTTTGTCAATTTAGGCCCTCGCCATTTGACTTGTTATACCTTGACTACATGGAGAGATAACACTAATTTGAGTTTCTAAATTGGGCTCTCACTTTTAAACTTACGTCGAGCTGACACGTGGTTCTTTCCATTGGCCTTTCTATATTTAGCTAATTCTACCACCGGCTCTCTCCGCCTTTTTTGACTTTGACCATGTGGCGTGCTCGCGCTTGTTTGGGAACCTGCTCTTTGGACCAAGCCTTGGTGTTGTGCCGATGAGACACGTGGAGGCTTCTACTGGCCTAAGACTTTCCAACTACCAACTGTCTCCTTTTCGAACCTAGGCCACGTGGAAGCTTCGCGCTCATTTAAGGGTTGTTACTTGGGTCTCACTTCTAAAGTTGCGTTGTTTGGACGCATGGAGGCTCAGCGCACATTTGGGACCTACCTTTTTGATGCACCTTTTGGAATTGCACCAAACTGACACATGACACCTTCCGTGAGTTTGTTGTTCGGCCCGAAGTTGACTCGTATGCGGCTGAGTCCAAAAACTTCGATCCTTACCCATTTTCCTCCTGTGAGCCTCTGGCCTCCTTTGACATTGTTCAATTCTTCACCGACCCTGCTCCTTGGCTCTAAGTCGACTCGTATGCAACAAAGTCCCCAACTTCGAGCCCTTTTGACTTTTTTCCTCTTTTGTGAGCCTCTCGTGAGCCTCTAGTTTATTTGACGATGTTGGGCCCCCTTCATCGACTTTGCTCCTCCATTTTCGAGTGGCCTACTCCTTAGATTTGAAATGTGGCTTGCATGACAGAGCCAACCCTTAGATTTTTCTGTGCAAGGTCGTGTTAGATCAATTTTGTCGGGGGCAAAATTGGGATAACAATTAATAGGAGAAACAATGTGGAACCCATGTCTTCGAAATCCCATCTTTGTGACTATCCAAGTCCGCTTATTTTACAATGTTAACTTGGTTTCAACATGTTAAATGCCTTTGAATCTCAAATGAAGCACTTGTATTTCACAAAGAAGCAACTAGTTCGAAAGGTTATTTTAGACACCCATGTGCTTTACCAAGGATAATCCCACACACTATTGCCTACGATAAATCATTGTCTTCCACCATAACTTTTAAATTCACCTACTCCAATTTACTCCCCTCCACCATAAATTTCACGCAAGCCCCTTTTTTAAATTTATTTTATTTAAACCGCATCGTCATTGCTAACCCCAAATGTCCTTGTTGTGGTCTCCCTAAGTCTTTTAAAAATGTTTTATAGTTCTACCCCCATTCTCAAAGTTCTTGGCATTGTAACCATTTTTTCCAACCTTATCACCCCAAGTTTTTAATGCTAACTGGCCTTTCTTACATTGCTTCTCTTTGGCATTTTTTTCGTTTCATTATTCTCTTCCAACTTTGGAAAGCTAAGAATAATGCTTTGTTTCAGCACTGTGAACTCACTATGGAGATATCTATTAATGAAAAGGTGGCAATTTTGTCTCTGTGTGGTTCCAAATCCATACCCAAGATTAGAATGACATTGGTATTTTCTCATCTCCAACAACCACTTGACCATTGGGGCAACACCCCTTATACCATGAGCCAAGTCTCTCCAAATGATGATCACCGCCTCCTGCTTCCACCAACACCACCGGACATTACAACCACTTTCGTAGCCACTCAAAGAGTGGTCGGCCTTCTTCACCATTAGTTTTCCCTAGCCCTTCTTCCTCCAAGCCTGGTTGGGGTCTTCGTCAATGGGATTCTCGGTTTTGGTGTCTCCAACACGATTGGGGATCATTGTATCACTTCATTATTAGATGCCAAACCAAGATGGCTAGATTCTCAACTTCTCTTTGACGTGCCTTGCACACTTAGCTTCTTTCCGCTAAGGTACAATCCGTCTGTAACTACACCTCCTGTGTTCTCTCCGCTCCATGCACATATATGGTCTTAATATAGTTTGTTTTATTTCACCTTCATGGCCATCTACTATAGCCTTTGTGAATTTGTTTTGGTTTCTTTTGTGGTTTTTTTTGTTTTGCCTTTTGGGCTTTGGCTCTTTTGAGGACGTGTTCTTTGTCACCCGCCACCTTACTATGTAACACTTTATATTATTTTGTTTATAATATAAAGGTGATTTCAAAAGTAAAAATATCTATAGTAAACACAAACATATTATAAATTATTTCTCAAAACATTTATATTAGCACAAACACATTATACAATTAATTCATCACAATTATAAATATTCATATAAAAATATTTCAATATTATACAAAAACATTTATACTAGCACAAACACATCGTACAATTAATTCATGACACTTATAATTATACATATAAAAATATTTCAATATTATACAAAAACGTTTCAATCTAAAAAGTATAAATATAAATATTCATATAAAAATATTTCAATATTATACAAAAACATTTCACTCTAAAAAGTATAAATATAGTACGTTCATATAATCACACAAATATATTATAATTGATAACACCTAATAAAATATTCATATTTAATCTCACACATGCCCATATATTATATATATATATATATTATATATATATATATATATATATATATATGATTAAATTTTCAATATTATACAAAGATATTAAAAATATATATAAACATTTCATAAGTATAAAATATGTTACGACTACATAATCACACAAACATATTATAATTTATAACACCTAAGAAAATATGCATATTTAACCATACAAAATAATTTAAAAAATATAAAACACACAAATTTAATTTAAATACATGTCATTTAAAATAATTATATTTAAATAAAAATATTAATTATTATTATATATAACACACATTTTAAAATATTTATATTATTATTACTATACAAACATATAATCGAAAAATTTATATTTCACAAACATTTGAACTTATCATATAATTAATTCAAGATACTCTTAAATATTCATATAAAAATATTTCAATATTATACAAAAACATTCAAAAAGATTATAAATAAATCTAGTTATGTTAAAATATTAATTATTATCATGCAATTAAAAATATCTATACAAATATAGATATAGATACTAAGATAAACATTTAAACATATCATATAATTAAATCAAAGTCACTTTTAATTATTGATATGAAAATATTTCAATATTATATAAAAACATTTCAAGACTACAACATGTCATTTTAAAATATTGAAACTAACTATATTTAAATTAAAATATTAATTATTATCATACAATTACATATATCTACACACATATATTATTACTATACAAACATATAATCGAAATATTTATACTAACACAACATTTAAACATATCATATAATTAATTCATGACACTTTCAAATATTCATACAAAAATATTTCAATATTATATAAAAACATTTCAATACTAAGCATGACATTTAAAAATATTGAAAATAACTATATTCAAGATAAAATATTAATTATTATCACGCAATTAAAAATATCTATACAACACACATTTTAAAACATATAATTAATTCAAGACACTTTTAAATATTCATACAAAAATATTTCAATATTATATAAAAACATTTCAATACTAAGCATGACATTTAAAAATATTGAAAATAACTATATTCAAGATAAAATATTAATTATTATCACACAATTAAAAATATCTATACAACACACATTTTAAAACATATAATTAATTCAAGACACTTTTAAATATTCATACAAAAATATTTCAATCTAAAAGTGCAACTATGGTACAACCATATTATTAATAGAAACACCTAACAAAATTCAATTAAACATATCTACACAACACACATATTAACACATTTTAAAAACATATATTAATTCAAGACACTTAAATATTCATACAAAAATATTTCACTTTTATACAGAGACATTGTGCAACTATGGTACAACTATATTATTAATAGAAACACCTAACAAAATTCAATTAAAAATATCTACGCAACACATATTAAAACATTTATATTAATATATAATCAAAATATTTATACTAACACAAACATTTAAACATATCATATTAATTCAAGACACTCTTAAATATTCATACAAAAACATTTCAATATTATACAAAGACATTTCAATCTAAAAGTACAACTAGTACAATGGTACAACTATATTATTAATATAAACCCCTAAGAAAATATTCATATTTATTACCATGCACATAAGATTATATCCACATAAATAATAAATATGATTAAACTTTCAATATGATATATTTAAAATACTTATAATATTCATGCCAAAAACACAAATTCAATTTAAAAATGACATTCAAAAACATTTAAAATAACAATAAAAATATTTCTAAATACAAATATATTTATATAATTATAAAAAAACACATATAATAATTATAAAATAGTTATATATTCATAACAACATAATATTAAAAAAACACCTAACAAAATATTCATTAAAATATTTACAATAATCGTACCAAAAATACAGATTCAATTTAAAAATTACAACATGACATTTAAAAACATTTAAAATAACAATTAAAAATATTTCTAAATATAAATATAAATAACAATTAAAAAATTATTAAAAACATTTCCTATACAAACACTTAAAATCAAAGAGAAAATATATTCTACTCGTCACAAAAAAATTACTTTCATAAAATCTTGAAATCAATATGAAAATTACTTTCATAAAACATTTCCTACACAAACATTTAAAATTCACCTTAAATCCACGTAACTTTATCAACATGAAAATATTTTCTATTCGGAAAAAAAAAAAAAAAATTCATAAAATCTTGAAATCAAATCCACAAATCTTTAACGATAATAAAAAAAATTACTTTTATAAAATCCTAAAACCAATATGTAAAAAACTTATCACCATACAATATTTATATTATTGAAATTAAAAATATTTTCTACCCTTCACCTTAAATTCGCATTGTTTCTAAATCCTTAAATTATTTTCATAAAATCTTGAAATCAGTATGAAATCCACAATTTTTAAATCCTAAATTCACATTATTTCTAAATGATAACTAATTTTCTCCTAAAATTTATAATAAAAACTAATATCATAAAAATTTAAATTAAAATAAAAAAAAACATATCACCACGCGATGCGCTATCTCCGTACAACATTTACACCTTCAAGGATGGTTATAATAGCCATCGTTTGAAGGTTTTGGAAGGCCTTTCCGGCCCTCCCGAAAAATGTCTTTTTCATTAAAAATAATATAATAATGTTTTACAATAAAAATAATTACGATGTCAACATTTACATACTAAAAATAATAATTAACTACTAAAAAAGATTATTGTCAACATTTACGCATTAAACATAATTATGAACTCCTATCTCGATCTTGATACCCTAAAATCTTCTTTCAGCTTTCAAATGTCGAAATCTTTTTTTATACTTCCGCTGCAAACATTTACAGATTATTGATAATTATGAACTCCTATCTCGATCTTGCAATCTTCTTTCAGCTTTCAGATCTCGAAATATTTTTTTATACTTCCGCTGCAAACATACAACAATTAGCCTCGTAAGGAAAAATTAAATTTTGGCATTACTATTCTAAAGACTCAATATGAAAGAAAAAATCACTTTGGTAATAAAAAATCACTTTGCTGCACAAATTAGACTATAAAGAGTCATAAATAAAACCCTTTTTCGACAAAAGAGAAGAAAAACCCTTTGCCTAAACTATGATCTAGTAATAAAATAAAAAATCAAAGTTGGAATAGCTCTTAAAGTTGGAATTACAGAGCTTTTTCTCCCAACATTCTTGCTTAAAAGTCCCTGTTATTAAAGTGAAACAGAGCGCTTATTAAAGTCGAATACCTTTGAATTCATGATAGTTGAGCACAAAATGAAGAGAAATGGTTCTACATCCACATATCAATTCATGATAGTTGAGCACAAAATGAAAAGAAATGGTTCTACATCCACATATCATTCACCATAGTTAGATTACTATTGAAAAACTGAAAAGAAACAGAAAATAAAATAATCCCATCCATCTAAACTCCATGACAAGGGATTCAATTTGTTAGTTCACAAATTTAAAAAAAAGTTGATTTTCAGTCATTTTCGAAAAATTTGATATATGTAAAAGTAATCGAGTATGGAAATTTGAGGGGTACGAATGAATAAACTAGGGGCAAATTCACAAATTCCCCAAAGCGAACCAAACCTGTTAGGGAAGATATTTGATTATTTCTGAACTCGTTATATCCGACATAAAAGCAAATGTAGAAGTCAAAATTCATGATAATCAATCAATACTCAGGAAGCACTTCGTTTACAGCTTAGAATGGATCTGTGGCACAATAAAGTGGTACTGCACAATCCATCATAAATACATGTTTTTGGATTTTTCTTTGTTATAAGGAAAAAGGATATAGTTTTATACTAACCACACCCAAACAGGGGATGGTATCTACTATCCAGCTCCCCTATAACTCATAGTGAAGCCTTTGCAGAAAACATAATGAAACAGGTATAGCCTCGAATGGATTTTTGCATACGATGTCTATAAAGCACAGAAACCAATGTAATTATTATCTTCCCTGATTACAGATATAGACAAAGATACTTGGGTTTTTTTTTGGGTATACAGAACCCCTACATTCATTTTAAAACAATAACAAACGGAAAACTGAAGCATAACAACAAATTTGGAGGTTCCCTACAAAACTCTTATGTGTACAATGAATTTTAGCTTGTACAAAATTGTTTTCGAAGTATAGGTAAACTGTGATAAACTGAACTGCCAAATGAGCAGTCAACCTGATGAGTTGTACCATGAGTGGAAAACTGTAGCTAGGGGAGATATAACGTTGTTCTTAGTAGATTATTTTTGATTTCTTGGTATACAGAGTCACAGAATCCTCCTCATTATGTATCGTTTTTTGTTTTCTTGGTATACAGAGTCACAGAATCCTCATTATATATCGCAAGGAGGAAAATTTGAATAAAAGACAAAAAAGCAAGGACCCAAAACCATACAACATTTAAAACGAACATATATTACCAGTTCAAATAACAAAGGTGAACTTAATCAACAAGCAACTCATCTCTAAGATGGCAGCAACCAAAGACGGTCAAAATTGAACTAAAATATTTAAAAATCGGTTCAGGAATTTGCGAAAACATTAGCATGGATGGAGTGAAACAAATACAAAAGTACAGAAAAAACGATGCATTAACTTTAGGATTCGATAGAGAGGATTAACATTTACCAGGCTGGAAGCAGCATCAAACAATTACAAAACCCTTACATTACAGTAGAGTGTGCAAAGCAGCATCCGAGAGATGGGCATTCAGGGAATAAATCCAATCATGCTTAAAGAACTATCAACACAGGCTTGTTTCATGGCAAAGAGGAATACATTAGCACATCCTAATACCCCCAATGGAATCAACAATACAACGAAACGTACATACAAACATCATCCAAAAATGATAATCTTCAGGGAAACACTCGTTGAATGAAAAACAGGGAAATGTTTGTTTTCACAGAAACAATCGTCTGATGGAAAATACAGCTAACGCATTAATAGGCAGACCGTTATTCACAAAAATAAAAGTTCTATCTAATGAAAAACCCAACTGTAGCAAAGCCCAATTATCACAAGTTAAAAACAGAGAACAAAAATCTACTACAGTACTCAATACATAAAACCATTTTTCTTCACTAATAATTATTATCAATCTGCTCACAGAGATGATTCTCGTAAAACTTATTTCAACAGACAGAGCACCAGATATACATAAAATGCCAAATAGGGATCGAATCCCCTGAGTACCATTTTCCTTGCTTCAGTTAAACGGACCAAGCTTTTCCAAGTATAACAGAATGATGACTACCCTAACGACCAGCGGTGCTAAAAACAGAGAACAACAAAAATCTACTACAGTACTCAATACATGTAAAACCATTTTTCTTCACTTATAATTATTATCAATCTGCTCACAGAGACAATTCTCATACAACTTATTTCTACAGACAGAGCACCAGATAAACATAAAATGCCAACAGGGATCGAATCCCTTGAGTACCCTTTTCCTTGCTTCAGTTAAACTGACCAAGCTTCTCCAAGTATAATAGAATGGTGAATACCCTAACAAACAGCAGTGTTCTACAACACCAAACCCTAAACAAACTATTATCAATCTGCTCACAGAGGCAATTCTCGTAAAACTTATTTTAAAAGACAGCACCAGATATACATAAAATGCCAAACAGGGATCGAATCCCCGAGTACCCTATTCCTTGCTTCAGTTAAACTTCAGTTAAACTGACCAAGCTTCTCCAAGTATAACAGAACGGTGACTACCCTAACGAACTGCAGTGTTCTACAACACCATAGCCTGCACTAACCTGGCCAGTTTAACCCCTCTACACAGCATTAACTATAAAATACATGAAACCTAGCAATACTTAACCCTGATCTGCCAAGCTGCGGTAAAGTTGGTTCATAAAATAAACAGTATGAAATTTAAACCCCAAACAATAACAGTAAATCCTCTGCATTCCTTCAAAAAAGATATGTAAATCCCAGATGGGCCATTAACCATAAAACAAATTTAGATATGAACCCAAAGCAAGTTGAACTTAAATAGATAAAAGTAAAACAGAAATACAACAGTAATAAGTTACAAATATATCAAATCCCACATAAGTCCATATGCTTACATTCAGAAATCGTCTGTAACAGACACGGCCATTAATTAGTAAAATAATCCATATATAAACCCTAAGCTAAAAAAGCCCTGATTATAAACCACCCAGATCAAGTTAATATTGTACGTTTATCTAAATGAAAATACTAAACCCCTATATTACTGGGGTAAAACAAATTTCATAAAAATGTCCTCCACCCAAATCTGAATGAAGATGATATTGTGAATTTGCCTAACTGAACAATATAAACCCTTATATTTCAGGGGCAGATTAGACTCTCACCGTTTTAATGAAGAAGATGCATTTATTGCTATCAAACTTGTCCTGTCTCTAGATGGTTTGATGCCCTGGATCTGGTTTGTTGCCCTGGCTCTGGCTTGTCCTGTCTCTCGCTGCCTTGGTCCCTCAAACAGAACATAAATATTCAGACAGAAAAGCTACTAAATCCCCAAAACACGGCCTAAATAACTCTAAACACAGTTATACAGATATAAAAACAATAAAAATACACGCAGAATCCAAAAATACAGAAGACAAAGATGCAAATCCAAACAAAAAAAATACAGATGAAACAATACAAAACAAAAAAATACAGCAGTCTCAGAGAAATGTACCAAAAAATACAAATGAAACAATACAAAACAGGGAGCTGCAGCATGAAGAAAAGAATGAGAGAAATAGTAAGGTGAGAAAGAATTTAAAGAAGCCTTTGGCAACGGCACTGAGCTTTTTTCAAAACAGTCACATGGTATGCTTTACAGCTGTCCTCCAGCTGTCCAATACTCATCCGCTCCCGCTCCCGCTCCTTCCAACGTATATTTTGGAACCTTCTCAGTAGATGCCAAATCATCTATTTAGCACTAATTTTCAGCTAATTAAATGTTAAGCAATACGAATATATTATTGATGGGTTTCGCTTTAACCGTTGCAAAAATGCTTTAAACCTTGTTTCTCCGTTTGTACCTCCGTGTGTTTTTATTAGGACTTTCATGGAGAGTCTTTTAAACACTATTGAAACTAAACTCTTGTTTTTTAGTTTTAATGTCGATGGGTATTGATTGAGTGAGAGTAACCTTACAAATTATGAATGACACATTTTTAATTGACGGTTGATATTTGTTATGTATAATGGTTATTTATGGGATCGATCTTTTCTCTTCATTACACCTGAATCGTGGTCAATATCCATGGTCAAATTTTATGTCCGGTGGGGCTTTCAACCTGCTAGGGAGGTATTTATTAACTTGGTTTAGTCTAAATTGCTCGGGGGTAGTTATTTTGTCGTGTTATCACATTACCACATGTTGCTCACAATTACCGATCTTCATTACCTTGCTTAAATGTTTTTAGGCTTATGACATTGTATTTGCAAGCCTCTATCTTTGTTTGGCCTCACTAACTTCAACATTTTGATTGATTAAATTCTTCACCATGGTCACTTAGTTCCCCTCGGTCGTCTCCTTATCCTTAATGTCTCTCCTTCAATATTTTATCTCTAACTTATCAGTTTGGATGCCTTCATGCTTTCTTGGCCAACGTCACCTCTATTTTACTTGGGGGTCTCTTTATTTTTTTAGCTTGGATCATATTCAAGCCTTCACGCCTTTCTCGTGGGATTTTTTTCACCATTAAGAAGCATGCAACTTAGCTTGGGATCACATTGTTGAGCTTCATGAACGTTTGAATGATTCTCGCCTCATACTCAAACTTAAATGATTCAATTATGGTTCAAAGCTAGAAAAACATATACTTATGCAATCATGGCTCATCCATCTTCTCTCGCATGGAATTTATGTATGTCAAATTAATATTTATTTGTGTTCGTGAACTTGACGTGTTTTTCAAATTTTGGAGAATTGTTTAAAATCCTTTCGATTTATAACACATAGGTGTCTTAGCTCATGGAGAATTTTCCAATTTGGAATTGTGTTTGAATATCATTCTTTTTCCCTAGTTATTAGACATGTGGAGTTCAAACATTTCGAGAGGAGAATAGTAAAAGGAATAGAAAATCACATACTCCCTTTCATCAATAAGTGTCGGATGAATAGGGAGTTATGAGCTCTAATTGGAAAGTGGACCATATTATGTTTATTTCCCAACTCATACTTTTTTTTTTATGAATGTTTATTGATATGTGTTTACAAATGAATGTCAAGTGTAGGAAAAATAAGTTTAACATTTGTGCATTGGGAGGTGGTTCCGTTTTATTAATGTGGAAGGCGAAGAGGATGTTAAACATTGGGTCAAAATGGCAAATTACTTGGGCGGTGGTAGTGGTGCACGTATTCACGTTGGATGCCATATTTCGGTGGTGGTATGAGCTTGAAATTGAGTTGGAGTGTTTAAAGTAGGATCTCTTATCCTAATTGATGGTGCTTTAGTGAATAGAACACATGTTGTAGCCACCATGAGTGTGGTCAAATTGCCCCATCCATGACCTACTCCAACCATTTTTCAAATGAAATAACAATCTTATGCGAATAACAAAACAACAAAAATATATACATCATGGAAAGAACATCTAGGATTTCATAATTGGGAGAAACATCATCTATGTATGGGAGAAAAATATATGAATCAAATATCGAATCCAAACACTTGAGATTGCAATTTGATGAAACTCTTAATGGTGGTGATGAAGCTAACTATGAGGCTTTGTGAAGATCTATCATTTTAATTAATTTGAGAAAAGGAATTGGCAATATTGGATATTTTTAGTTGGGTGGCTATTCAAATAACATTATGATGATCAATAATGTTATTTAAACTTAGATGACCATCTCTCCTAGATTCGTTTATTTAATTCCTTATGAATCTAGTGAGAATATGCGTGGCTTTTAGTGTTCCCAGGAGACTTCCTTGAATATATAATATAAGGAGAAATTTCTCAAGCCTTACACCAATAAGTTTTTTCCTCCTAATGTTGAATCACCCCTTTCTTCTTCAAATGATTGAAAAAATGGAACGTGATATGTATGTGTCTTATCGGAAGAAATAAGTGTTTCACATACTTCCTCGCCCTATGTTTTCCCAACCCCTAGACTCCTCCTCCCTTAATCCCCTTCTTCAATGCCCATCTTCCTCCTATAATTTTTCACTCCTTTAAATTTAAGTTCTTGAACACGTCCTTATTGACATCTCCTTTGCACCTCTCGAGTGTGATTACAAGTTTAAACACAAACAAATTTTGATATTGGAACGCGGATCCTCGATAGATTTTATATGAATTTTTATAAGTTGTATTTAATTTTAATCAATAAAATCATACTATTTTTATTAATGAAATATAGTTATATATTATATTTCAAATATTTAATATTTTTATTTTTATTTTTAATATTTTATATTGTCTTTCTCAGTTATTTATTTAAATTAAAATTTTAACATGTTTTCAATATCTTTTATTTGTTATTATTATTTCGACACGTCACATAAATTTCCTACTACACATGCAAGTGTGTTGGTACTTCACTAAAACAAGTTTCGTATAGAGCATCATAAAAATACTTTTCCATCCATTTCCTTGGAATATAGTTGCCACCACCTAGATATCTCTATGCAAACCCTTCTTCTACTCTCTCTTTAATTAGTGTTCAATATTCTCTAGAGTAAGGTGAAACATTATCCTCAACACAATTATGGAAAGTAAATGCAACAAGTCCCGATAATGTACATAAAATATTAAGTGTCTTTCTATACCATAGTCAACAAAGTGTTTGTTCCATTTAAGGATGTCATGTAACAAAATTTAACACACCCAAGGATCTCATGCCATTATATCACATAAGGAGGTTTAACTTATGGGCTCACCTGAGGCATGAAAGTGGATTGGTTTCTATCAATTTCAGTTACATCACAATGGATATAGAGATTAAATACTCATGCATAGCTTAAAAATGTATATGCACACAAACATAATGGAAGATAACAACAAAGGGCATAATTCATCTCATGAATAACAATAAATATCATTAGTCTCTCAATAACAATTCCATCAGTTAACCATGCACAAAAATTGATAACCATGGATTAATCACTAGCCGAGAGACACTTACCGCCCCAAAACCATCAATGTTTAGGGTATTTATACTAGTGGGATATTTATATACACCATATTCTAGAATTAATTACCTATTCTCCCTTGTCCTTCTAATAGTTTACAATCATTAACCAATATAATTGGTATTGTAGTGTATGTCATTGATCCTTTGCATGTTGTAGTTTATGGAACGCATATTAATAGTAACATTATTATTCTATATTTTTGTTCCATTTATATCAGTAAGTAGTTCCACTTAATCCATTCCAACGATGGGCTCCCATTCCCTTTTTCTCTCTTGATCTACTAATGTGATTTCAATGTTTTCTCAAAGACTTCGAGTCTTCTACATATCTACTCTCAATTGATGTCTAGATCCTACATGATGTATCTTTCTAGTGAAATCAGTATCATTAACCATGTATCTTCAGAGTCATTTTGTTTTCCACATGCCACATGTCAACAAAATTACCCAAGTCTCATGCTCTAGATTTGGATCCTTCTTGTCTTCTCACATATGTCAAATGTTTCTCCACTTAATTTATTCCATATGGACCAGATGGTAGTGTTACATACATTCATCATTGTAAAATACTATGTTCCTTCCTTTATTCCATGTGTGCACCACTCTAAGGGCTCTACTAGAGGGTTCCAAGTCTTATTCGACCTGTTATGGCATAATCACAACACCCGTGATTGCTCACAAGTGAATGTTGAGGGAGTCGATGTGATTCATCAAACATGGAGTTATCCCAAAGTGTGGGACTTTGCAAATGGTATAACCATCTAGAGAAGGCCGACATCCTATCCTATCCTAGTGCAAACTACTCCAAAGTGAAGAGAATTGTAGATCTAACACTAATATAATGCTTTCCCAGGGAGACAGAGTTAGATAAATTGCATGAAAATTAAAACCTACTCTAAGGGAAGGTGATGCACCAAGAAGGATGTTGAACAACCTCCACAATAAACACAACACAAGTAGAATCTTGCAATGAAAACACAACAATACACATTAACCTTGCATGCAATGAAAGATTAGAAAGATGCAGTAGAACACAGAAGAGGGTTTGAAACATCCATAGATATGATTTTAATGTTCTCAAAGTTGATACAATACATCACATTTAGGGCCAAAGGCACAAGTTTTACATTACAATGTCTAGTAGGGAGGTTTGGAATCTCCACAAAATCTCTTATAGACAAGAAGAAGAAGGGAGGGGCATATACTGAGGTGTCCAACCTTTTTAAAAGAGACCCTCCATACAATATATAGGAATAATGCGAGGAAGGGAGAGAGAAGAATTCAAAATATTGCTTCAACCACAAAAAAATGCATTAAAATCTCTTGTAACAATGATGGGTGCCACTAAAAACCCATACCTCCATGTAATTTTCCTTGTTGGGGAAGAAAGGAAGCCCATACCTCATCATTTTGGTAGGTGAGAAATCTTGAAACACCCTCTAAAATGGTGGACTTTATTTCTTCATTTTGTGTAGAGGACACTGAGAGCTTTCCAAAAGTCCTATTTTGTGCAAATATAAGCTCCCAGTCAAAAATTATGGCCATCTGAAGATGGGGGTGTCATTTTGTAATAAATGCGGGTGGTTGATCTTCTTTTTCCAGAATCCAAAAGTGCCTCGCAATCTCTGAAATCTAAAATTTCAGACTTTCGAGATTCCAAACTTCAGACCTTTTGATTTTAGAGTTTGGGTTATTGTTCATCTTCCTGGGCTAACAAAACCTTTGAAACTCCAAAACCCCGAAGTCCAAAATTCAGAATTCGGGTTTTGAACTTTTGCATTTTTGGGGGTTTTGGGATTTTGGGATTTGAGGACTCAACAATTTCAAGATTTCGAGATTTCAGGGATTCAGGGGTTTCAGGTTTCGGGATTTCTTCATCCATCTGCTCATTGCCTATCTCTGAAACTCCGAAACCCTAAAGTCTGAATTTGGACCTTCCGGATTTTGGACCTTTTCTTTTTCGAGCCTGAGGCACTATTCACTTGGAAAAACCTACTGCTAACTTTGAAATCCCAAATGTCCGAAGTCTAAAATTTAGACTTTGGACTTTGATGTCCTTTGGGCCTTTTGAGCTTGCTATTTTTGAATTTCGATCTACCAAACCCGAATGCTTCCATGTCCAAATCCAAATTTGGACTCTAAAATGTCTCTTTAAACATGCATCACGCTAACTCCCAATGCCTCGCAACTTCAATCTGGCTCGATCAAGCTCAAAATGCAAGCTCCCAGGAATGAATCAATCCCTCCATTTTCTCTATGTGTAAGGTCATGTTTGTCGATTTTTCCCGAGGGGTGAAATTGAATAACAGCTTCCTTACCCATTTTGGACGTTAGCCCAACTAGTAAAGAGTTATGTTTGACATATTACGAGTGTGGATGTGTGCAAATTTATACATGAATCCAAAACATGTCAACTAGAAAAAGGGATATTAGTAGGCATGGTTTTACCAAAATTACCTATACTAGATAATCCCTAAGAAGATATAAGCATTTTTATTTTAAGTTTATGCGGGATGCAAAAATGATTTGATTCCATGTATGGTGTGGGAGGTAGATTTTTAAAAATGTGACATTTTATGGCTTATAGGAAGACTAGTGATGTGAATCATACTAAAAAAATTCTTCATGGAAAATGCATGGATTTTCATATAGTATTGTGTCAAACGGGATTTTAATTTTTTTTTTTTAATTTTGGAAAATATTGTGGAAGAAGTTGAATAGAAAGTTACAATTCAGTTCAACATATCATTGGTATGAAGATGAAAAAGTGGAAGTAGCAAACAAAATTTGTGGATATTTTCTTACATGTTTGGTAAGAGATAAGCCAAGATCATGGACTTAGAACTAGTACAATTGTAATTTAGTTATTACATTTAAGTTAATTAAATCACAAGAAGAAAACTATTTCAAATTTTCTATAAGACTAACCTATGATGATTTTTGGAATAACAAGACTTACCATGCAAAGAAAAGGGAGAGAAAAAGCATGATATTTTATAGAATACATGTAATATTTGCACCAACAAGTGTGGAAATTATTAGAGAAGATGAATATGACCTAAAAATAACATGTAGATGCAAAAATAAGTGAATTTAAATTTTAGGTAGGATACTTGGTCTTGTCTTATTAGGGAAGGAAATATTTCCGAGTCAACCTATAATAACATTAAGTGGAATGAAATAGCGCTACATATAAGGTTTTAACTTTAAGTTTACAAAGAATGCTTATGAGATAGAATTTCCACATGGCATAATTATATTGAACATGTATTCAATGTGGTAGATGTATTACAACACCATGGAGGTCAAGGACTCACATAGAACTCAAATATGGAAGCTGATGACAGGGTGGAGCTATAGACAACATATGCAAAAAACATGTGTTTAAAGAAGAAGAAAGTGATTGACACCACAATCAAGGAAACACACTAAGGAAAATAATGAATATTTGGTCAAATATAAGGGAAGTAAGGTTAAGGGTGCAATTTGGTTGAGCGCATTATATGTTGCTAGACATGGAATTTTTATAGACCATATTTCTCGAGTATGAGATCAAGTTTTCAAAATTACTTGAAATGTAAGGTTCACATGAAGTCAAGTATAAAAATATATTAAAATATTTGAATCTAGTATTTTGGTCTTTAGGGAGGGCCATGTAAACCTAAGCATAATACACAGAAATCTATTTAATCTACACAAACATATTGAATCCATGGAATATTACAAAAGTTAAGCGGAAGTTGTGAAGTGCTATATAAACTTGTGGAACAAGTAAAATTATATTGGAAGTTGTGAATAGCCATGAAGTTATGTCGATGCACAGATGGTTTACGTTAAGTCACATTATTATAATTTGAGACTTCTAAAGGGTCCTTTGGGCCTTATCTTTGTAATGTTCCATAATTTTAGGAGTCTATTGATAGTGTGTAGCTAAGATTGATGTAAGATTTGGGTGACTCGCATGCCTATATTAAAAAATCACATTTTCCTTAGGAAAATAGATATTGATTAGTGAGAGTTGATCTCACAAAGTGTGATATCCAATCTGATCATAGATTTTGGTTTGCTACTATTTAATAAATATATTTTTTGAGGTTGCATCACTAACAATTGGTCTTTATGTATGTTGTTCATCTAAATTACTTCAATATAATTGATTTTTTGTTTTTGTTGTTTAATTCAAATGTATGTTCTTATACATATTTTAAAATAATTTTTCATGAATCTTTGAGGATTATGTGGTCTAAGACGACTCTTCATTATACTCCCTAACTACATCTATATCATGTAGTAAAGAATGTATGTAGAGATATTTTACAATATTTTTAAACTTTTGAAGCCATTAAGAAGTAGATATTGGGAATTATTTCTTAACTATCCATTATAAATAGTAAATTAATTTTTTTATAGTGAATTATATTAGTGTGGAGATAATGTATTTAGGTTATTTGAAAATATTTGAATGAAGTGTGTTGTTGTAATGACACACTAATATTTCATAGTAAACGTTAATGCGTACTTTTATATTTGTGGATAGTTGTTTTAATAGCTCTTGGTAATAGTGATCCATGCCAAATTTGTGAGACTCGGGAATATGTGATTTAATATAAATTGAAATAAAACTATATTTCGAGTAACTACTACAATGACTGATATAGAAATGATATAATATAGCAAATGGACTAGTAATAAGAAATAAATAGTATGAAACCCTAAGCAAGAGAGGAAGATATGATGACCTAGCTGATTTCACATAATCTAGAGATGATTTGGGCGGGTGAATGGTTGAAACAAATTGGAAGCATTTTCGTCAAGGATCACTTTGAAGATCTTGGGACTCATAAATGTGCAGGATAGAAGTGCACACATATTGAATAAGAGTGTATGGGCGTTAGTGACTGAATTTGTTATGATCTTTTCTATACATGAGAATATTTGTTGTTGGTCTCTGTCTGTCACTCTAGATTTGTTCCAATGTCATTGGTCGTACCTATAACCTAAAAAATAGATAACTAGCTACACATGCCCATAAACCACATCAAACCTATAAAAATAAGATGGAGAATGTGGAGTCGATCGACTCCCGATGTTCACTCGAAGAGTGAACTTAGTATCGAGCATTGCACTACATTTTAGAATCCATGTAGTTCTATGTGTATCTCGTGCTTAATGATGCATTAGTATTCCCTTGTAAACATTACAATGTGATAGTGGGCTAGATATAGAATTAGTAATGTATAGAATGTGTGTGATGGAATAAAATGAACTTCCCTCTTATGTTGTGTATGCAGAGTGATGTAACCCTTGTCCCTTGTATGAGTGTGCTAGATGAATTCCTTTGAAGTGCTCTTGTGCCTTTGAATGCAAGATTAGGTGATGATAGGTAAGGCTTATTCCTTGGCCCCTCATTTGAGAGCAATAACTACGTATAAATGATGACCCAAAAGTAAATTGAGACCCAAAAGAGTAGGAAGAAAGGAAGTAAGGTTAGAGCACCCGAGAAGGGACAAGAGCACATGGGCACTTCTGTCCTAAATGGGTGCTAGTGTTTGAGGCCATAAAAGATAAATCAGTCAAGTATCGACAGGGGATGTAGGGTGTGTAAAGCCAATAAAAGTACAAGAGATAAAGAAAATACATAAAATATGTTGTCAAATATTAGTTTTCTCGCTTAGGAATCATGTATATAATAGAATGTTATAAGACCTATAAATTTACCCAAGTTTATAGAGTTTGTGTCTACATTTTCCCCACTTTATGTTGTTGAGTGAATACTCAATAGCATAAAATAGATAGAAGATGCGTACTTGTAATCCTACTGAGAAGATTGTAGACAATAGCGTGCCGAGTGGACAAGTGAACCGTGAAGTGATCGCAAAGTAAAGCGTGGAGACTAGGAAAAGGGATGTGGACCCTAAGGGTGAAGCACATATGTAGTAGTGTGTTGCTAAAACTTGTGTTTGCTAATGTGGGTTTCTTCTTGTTACATATAAGGATGAACCTAAAAAATAATAACGAAGAGTATTCAAAGTTATATATATTGAAAATCAAAGAAAATATGTGTATAAGTATGTAAAGAGTGTGTAAAAGAGAGTGTGCACCTATTTTATGAAAGAGTATGAGATAGAAAAAAATTCTGTTTATTTGAATTTTTTTATTTTAAATGTTGATGTTGAGGTTTTTGGGAGATCTCATTCCAAGAATGAGTTTTTCAGTCCATCGCATGCCAAGAATGAGTTTTTTTGGGAAATCTCACGCTGTGAGTGATTTTTTTGGGTGATTAAGAGAGAGGTATAGTTTTCTATCCTTCCATAATTCTTCCCAAATAAGCAACACCGTAGATAGATACGTAAATCGTGATTTGTTCCTATTTTTTCAATTTTCCCAATTATGAATGAAACAATGTTTTCTATAAGTGGAGGAAAGTTCGTTTACTGGAGAACTATGATGTAAACTGATGTAAGTTGTATTGGAGTGAGAAAATGAGTATTTTATGGGGCACACAAGAGCCCACCGCTAATGTCCTGGATTGGGTGCCGATGTAATCGCTCTATACTTTGGCTCCAAGTCTTATTATGGACTAATCTATAACTATATGCCTACACTATTTTCGTATTGTGTTATGTTGTATTATATCTCTAAGCTCATATAAGGGTGATTTATTCACCCAATAAATTCCCCCTCGTTTAGGGTGCATGTGATGAGTGTAGGATAATGCAGTCCAAATGAGAGGACCTGAAGTTGATATGCATATGTGAAATTTTATACATGCGGGGGTAGGGGATGTGCATGGTATAAACCAAGGAATATGTAAATAAGATAGGCTAGTAGCAAGTGTTAAAATACCTAGCATGCAAGAGAATACAATATAACAAGCAACTAGGAAGACAAGATAAAATGTGAAAAGTGCATTTCATACATGGGACATCAGTCATAATGTCATAAGACAATAAAGCTCAAGCACCAAAAGAATACAATAATTAATCAAAACATAAGGCATATCCCGCAAATAATAGTAACAGTAGCAAGAAAAGAATGTCAGAGAACCATGCTTATATAGATCCTGTAAGGAAAATGCTACACATGATTAGAAAGATAAATGGTATGTCAAAGCGTGTATAAATAAGTGACAACTATAGTGATATTGACTAGAAATAGTACCTACTAAAGTAATAAAATAGGTGATGTGTAGAGTAGGATATTAGAAAAAGTAGAAGTTGTAAACACCCTAAAAATACATACATATTTTTGTCACATTGTTATCCAATTGGAACTAATTAAATTAATTCTATTATACCGGAACGTCCCCCGTTGGAATTACTTAAATTAATTCCATCGATTAAATACCCCTTTAGAATTAATTAAATTAATTTTACTTCCTAAGTCACATTCCCACCTTATTGAATTAAATAATCAAAATTAAATACTAATTAATTTAGTTATTTAATTAAATCCTATTTTCTCGCTTATGTTCCACTTCACGTAGTTCTGAAGCCTACAAAGGGGGGGCAATAATAATGTATGTGAAACCACTTCTCAAATGAATTCAAAGATAATGATTGCCCCTGCAAAGCTGCAACTACACAGACATGGTCATCTTACTATTTTAGGTAATTATAATTATTACATGTGGAGCCAATTCAACCCAAGATCCACTTCTCATGGCCTCACCCTCAACTATAAAAGCTTGCCAATTCCTTTACAAATCTATCCCTAGAGCTTTGAGAAAATTGCATCCAATTGCTACCAATTTGACATCGCTTTCTTGTGAAAACTCTGCTCATAGATCTGTAACCACATTTGGAGATTAATATACAAGAGCATCCACAATCCAAATATTTAACAAGACCAATAAGTTCAAGTGATTCTATGGTCTTATCTTGAGGTTTGCAAGAGGTCTATAGTGAAGGTAATCTATGTTTTATTAGTTAAATATCTTTGTTAGTGATTTTTACTTGTTTACATTGTGGCACACCGGTGGGAAAAATAAAAAATATAATGTTTGTATACCAAATGTATCTCGAAAAAATCATATACATGTCGGTATGCCATCATGGGCATCAATAAAAAAATTCCTTCATCATGAGGCATATATAAAAATACATCACATCTCATCCTATAACCTGAGTCATCCTTTATGACTCTCTCCCATGCCAAGACTTCTTGGCCTACCACAAGGCGGTGGTATCTATACCGATCTCGAATGTCGATGAGACCTCATCAATATTCTACATGATATCTTCATATATGTAGGATCTCTCTAGTCCTCTTGTACAATTTCCCGATATAACCCTATGTAGTAACCTGCTTTGTTTGAGACACTATCATGAGCTTAGGTAAGTCGTCACCAAGCCGCTAGTTATCGCTATACACCGAAAGGTGTTACGCCGCAAGTTGTTATACTAGGACCCTAAACTGGTCACTCTTATAGTTAGCATATATGGATCTCGTAATGACCCGATCTCTCTTTATCGTTAACTATCGTATGTGTGCCCAAGGGCACCGCTCTATAACCATCCGATTTAATTACCTTTGTAGAATTTGTATTTAAATCAAGGATACATAATCTCCTAGCATGGTATTGTCCCTCTCCTCCAATTGTGCATAATATCCTTTGATGGGTAACCTACTAGTCTTAGGAATCCTCTCCGAGGTGGTACCGTATCACCTCTTCCTCATCACCGCTATCTCCCCGACCTCCAATGTCCTACCATCTCACCTGGACTACCTACTCTCGGTGGCAATGGTGACATTTGTAATGGTACCTATTTTCATACATGCATCCGCATTGATCACCCTTATAATGGTACATGTTGAGGAACTTGTTATAAAACCTATAATAGTACCGTTATACTACATACTACACTAGTACCGCTTTGCACAACATGTGCCACTAGTACTAGTACTACATGTGCTACTTTGGAATCCCATCACCTCCTCCTGCGGCCCTTGTGTTACCTAAACCTATAGACCTTGTCCTTAGGCCTACACATATTCCTATCCCTATGCCTCGGCCTCTCCCGTTAGCCAAGTCTAGTCCTATCTCTCAACCTATTTCCACCCCTACTTCCACCTCGACTATCCTTGTTGATATAGCTACCTTGGGAATAGTAATCCTCCTAGGCATGATCATTGCATACCATGTAGTGTAATTTGTAATAGTACTGGATCCACCATTTGTATTTGTGCATCCCAATCCTATGGGATGACTCCTAGAAATATCTCTCAGTAGCAAGAACTCTCATACATGGCCCAAATTCAAAGTCTCAAGCACTACGCGCACATACCATTGCTCGATCTCGGGTATCCTTTGTATAATGCTTTGCTAGCACTATACCCTATCCACTCTATATACCTCCATAATATGAATGTGAATTCCTATATTAAAATGTCCAACCTTTGTCGTGGTCAACTAAAAATCATTTGTCTACTACTGGTACAATGTGTGCAACCTCCATGTAACCATCCATAGCTACAAGTCATTAAACAGTCACCTATAAAAGACAATATCTCCCATATGACTTCTATGGACTACACACATTATCTCTCATCCATGCAAGATGGATCCTCTATATTTATGTCTCTCAAAACACCTAGTGTTCAACCAACAACAATGTGGTCCCATGACCATATTTCTAGCACATTTATAGATGGATCTCCAAATGATTGCTTACAAGGGATGAGGAGCTTGAGTCTAGCTTGAGGGATGAGGAGCTTGGATCTCTAAATGATTGCTTACAAGGGAGGGATGATGACCTCTCCCTCCATCAATGTAGTCACTACTCCTATCAACCTTAACTAGAAATAAGTAGTTATCTTATCAGAAACAAGTAGTTCGCTAATAAGATCCATCGATATGCGGGAAGCCTTTGATCTTCCTATACTCAAAGCATCTATATAACTAGTGTACCATCATCCCTCTTTGGGTATATCATACATCATAGAAAAATATCCCATATGTGTCCTCATATGCAGGCAACACTCCTATCATAATCCACCAAAGTCCCCTGTATCGACACTTGTAGGATCCGATACACATCCCTTAAGGTCATAGTTATATCACCCATCAGAAATTGGAATGTCTAGCTCTCACTATGTCATCTCTCCACTAGGGAACTTAGTAAGCTCTAATCTAAAATCATATGTGGTAGCTCCAATATGTAGATAAGCTTATTACCTATAACAAATCCGTTAATCCCCTCTCCACGCATCGAGAGAATTTCCTCTAAAATGTCCCTACCATCCCCTGGCACTCCCCACATATAACATCGCTTGTCTCTCCACGAAAATAAATCAAAAAATCAATTAACATTATTTTCTTCTTTCCTAAACCTCTCAATTTTTCCTAAAGAGCTTCAAATAATGCTAGCGCACCCTTTTATACACTAGCACATGCATTCGGATGCTAGCGCATATATATTAAAGTCAACACATTCAACACTAACGCCCTCTCTTAGTTTGATGCTATGGAAATATGCTAGCACATATCACATTTAATTCTTACACTCACACTTTAATGCTAGCATTTGCACTTGGATGATAGCGCCTTTGTCTAGCTATGTTAGTGCACACAAGTGCATGCGTTAGCATTAATTTTTCATTTTTATAAGCTACAAAACACAATAAATGAACCTAAATGGATTTTTTTTTGAGATACTCATTGTGGCACTATCGGTTGGAGTCCACCCAAACTCATGAACACAATTTGCGTTATGTTTCCTCAAATATAATCGCACATCTCTCTTAGGACTTAGAGCTCAAATCTCTCACAAATGACGAAACGAGTCTAATAACACACATAGGTTGCAATGATTTTGAATGACACTTTTATATATACCCATTTTAACCCTAATCACTTGTTTTTCTTTCCTCGTATGGTGGCGATTATGTAAACAATCATTTTTCATCCATTACTTTTTATCACAGGGGCATATTAATGCTACAATGGGGCTTAATTTGGTGCTCTAACGTCAAAATTTTCAACAAGTCAAAAACACAAAAATAATATTTTACACCAAAACTAAAAAATCACAATTTATCTAAAATTAAAAATCGTTAAAAATTTGCAAAAAAACATCCTATAAAATGCACATTTTTTTGCAACTTCACCAATGCGATGCATTTTTGATAAAATTTAATTTTTTGTATATCTCTCCCTTTTGCTCATGTTAATCTTATGATTTTCACTACTAACTATTCCCTTTGTAATATAAATTCATCGAGGTAAAAAACTATCAGATCACTTTCCAATGTGGATCCTACAAGAGTTTCACGAAGAGTTTCTAAGTATACTCCGCTCTTCAGGCTAACCCTATTCTCAAGAATTTCTTTTGTTTAGTGTTTGAGAGCATTCACATCTACTTGATTTTCATTGTGTCACATTCTAGGCATATATACATTATATTCTTTTACAATATTATGTTTTATTATTGAGATTTACATTTTAGACCAATTACAGATAGTGTGATAACATCTTGGTTCCTTTATAACCTTGATGCCCACACCTAACTATTCATATTAGATTTATTTTCATTTTCTTGTTTTCTTTTCATCGTTTATGTTTATTTTACGCATATTTGGGTTAACCATACCGATTCCTTCAGTAACACCCTCTAAAATCTCCCACTTGAGATCCAAGAACAACCTAGGTTTAGCTAGAAAAATTATGGAATAATTTTTATTTTTTATATTTTTTTTATGGAATTATTGTTCACAAAAAATTCTCGAGTCCATTACAACAATTATCAAATCACCTTACAAAACACTAAGAGAGAGAAAGTTATCTCGAGCACAGTTAAATTTCCCTTAGGTGATAATCTAACCATTTAAAATTAGATTAACACTAAGCCAAACAATTCTTAATCAAACTCAGAGGGTAAGAAGAGCCAAAATAATTAAATACCCAAGGTATTTGATTCCACAAGATTTAAACAATTTACAAGATCTTAATCATGGGGTTAGATTAAACATTAAAATTAAAAGGGTAAAATTCTCACTTACTCACTCCCAAAACTCACTTAAAATATTCAACTTGATTTTTCTCACATTTAACGCACTCAAAATTTCCTAAAAACATTCCCATTAGATAGGAAATTTCCTCACCTTCCAAAGTGATATAAAGAAGTCCTCATAACTCCTCATTATTTTCAAGATATGAGCTGACGAGCTTTGGGATGAAAATTTTCCCCAAGAGTGGGCCTGCAGGCCTGGGGAGGAAAATTTTCCCTAACTCGGGCCTGCAGGCTTTGGAGAGAAATTTCGCATGGAGGAGAAAAGTGAACCGACGAAGTGGGGAAGCAAACTTTTCCTAGACGCGAGCCGGTGGAGCGGGGAAGGAATTTAGCGCTTTTGCCCTTTTGGGACAAAGGCGCAATTTACCTCCACACGCCTGCGAGCTTGTAAGGGGACACGTGTCCAAAAATTCAACCCAAAGGGAAGGCGGGTCGCCGAAATAATTTAAGACATTTAGCTTTTTTTTCCTAAAAGTGTTATAGGATAACCATGATCCACGCCTCCGACGACGCCTAAGGTGCCACGTGTCAAGCCCTGATTCATGCGGAGAAAAAGGACTTACGGGGAAACTTAAGAATTTTAAACTTTTGAGTTATAGACTCGCAAGGGTTAGAAATTAACCCGTGCCTCCATCAATGCCAAACAATGCCACGTGTCGGGCTCTCATTGGTGTGGGTGGTGGGGCGGTGGAGAAACTTTCAAATTTCCACCAAAAGAATTTTTCAAAAAGTTAAGTCTCAGTTAAGACGAGCCCGCACACCCCACAAAGAGATTTTCTAAACAAAGGGTGGGGGTGTGGGGCCATGAGGAAGATAGAAATTTTTGCTAAAATTATAAAAAGGTTAAGTTAGTGGTTGTGGGCTCGCGCTCCCGCTGAAGTGTCTTCCAACAACGAGGGGCGGGGCCACGGGAAAATTTTCCAAATTTTCCTTTTTCGAACTTTGATTATTTTTTATTTTATTTTATTTTATTTTGAAAAAGAACAAAGGTTCGGGCCGGTGGGGCGGCGGGAAAATCCATGAATTTTGTGCTTTTTGGGAAAAAAGCGAAGAAGGAAAGTTTTAGCCCAGCGGGTCCGCCAACGAATATTTTATTAATATAATTTTGTGATTAGAATAATTTGAAGCCAAATGAAGTAAAAACTTCGAAGGCCTTAACGTTTGATTGGGAACTCGCTTTTAGAAAACAAGGACTTTCTAGAAAGATTTCAATGTCCTTTTTTACGAAGCCTTAAGAATTTAATTTTGGTAAAGTTTTAAGGGTCAATTTTTGAGAAAACATTTTGTTGTCACTTAAAAAGTGAATTGGTCGTTTTAACTTATAAATTTGTCATTCTTTCTCCTTCAACATGTCAAACAGACATGGAGGTTTACATTTGGAAGAATGTGGGGTAAAAACAAAGGTCGATTTGTTCGATTGATTTGTATTTCAAAAATTACCAATGTTTACATAGTAGAAAACTTGCAATTTTGCCTTTACTCGATTTGAAAGGTTCTTTAAAAATTTCTTGAGTGTTTTAGTTTAGTTTGGGGATCATTTTGATCTCATTAAGTCCAATTGAATATTTCATTTGTCTCTTATAGATTTGTAGGGTTGTTTTGGACATTTGATAAAAAGGAATTTGCAAAGTATACAAAGTGAAGTAGAAATGAAGTTTGTACATTTCAAGAACATAGATTAAACTATCTCTTTTTCCATGCAATAAAAACACTGAATTTATTCCATGCTAGTTTTAAATAGTTTTCTTTCCTTCAATCAAATGATAGAGACAAGAATGCAAATTCTATTTTTTTTTCAAAATTAAACATTTCAAATGAGACAGAGCAGTGCAATATTTCTTCATACGTGCTTCCTTTTCACTTTTACAAACAAATATTTCCTACTATATATTAAACACAGATTTCCAATGGAAATAATATCATATGAACAAGGAAAAACACTTCTATTAATTCAAGGGAATATCTTACAACTTCTTTCCCATTTATTTTCAAAATACAACATACCAAATGCATATCTTTCTTTTTTGTTCACATAATTGAATACAAGATATATTCTTCCATAATCAATTACAACTTTCATAGCTAAAACAAAGTAGTATTTCCAACACAATAATATACAAGATCATCCACTTCAAGGTGGGAAAGGTTACAAAATAAGTTTCACAAGGGACTGTCAGAACTCTGTCTTCTTCCTCAATTACAATATACAAAATACAATTTCTTCCACATTTATTCAAAAATAGAAAATAGAGTATATCTCTTTCACATTTCGAATTGCAACTTTCATAGCCAATACAAAACATCTTTCCATCACAAATAATGTACAAGGTCATCCACTTCAAAGTGGGAAAGGGTTACAATAAGAATAATCTCAACAAATACTGGGGTAAGTGCACTAAGTTGGTGGACAAAAAAGGGTCATAAGTGGATGTCATATTGTAAAAAAAAGAAAAATCTTAACTTGTAGGGATTATTAGCAATATGCGCACTCAAAATTAGAAAAAATTATATAAATATGAATCGTAGAATCCAGAATCTAATTTTTAAAATACTAATTTTTAAAAAAACATACAAGTTTAGCTATATTAAACACTTAAAATTATATGACTTGGTTTTTATTTTTGAAAAAACCTATAAGATTGTAGTCCGTTTGCCCATGATTTGGATGACCAAATCTTGTTATTTTTTTCCTTTGGTGAAAAGTTAGATGTAGTTGTCTATCTTGGGATGGATTTTATTTTGTATTTTTCGAGCAATGTATATTTTTTTATGATTTTTTCCATGAAAGTGGTCTAAAAAGATTTAGAAAATGGAGTGCTTTTGTTTGCTTGCCATAACTATATCAAAAATATCGAAATCAAATATATATTTTTAACGTGTATATAATTTCTCCAAGCTTGGGATGGTATAAGTTTTATCACATTTTGATAAATGAAACAAACGTTGTGAGTCTTAAACGTAGACATGAACATTAGTGGGAAAAAATGTCTTAAAGACCTATTGTTAGTAAAAATTTATAAAATGATATTTATCTTATTCTATTCACTTAAAAATCAATATTTCTACGAAGCTAACAATCTCCCCTACACGATGGCACCATTTTTGTGAAATGTTTTTAGTTTTTTAGCATGGTTCAATTCTGTGGAAGAGAAAATTTGAAGTTTTTTTGACCCTTTACACTTCATAATGACCTTCCATAGCTTTGGTTGGGGAAAACAAATATTTCTTGAGCCTTAGGGTTAGATTTAATGATACTGAGATAGAATCACGAGACGGTTTACAAACCGTGATCACGGGTTTTTCAACAAGAACCGTGATCATGCTTTATAAAGCATGATTGCAATTTATAAAGCGCGATCGCAGGTACATAAATCATATTTATACGCATCCCAAAGTTCTAATTACCATGTGATTTTTTTGTTTGACTTTACCCATACGAATTATTCTTGTGAAATTCTACATGTTTTTCTTATCACCAAAAGTAAAACATCATGGGGGAGACAAGAAACGAAGTCATTAAGTAAAAAAACACCAAACGAATTAGAGGCAAATAAATTTCAAAATGTTGAGTGAATGCGGAATCTTCGTGAATCAAGAAGAGGTTCATCTTCAACCCCTACTATTGTAAGCAATGAGGAACCAAGTAATGTTTCTACTATCAATGTTGAAGTTGAATTAAATACTCATGATGAAGATGTTTTTATCATCAATGTTGAAGAAGAATTAAATACTCGTGATGTAGCAAATGTTGAAATTGAAGGAGACAATGAAAATGTGAATAAAGAAATTCAGGTTGAAATTGTAGATAAGAAAAATTTGACAAAAACACCTCCTAGGATTTTCCATAAGAAACCTAATTATTTTATTGAAATTGATGAAAACATTTTGAAACCAATGTGTGACAAACTTTTCAATGTAAAATCATAAGAAAAGCCACGAAATTTGGGATAATCATTTTAAAATTTTAAATGATTCCCAAAGATGTTAATTGGTTAGTTTGATGAAATTGAATAAAATAAGACCTACATTAAACACCTTAGGATTAACAACATGTAATACACGTGGTCAAACCTCTACAATTGTTGAAAACCTTCTATGTGAAAATCAACCATGCTTGCACCACTTGTTGTTGTTGAGGTAACATGTTGAATTTGCTATGCATTATGCTATTTTTTATGTATTCATTATATTTTACATTCGAAACTATGTTATTAGAATGTGGTGTTCAAGTTCCACCAATATTTTCCAGGAATTCATTCCTACGATATTTTGTGAAAAAGTTGGACAATTTTTTATATTCAAGATTGTTTAGATGGAAGTTGTGGTACATGTGGTGGATTACCTAAATTGGAAAGACATCCATGAGAAAATTGAAGGTGCAATAGGAAATAATTTAGTTGATTTTGATAAATATAAATTAGATTTTCTACAAGTTAAAATATGGAAAAGAGTCTAAACGATGTGAGCTAGTTACGTAACATATGCCTGTTTTTTTAATTTATGAGAAAATTTAAGGATTAAATTATTTATGAGTATGCTAGGAATACACATAGAGCTCGATGGTTGGATGAACAATTCAATATATGCAAAGACACATTTCCTATTGGTACTATTGTTTCAAAGTGGTCGATTTTGCAGAGAATTACACATTGAACCACAAATGGAGGTTCAATCAAAATATAACAACAAGATAAGTTGTCATTTTGTGCATATAGCACTTTTACATTCTCCTGACAGACAAAGAATGATTGAATTTTTTTAAGAGAGTACCACTTTTATATCGTTGATGATCATACTCATTCTACCGAATGTGTGCAAGGGTGTTTCAGTTATTTTATGGAAACTTGTCTAATAAGGACATCCACTTCAAACAACATTATATATGGTCGATAATTGAACGTCTTAGTTTAAGAATGCACAAATATTTTATTGGATGAGCACGATGCGCATCAAGATGGGTGTGAAATATATTTGGAGTTTCACCGAGGTGGACATGGAGAATGAGAGCATGACGGTGCAGGGAATGTGTGAAAAGATATCTTGCAAGAGAAGATTTGAAGTACAAATATGGTGCTAAATTGAAATATGTAAAGAGCAGAGTGGAATGGTGTATGACAACATGGCTCGAGGTTCTTAATAAATTTCACGGTTCATGCAGATATTTTTGGTTGATAGAGGAGCAACAAATTGTTAACTACAAGTATGTGTATGACACTCACCGGGTCCAGTGATATGCACTCATTTTTGTAGCTCGAGACACTACTTTGTGGGCCACATGGACAAGAAATTTGACATATGTTTGTGCATCTTCTATCAAATTTGTCACTCACTGAGTGTGATTCACAAGAATGGGTGGATGGATTTGTAGGCCTCTAACTCGCTTCCTATTTATCAACCTCCACAAGAAATACTACTTGTTTTTGCAGATGAAGTTGCAACATCCAAGGAATTTGATGAAATTTCAATTTTGTGTGTGACAAGGTATTTATGGTTATTTACATTTTTTTGTATTGAGTTATGTCCATTGAAATTTTAATATGTACAATTTAAATTTGAGTTGAAACCAGTAGGACATGTTTTTGAAGTTATTGCAACAAAAGACAATGAAGAAGGAACAAACTATTTCTTATGTCGTTGCATCGAGGAAAGAAAGAAGTTGACTTCTCCTATTATAGATGGCGAAGATATTGAGTACCCTACATGGTCAGTGGTAGTTATTGGAACTTGGCTTCGATGGTATCCATTAAAAAACTCCTCTGTTTGGGTGTTTGAATACTTTGAGACACATGGAAAATACCCTTATATTCACATGTAGTTCTAGCGAAAAATATTCGATGTATAGATATCGAGGAAGGCCTAATAACAAGATTCTTTGGAAGGTTCGAGAGTCAGATCATGAAGCAATCATGTCCGCTATTAAGAGTAGATCCGATCCTGATGGTTCATTGGAATGAATTTACAATGCTCATGTCTAGTATATATAATTTCTATATAGAGAAGCTAAGAGAAGCTTTCATTGTTTTACAAGAAAAGATAAGCAATTAACAATGATTTATGTACATGTGGAGGGGGTTCTTGGCTCGTGAGGAGGAGGTAGCCCTGAAGGACATGGAGCTTAGAGAACTGAAAAAATGCCTCCCAAGTGTTTACAAGACCATCCCTATGCGTGTCCACAAATCGGTTCGGTGCCACGACCCACCATTTGTAAAATATACCATTTTACAACCTTACACTATCTCAAACTATACTATTAGGTACATTTGCAAATAATAGGGCAGCAGATAGCACCGAATGAATAAGGAAACAATCAAGATAGGCTATTATAGAGGGTCCCTATGCAGAGGTGTAGGATCGAATGAGACGTCCTTAGGTGCCACAAAGTGTGCGTAGTCACCTGTCGAAGTTGAACGATTTTTTGTCTCAGGGCTCTTAAGGGACTACGCCCGAACAAGGTAGCCTAGAAGCAACAAATTTGTCTCGCACGAAAAAATTCCTCCTTTAGTGTTCACTTGGCCACCCGGATGTGTCCGCATAGTTGGTTCAGTGCCATGACCCACCGTTTACAAAATATACCATTTGACACCTTACTTTGTCTGTCTCAAACTACACTATTCGCGCGCTTCAGTAAACAATAGGGCAACGAGAGCACCGATTGGAGAAGGAAAACCAAGATAGGATATTGTAGAGGGTCCCTACACCGAGATTTAGGATCAAACGAGATGTCCTTAGGTGCCATGGAGTCTCACGTAGTCACCCATGAAGTTGAACAATTTTTGGTCTCGTGGCTCTTAAGGGACTACGCCCAAACGAGGTAGCCTGAAGCAACGATGTTTTTAAGTATCAAAATGACACCTCCTCTAGCATTCACCTATCCACCCAGACATTTCTACACACGTTGGTTTGGTGCCATGACCCACCGTTTATAAAATATACCATTTGACAAATTGACCTTTACACTGTCTCAAACTACACTATTAAGCACATTTGCAAACAATAGGGCAGCAAGAGCACCGATTGTGGAAGGAAAAAACTGAGATAGGTTATTGTAGAGGGTCCCAACATGAAGGTGTAGGATCAAACGAGACATTCTTAAGTTCCACAGAGTCTATGTAGTTACCCGTTGAAGTTGAATGTTTTTTTGGTCTCGGGGGCTCTTAAGGGACTACGCCGAACGAGGTAGTCCAAAAGCAATAACGTTGTCGCACACCAAAATGACACCTCCTATAACATTCACTTGGCCACCTATACATGTCTATGTAGTTGGTTTGGTGCCATGTCCCGCCATTTTAAACTTTTTCAACAATTACAACTTTTTTTAACTTTTCAACAATTACAACTTTTTCAACAATTACAAATTTTTCAAGAAATTGTTGAATCAGAAATGAAATAGAGATGAAGATGGTTATGCAATTATTGGTTATTGAGAATACTCACCAACAAAGATCCTGAATAATCTGGATAGATGATATGAATAGTTACTCTTGTTTAGTGTTCACCCACTAATAAAAAAATAAATAAGCCTATTCTTCTACTTCCTAAGCAAACCACATTAATCCTCGTCTAGTTTATCAAAGGAAGTAGTAAAAATACATGTTCCAAGAATCCTACCAACACTAAAGAATCACTTCCCACTCCTAGAACCTTCTTTCCTTAAAATCCTCCTCTAGGAAATAAGAACCTTTCTATGTTTCCTTGTTGGTCAATGGACCTATAAATTGAATAATTCAGACATTATCGACTCGGCGCCTTTGACAATGTCATGCTTATAAAATTTGCTAACTCTATTGGTATTACTCTCAGCCTTCTATTATTGGCCATTGTTACTACATGAAAACAAAATAATTACCTCTTTTCAGCTAGGTGAAAGATTCTCAAGCCAGAATTTACAGACTTCCCTGATAAGAAAATCAAGATGGAAATAGTTGTGGAAGACATGATAGCTACATATGGTATATTGTTGAGCCAAAGTTTCTATCACGATATTGGTAGGGATATAAAGATGGATTGGTCATACACCACCATACTCATCAATGGTAAAATGAATAATATCCTTCTGATAAATAAAATTAAATACACAGTTCAAAAACCAAATGACCCAAGGGAAGACATCTTATTTCAAGATTCAAGGTATGAAATATTTTTCATGACTTAAGAGGAAAATGATAAGTTTCCCATGTTGATGGAGGAATACACATGCTTCCCTTAATTTCTTAACAATTGTACCATGCAATGTTGCACCATAGTAACGTTATATTCATATATGTTGCACCATAGTTTTTAATTTTAAATCAAACATACATATAGAATTAATATACATAGAATATACATACATAGAAGGATATCATGTGCAATGAATTTGAATCAAACATAGAAGTAATATCGTTATGAAAACCAACACATGGATATATAATGTATCAAACTAAGTGTGTTGAACACACGTCTCTGAAAATATAAGTTCATAACATGTGTACATCTCGAACCAAGTGTGTCATACATATAGGACCACATGCGGTAACATAACTATATATACAATGCTATATATACAATGTTCTATATGAAGAATCATGAACTAGGACCACTTTGACCCATATATATATCTATGTACATCCACGTCCTATGAATCTAATCATGAAACATCTTCCCTCTCTTCACCCTGCTAGAAGTAGCATGTCCATGACCCGGGATGTAGTGGAGGGAGATGCCACTACAGATTTCATCCGTGTGGTCCTAGGCGTCTCTAAGTAGGCCTATAACCTAACCTGCACATTCATAAACAACAAGTTTTTAACACCCATATTTTTAAAATACATTCAAAATTTAGAAACTTAGAATTTAGTTAAAATGCATGTGAAATCTTACCGCAATGTCATGATCCCTATCAATTTTTCGTTGACACATGGCAAGGACAACAATAGACTCATGAGAGGTAAGCTACATACAAATAATTAAATTTCAAATTAAATATTTCATGTACAAAATTTGATATTGTAGATTTAAGTAATAAGAAATAATTCCTAAATAAATTTAACAAATTTGAAAAATTATACCTCAATTAGTGGATCTGTAGATGCTATGGTAGTATCTACAGTAGCCTCCACAATTTGCATATATGGAGGAGTCTCTCTGATAGTCATAAGCTATACAAAAACATGTACAAATCAATATTAATCTACATGATTGCCACATAACAGAGCCAAAGAATAATCCACGTGAACTTCCACAATTAGAAACAAAGTGTAAAGAGAAACTAACTGCGTAAAATTCATTTGAGGTGTGCAAGATAGCCTCAGTTCCCAAAGCGATGATGACCGCCAGATCCCGCATGTATAAAAGACAAACATATATTAATATGTACATGTATAGGTGAAACATTATAATAATAAAAGTGCACAATCAAATGAAATTTAAAATTTAAGTACAACTTGAAACTTACGTTTGTAACATGACCATTTACATAAAGAGTTAGCATGTCGATGCCAAATGTTTCCTTCATCGGCTTTTGCTATTTAAAATAAAATAAAATATTAATTTTTACATGTATGTACATAACATACAATAAAATACATATATATTAAAATCTTAAACATGAATTAAACTATTATATATATATATATTTAATACTTATTCGACATTTACCTGTGAAAGACTAATATCCTTTGCACTAGTTCCAAAAACATCCACAATCATCTCATCTAGAGAAAAGAAATCATGTGATCCAACAAATGATGTCTCGCCCGCAGTGCATACGGAATTACATGATCCATAGTGGTGTGGTGCGCTAGAATTGGGGCCTCCACCAACATCACCAGATGTAATTTGTTGACTATGTTGGGTCGAGTGTCGATGAGCTCCTCAATGCATGTAGTGTGTCAATTTCCATAATCTCCTTCACTCGTATAAGGGATAACTCAAAGATAGTGGGGTTTTGGGCATGGGGATCCTTGGTTTGACGCTACGCATGCTAGAGGTCTACTTTGTGCAAGAGCCACCACCTCACCTTGCCCATAAAAATCGGGGAAAAGTCAAAATAATTTGGGACCTCATTAAGCATGAACTCGCAATATAATTTCTTCAAAAAATAGAGGGGAACCTCATTGTTGTTGCATGGTGGATAATCAAAAACCATCCACCATCGGTCCCAAAAATTGTTCTTGATTCGGTCATCGTGGCACCAATGGATTGGGGAACATTTGTAAGTAGGCTGGGGGGCATTGGTTCTTGGGTCAGTAAATAATGCACAAATGCGGTCTTTTCCATTTTTTTGTCTTTTACGGCCGCATGGGATAATTTATTTGCATACCACTACCTATAATCACCTCTAAAGGTATTCCATCTGTCTATTTGGTTGGTTACAGAGTCAACTTTGCCAATCAATGTTTGCAATGTGTTGGCTAAAGTCATGCGGGATGGATTTGTGGCATGATTTTGTCTTATATTCTAAATAAGGTTCTCAATGGCAATTTTATTTTGTTGGATTTTTCCAACGATATTAGCTTGTGTTCTTGTTGGTTCCGTGGGGATGAGAGGATGAGCCATGGAGGTGGATCTATGTTTGGAGGAGGGTTTTGTGGAAGAGAGTTTTGAGGATTGTTTGGAGGGTTTTTAGGATTGTTTGGCAGATTTTGAGGAATATTTTGATGGTTTGCGGGATTACGAGCTTTTTGAGCAACTCGAAAAAACAAAAAAATTTATACATAAACAAAAATTAAAAACCCATGAAAATCACAAAAATAACCTAAAATGTAAAAAAATTGATTAAAATCTAGGGCTTACCTCTTTTTTCTCGTGGCATGGTTGAAACTATCGTGATCCACAAGCTCAAGAGTAATTTTTAGGGGTATTCAAAGCGTGAGTGCCAAAGGTCTAGGAGAAATCATGGTTCAAAGGAAAATGAGGAGTTGGGTCTGTTTTTTTGGTCTCAGAGGACCATGATCACAGCTTTAAACCGTGTTCGTGGTTTGTAAACCGCGATTGCGGTTTTTGGTTCAAAATCACCAAGCCTATAAAAACAATTGCGTGAGTGCGGTTTAAAACCGTGAGCGCGGTACCTAAATTTTAGGTTTTTATGTCCACTTAATTTTCCACCATCTTGTTGCACTTACCCACCTTGTAAAACTTGTCTTTTTCCTCTACTCCGTAACAACAACATGAATATCCTCCATTTTCTTTATTTAAATTTCATCACAACGTAACAATGGGAAAGACAACACTCTCCACCCAACCAAGAAATTCAATGGCAAGGGAAGCCACCATCTTCATCGACCCCAGAGCTCTAACCACATTACAATAGAAGGTATGTTTTCAACTCATGACAACAATAGGCTTCCACAACACACAATAAGAATTTCACATTTAAAACACAGTGTAAAACATTGTAGTTTACAACCACATTAAAATATAAAAACAAAACTCATGCTTCACCATGCAAGCCAAAGGAGCAATAAACTATGGGGATGTTGCTTATGCCTCCCAAGGAGAAATGGGTATCACCACCGAGAACAAACCACCAAAATATATCATTTCAAAACCTTGACATGCCCTTATGCATCCCCAAGTACCCCTTATTCGTCCCATTTTTCTTATGCCTCGCCAACCTCTTATGGCACTTATAACGAGTAAAGAAATGCAAGCTATTTTTTTTACAATGTGGAACCCAAATCCCAACTCCTCCACACTTATACCTCCCAAAAACTTATTCCTTCCCTAATAATACCCCATAGTCTTCACCTACACCATTCTTAGGCCATCTATCCAACCAACCAACAAATAAAAAAACATTCAAACATTGAACCATTCACATATGCATAAAAATGAAAGGAGAGAATTTCCAAGAGCTAAGCTCTTACCTCTCCATGATGGAGTTTGTTCCAAGTTCAAACAACAAGCTCTCCAATGCAAAACAATCCAAGAGATCAACAATCAAGAATTATGCAACCATCTCCAACTTTCTCCCAATTTGCAAGATTTCCAAAAACCAAAAGCAAGTCACCAAAAATGAAGTAATAGAAGTGAAGCAACCCTAAAAACAAGACAAGGAATTCGAATATATAGAAGAGGGAAGAGAAGAGGATGAGGTGGATCCAAGTGGGATGCCACATCACACATCCTCAACTCCAACTCATAAGTCAACTTCAATCTCCAAGGCACAATAAATAAGTAGGTGAATAAATGACAATTTTACTTACACACTCAAATCAAGCCCACACCCCATAAGGACTGAAATTGAAAGCATGTAAGAAAAGTGTAATTAAAGCATACAACTTGACTTACAAAAAAATGCATAATGAAGGCTATATTTAAACTCTCCAACCATAGGTAAGGTTGGTATGCAAATTTAAGAGGTATGGGACAAGTTTAACTTGTCCCACAAGCCCCCAAATCAGCCTCCAAGGAAAAATTCAGATTTCAAAAGAAGGTGGACTGTTTCATACTCTAAAATTTACTTACATATCTCTTACACATCACTTACACATTACTTACACTTATCTCACAACATTTAATACAAGATCCAACAACTCCAATAATTACTTTCTTATGTCCCAATTTGATTAATTAATTTTTACCAATATGATTACTCATATTACTTTACCACAATTTATTTAAATAAAAGGGGAACACATCACTTATAAAACACATACATACTAAACAAAGGAACCAAATAAATAAATACACATAATCGCTTGTCACATTTAAAGGTGATCGCCCCCATGGGAATCCCTAACACAAACAAATACTTTCTAGAAAGCTCTCAATGTCCTTTTTACAAAGCAGCCTTAAGAATTTAATTTTGTAAAGTTTTAAGGGTCAATTTTTGAGAAAACGTTTTGTTGTCACTTAAAAAGTTAATCGGGTCATTTAAACTTCTAAATTTTGTATAAATTTGTCTTTCTTTCTCCTTCAACATGTCAAACAGACATGGAGGTTTACATTTGGAAGAATGTGGGGTAGAAAACAAAGGTCGATTTGTTCAATTGATTTGCATTTCAAAAATTACCAATGTTTACACAGTAGAAAGCCTGTAATTTCACCTTTACTCGATTTGAAGGGTTCTTTAAAAATTTCTTGAGTGTTTTAGTTTAGTTTGGGGATCATTTTGATCTCATTAAGTCCAATTAAATATTTCATTTGTCTCTTATAGATTTGTAGGGTTGTTTTGGACATTTGATAAAAAGGAATTTGCAAAGTATACAAGAAGTAGAAATGAAGTTTGTACATTTCAAGAATAGAGATTAAACTATCTCTTTTTCCATGCAATAAAAACATTGAATTTATTCCATGCTAGTTTTAAATAGTTTTCTTTCCTTCAATCAAATGATAGAGACAAGAATACAACTTCTATTTTTTTCAAAATTAAACATTTCAAATCGATAGAGTAGTGCAATATTTCTTCACACGTGCTTCCTTTTCACTTTTACAAACAAAGATTTCCTATTGTCTATTAAACATGATTTCCAATGCAAATAATATCATATGAACAAGGGAAAACACTTCTATTAATTCGGGAATATCTTACAATTTATTTCCCATTTATTTTCAAAATACAACATACAAGATGCAGATCTTTCTTTTCTCGTTCACGTAACCTGAATACAAGATACATTATCCATAATCAATTACAAATTTCATAGCTAAAACAAAGTAGTATTTCCAACACAATAATATACAAGATAATCCGCTTCAAGGTGGGAAAGGTTAAAAATAAGTTTCAAAAGGGACCGCGTAACTACTTCTTCTTCTTCCTCAATTACAATATACGTAATACATTTTTTTCCACATTTATTCAAAAACAAAAACAAAGTATATCTCTTTCACATTTCTAATTACAACTTTCATAGCCAATACAAACCATAGTTCCATAAAAAATAATGTATAAGGTCATCCACTTCAAAGTGGGAAAGGGTTACAATAAGAATAATCTCAACAACATCTGGGGTAAGTGCAATTAATTCCACAAGATATTTAATTCCCAAGGTATGTAATAATCAAAACAATTAAGTACCCAAGGTATTTAATTCCACAAGATCTAAGACAAGAGCAATGTTTAATTATAGTGGAGAAAAGAATACATATTTAAAATCATTAGAGTAAATTCTTACTTACCCATTCCCGTAACTCGATTAAAGATTCAATTTGATTTCTCCCATGATTAATACAATTAAAATTCCTTGAAATTTTTTTCATTATGTAGGTAATTTTCGCCTTTCCATTGATATAAAGAAGTCCTCCTAACTCCTCATATTTCAAGTTATGGACTGGTGGAACTTGGGGTGAAAATTTTCCCAAGAGCGGCTTGGGCCTAGGAGGAAATTTTTCCCAACTCGAGCCTGTGGACTTCGAGAGAGAAATTTTTTCCAGAGAAGAAAAGCAAACCTAGTGGAGCGGGAAGAAAATATTCCCTGCACGTGGGCCTGCAGAGTGAGTGAGTGGGAAGACATTTAGCACTTTTTCCCTTTTGGGACAAAAGGCACAATTTGCCTCCATGCTCCCGCAAGTCCGTAAGGGAACACGTGTCGACATTTCCAAATTCTGGTGGAAATTGGGCCAGAGAATTTTAAGGCTTTTATCCTCTTTTTTTTTTCGATGCCCAACGAAGGCATGTGTCGATCAATGATTGGCTGCAAGGCGGTGGGGCCATGAGGCAAAATTGTCAAATTAACTTTTTGGACTTAGATCATTTTTAGACAAAATGAAGGCTTGCGGATTAGCGGAGCGGCGAGAAACATCATGAATTTGGAAATTTTGGGAAAAAAAAGCAAAAGAGGAAAGTTTTAGCCCATGGGTCCTTCCAATAATATTTTATTCATTTAAAATTTGATAGTTAGATTATTTTGAGCCCAAATGAGATAAAAACTTCAAAAGGCCATAACTTTTGATGGGAACTTGGGTTTTGGAAAACGAGGACTTTCTGGAAAGATCTCGACATCCTATTTTCACATAAAACTTAGGAATTTGATTTTGATAAATTTAAATGGTAAATTTTGAGAAAACATCTTTCGTCACTTCTTAAAGTGATCTGGTATTTTTAACTTATCAATTTTGTTCAAATTTGTCGTTAATTCTTTTTCCACTTGCCAAACAGGCATGGAGGATTTTACTTGGAATATTTTAGAATAGATTTCAAGGGTTAAATTGTTTGATTGAAGATCAATTCAAATTTCCCCAATTTAATAAAAAAATGACTAAGAAATTGTTTGAGCCCGATTTTGAAAGGTTCTATGAAAATTTCTTAAGTATTATAGTTTGTGTGGGATTGTTTTGATCTTTCTTAGCTTGTATTAATGTTTCAAATGTCTTTCCTAGTCTAAGGTGGTCATTCTGTACATTTTCTGATAATTATTTTCCAGTTTGAAAATGTCTAACAGAGATCTAATTTGAAAGGATCTATTTTCCATTTTCTTCTTCCAAGTATTAGGATACGTTCCAATTCCAATCTAATACATTTATTTGATTCAAATCAAACTATTCAAAACCAAAATGCAATTCTGATTTCTAATTTTACACATTTCAAAAGACAGAGCTCTGTGTTTTCCTCACACACATTTCTTCCTTTCAAACAGAGATTTCAAATACATTTAAATGATCAGATTCAATACCACAATGCAATTTGAGAAAGGTAATACAATCATTTATTGGTTCCCAAAAGACAACTTACAACTTCTTTCTTTCATTCTTCAAATTCATCATACAGTAATACAATTATTTCTTTCAAAAGAATAAACAAAGTATATCTCTTTCACATTTCAATATTACAACTTTCGTATTCAATACAACATATTTCCATTACAAAACATATACAAGTTCATCCACTTCAAGTGGGAAGGTTACAATAATATTTATCTCAACAAGGGACTGTCAACTGTTTTATTTCATTTTCCTTTGCTCCAAAACAACAACATGTAGATTTATCATTCTTCCAATTTTGATCACAACAAGAGTAGGGGAAAGGACAATGCTCTCCACCCAACCAAGACATCCAATGACAAGGAGAATCCATCCTTCTTCATTGGCCCCGAGCCCCAACCACAAAGCAATGGAAGATGTGATTCAACTCATGGCAACAAAAAAGGCTTCCACAAACACACATGCAAATTTCACATTCAAAACACAACCAAAACAAAACTGTAGTTTTCCACCACAAAACAAAACAACAAACAACACTCATGCTTCATCATGCAAGCCAAAGGAGCAAGAAACTATGGGGGATGTTGCTTATGCCTCCCAAAGGGGAAAATTGGGTATCACCACCTAAGAACAACCCACTAATATATATATATATATATATATATATATATATATATATATATATATATATATATATATATATATGAATAACATTTCAAAACCCTGTCATGCCCTTATGCCTCCCCAAGTACCCCTTATTCCTCACATTTTCTTATGTCTCCCCAACCTCTTATGGCACCCCATAACGAGTAAAGAAATGCAAGAATTTCTTTGTAAGGTGGAACCCAAATCCCAACTCCCTCCACCCTTATACCTCCCTAAAACACACTTGTTCCTCCCACAAAATAACCCCATAGTCTTCTCCTACACCATTCCTAGGCCATCTACCCAACAAGCCCACAATATATACCAAAACATTCACACAAGAACATTTACATATATACAAGAAGATCATTTCAAGAGCCAAGCTCCTACCTCTCCATGATGGAGTTGTTCCAAGTTCCAAAACAACAAGCTTTATCCCAATGCAAGCAATCAAAAATAGCCAAGCACAAGCATGCAACAATCTTCCAAAAACTTCTCCAAGAAAGAGCTCCCAAAATAGCAAGAAAAATTCACCCAAAATGAAGTCTCCAAAAGTGAAGCAACCAAAAGAGTGTAACCCCCAATCAATAAAATGAATTCAAATATATAGAGAGGGAAGAGAAGAGGATGAGGTGGATCCAAGTGGAATGCCCCATCACACATCCTCAACTCCAACTCATAAGTCAACTTCAAACCCAAGGCAAAATAAAGGGCAGGTGAATAAATGACAGTTTTACTTACACACTCAAATCAAATTTGCCCCACACCTCATAAGGACTAAAATTGAAAGCATGTAAGAAAGTGTAATTAAAGCATACAACTTGACTTTTACAAAAATGCATAATGAAGGCTAGATTTAAACCCTCCAAACATAGGTTTGGTTAGGCATGCAAATTTAAGAGGTATGGGACAAGTTTTACTTGTCCCATAATTAAGCTTCCAAAATCAGCCTCCAAGGACAAATTCGAATTTCAAAAGGAGGTGGAGTGTTTCATATTCCAAAATTAATTTACACATCACTTACACATTTCTTACAACACTTTAATTTTAGGCCAACAACTCTAATAATTACTTTCTTATGTCTCAATTTGATTAATTAATTTTAACATGTTTACTCACATTAATTTACCACAATTAATAAATAATTAAATTTTGAGTAAACACATCACTTAAAGTAAACACATACAAACATCAATCAAAAAGGAACCAAATAAATAAATACAGGATAACTTGGATCACATTTAGAAGGTGATCCCCCATTGGAAAGATCAACAAATTTCCCAATTTAACACACACACACGAACAATACAAGTTTGAGCCGATTTTGAAAGGTTCTTGAATTCATCTAGAATTCCAATGTGTGGGATTGTCTCCAATCCCTTATGTTTGTTGTGATAAGGTTTTAACCTACACAATACAAATACATTTTTCGATAATTATTTTCATGAAAATGTCTAAAAACATCTAAATTAATATAATATAATTTCAATAAAATCTCATTTAGTTGAATCAAATCAATATATATATTGAAAAACAAAATATCCAATTCATTTCATTTTACAATTTCAAAAGACATGAGCTCGTGTGTTCTCCTCACACACATTTCTTCCTTTCAAACAAGAGATTTCAAATACATTTAAATGATCGAGTCAATACCACAATGCAATTGAGAAAGGTAATACAATCATTTATTGGTTCCCAAAAGACAAATTATAACTTATTTCTTTCATTCTTCAAATTCATCATACATAATACAATTATTTCTTTCAAAAGAACAAAAATGAAGTATATCTCTTTAACATTTCAATCTTACAACTTTCGTATTCAATACAATATATTTCCATTACAAAACATATACAAGTTCATCCACTTCAAGTGGGAAGGTTACAATAAGATTTATCTCAACAAGGGACTATCAACTATTTTATTTCATTTTCCTTTTCTCCAGAACAACAACATGTAGATTTATCATTCTTCCAATTTTGATCACAACAAGAGTAGGGAAAGGCAATGCTCTCCACCCAACCAAGACATCCAATGACAAGGAGAATCATCCTTCTTCATTGGCCCCGAGCCCCAACCACAAAGCAATGGAAGATGTGATTCAACTCATGGAAACAACAGGCTTCCACAAACACACATGCAAATTTCACATTCAAAACACAGTCCAAAACAAAACTGCAGTTTGCCACCATAGAACAAAACAACAAACAACACTCAAGCTTCATCATGCAAGCCAAAGGAGCAAGAAACTATGGGGATGTTGTTTATGCCTCCTAAAGGGGAAAATTGGGTATCAACCCATTAATATATATATATATAAGACACAACACACACACACACACACACACATATATATATATATGATATATATATTTCAAAACCCTGTCATGCCCTTATGCCTCCCCCAAGTACCCCTTATTCCTCACATTTTCTTATGCGTTTCCCCAACCTCTTATGGCATCCCATAACGAGTAAAGAAATGCAAGTAATTTATTTGTAAGGTGGAACCCAAATCCCAACTCCCTCCACCCTTATACCTCCCTAAAACAAACTTGTGCTCTCCCACAAAATAACCCCATAGTCTTCTCCTATACACCATTCCTAGGCCATCTAACCAAAAACCCACAATATATACCAAAACATTCACACAAAACATTTACATATACACAAGAAGAGCATTTCAAGAGCCAAGCTCCTACCTCCTATGATGGAGTTGTTCCAAGTTCCAAAACAACAAGATTTATCCCAATGCAAGCAATCCAAAATAGCCAAGCACAAGCATGCAACAATCTTCCAAAAACTTCTCCAAAGTAAGAGCTCCCAAAACAACAAGAAAAATTTGCCCAAATGAAGTCTCCAAAAGTGAAGCAACCAAAAGAGTGTAACCCTAATCAATAAAATGAATTAAAATATATAGAGAGGGAAGAGAAGAGGATGAGGTAGATCCAAGTGGAATCCCCATCACACATCCTCAACTCCCAAATCATAAGTTAACTTCAATCTCAAGGCACAATAAATAAGCATGTGAATAAATGACATTTTTACTTACACACTCAAATCAAACCCACACCTCATAAGGACTGAAATTGAAAGCATGTAAGAAAGTGCAATTAAAGCATACAAATTCACTTACAAAAATTCATAATGAAGGATATATTTAAACCCTCCAACCATAGGTAAGGTTGGCATGCAAATTTAAGAGGTATGAGACAAGTTTAACTTGTCCCATAAGCTTCCAAAATCAGCCTCCAAGGACAAATTCGAATTTCAAAAGGAGGTGGAGTGTTTCATACTCCAAAATTAATTTACACATCACTTAGACATTTCTTACAACACTTTAATTTTAGGCCAATAACTCTAATAATTACTTTCTTATGTCCCAATTTGAGTAATTAATTTTAACAACATGTTTACTCACATTAATTTACCACTATTAATAAATAATGAAAGGGTGTAAACACATCACTTAATAAACATATACAAACATCAATAAAAGGAACCAAATAAATAAATACACATAACCCTTGGTCACATTTAAAGGTGATTCCCCCATTGGAATCCCTAACAATCAAACACACACACACACACACGAACAATACAAGTTGCCATGGTGACCTTGTTGAATTCATCTAGAATTCTAATGTGGTTGGTCTCCAATCCCCGATGTTTGTTGTGATATTTTTAATCCTGCACAATACAAATACCCCTTTGGCCTCATGGCCATATCAGAACATCCAAATGAATATAATATAATTTCAAAATCATCAATATATATATGAATCACAACAACATCCAGACAATCAATAATATCACTTACAATTTCATCAACAACTATATAATCATCAATTTTAAATTCAATTTTCTCGGTCTACTCAATATATCCAAATATCACATGTCCTAACAACATCCATATATTATATATAACCATGTCCAACAAAAGATGTCAAAATCTATATATCTCAAAATGTCTCTAACAATCATCTATAATATAGTCGCTAGCATCATTA